>CM035427.1:11365771-11685771 GCA_020310875.1 Ceratopteris richardii
GGCCTATAAAAGCAATGGATTTTTGCTCATTTGGGTACAACAACAATTTAAGAGATACAGTGGTTCGTGCGTACATGCAGAAGTCCTCTCTTACACTTGGTGGTTTCAAGTCTATTGTAGGAGCTACTCTGTAGTGTGTATACAGAGGGTAGGCTTCTCAGTGGAGGGCTATGAGCACTATAGTGTAAGAGAGTAGCTTGGATTTATTTTCTTTTCTGTGAGTCAGTGTGTTGATTAATCTCTATTCTCTTGAGAAATTCTACCATTTGTATTGTTCTGAGTTAGCCTGCATAACAGTGGCCCCTTATGCTGATCTGTTGTATTGGAGTTAATACTTTTAGGGTGGCTTGTCAGCCCTAAGCTTGCACTTTTGAGCATCACTCTGCCCAACCTTGTAATCGTCTGATTCGAATCAAGAAGTGTATGGTCTTCCTTGGTCATTGGTTGTCCCTATTTTCTGAAGTATTTACCACTCTGTGCAATCCGTTGTGGTCGTGATTCGAAGCCAAGTGTAATAATCAAGCATGAAACACATATTTATGGAATTAATTCATTTCTGGTGATTTCTTTCCTTGAAAACCTTAATTGAACACATACTAATAAAAGCACGATAGTTTATGTATGTGTGTAAATTCACATTTGCATTTTATATGATTCATCTTGCATCTGTGGTTGGATTGATCTTTCATTCAGTTCTCATATGAACTTGCTTCATTGGCTTTCAATTTGTCGTAGTATGTGCACCTACAAAATGAGTTGGTACAAACGTGTGCATAAGCGAGTATTAGTTGTGAAAAATTATGTGAGTGTGCTCACTCAAAATTGGGTTTCAATATGTGTTCTCATATAAGCTTACTAATCGCAATTACATGGGACTATAATTATGCACAAGATCTTCATGTTTATGTATTTCCATGATATTATTGTGTAAGTGTTTTTGTTTACGCGAATGTGAAGGTGTATATAAGATGTTGGAAAAGCATGTGCATTACGTGTGAACACACTTTTGCACGTATGTAAATGCATACAAAATACATGTAATTACATAATTTTTAAGATAGCAATGAGCTACGTGCGTTTCTTCTGGGGATGTACAATTCCATAGATGGAAGGAAGTTAGCGACGTGCCACCTTCTTCAAAAGGAACAGGTGGAAGCTGGACAAGCGAAGAATATAGCATTCAAAAACGAAGCTCTACTGGGAAGAAACCTCTTGTTGACGGATTGAATAAGAAGTCTGGGAATCTGGGTAGAAGCACGGCTCGATGGAGATTTAAGTTCAGATGTATATGGCTTTCTTTTTTTCAGTCAAGCACTCTACCCCTGTTGTGGCGGATTGTTCATCAACGTATCTGGTCAGTTTGGAGAAAGGAAGAAAAAGGAAAGAGCAGCGACAGATGCTGTGTTTTTCTTGAGAGGAACGTGATCGCATAAGAGGAAGACTGCTTTCTCAGAGTTTTTTTTTTTTTTGAGAAAAGATACTGATTTCCTTGGATAAAAGGGCGGCAGTCCAGTGGGAAGAAGAGGCAAAAATATTTTTTTTTGTTATCTTCTCTGAAGCAGCTGCAGAGATCTTTGAGGAACCTGTTGCATGTCTGTACCGCACACGAAATAAGGAATCATACCAGTCTCACTCATAGGTGGCCACTCTGACGCTATGAGCAGAGTTCAACATGGAGACATCTAACGTGAGAAGTCCTTGGCCTTCTGTCTACAAACAATGAAAGCTCATTGCATGCTATGTCTACCGATTGGAAGATAAAGCAATTAATGAATCGATGAAGGGGATTTTTCTGTAAGCTTGACTGCACATTTTGTTGTTGCTTTCATTTGCATTACTAAAATAAAGCTTTAATGAGCATTGTCGCGGATACCACAGTTCAATAGATTCTTGTGTAAATGCTTTGGTTTAAGCGTGTTCTTTGTACATACCTTAACCTTTACTGAATAATAAACCATGATGTCTGTAACGTTGCACTATAAACAGTTATGATCCTCAGTGTTAAGATTTGAGTTATGAAGTTCTAATGCATGCTGAGAACTCTATCAATCTTGCACTCTGAGGAATCTAGTATGTCTTCCAGCCTGGAAGTGCAACTCCTGATATAGGATCCTTTTTAGAACACTCTGCTGATGGTTGAGATGACAAGGAGTAGATAATTATTCTTGTCTTTATGTTATCCACTACTTCTATTTGAAATTACTTTTAATAAGGCTTTTGTCTTTGTTTTTGTCAAAATACTTCGACACTTCTAAGGCAAACTATTTTCATCAGTTTTAAGCTGGAGAATTGGTGTTTTGTGTTGTTTCTTGCCACCATGATCATGACCACAGGTATAGCGTTATATTCAACTGATGCGCTTCATTTTACTGATTCTATATATATTTGTAAAATGCCAAACTCTGAGCTTAGGAATTGACTGCTGCAATAATGACTATGATCCTCGCAATAAGAAGTGCAGAATGTAATGATGTGTAGATCTTTGGTGTAAGTTAACATCCACTTCTGTGTCAAATGAACGTTATATTTAAGAAGAGTTTGATAGCTATTCGGTTAATAATATTCTTATGCTATATGTCTCGAAATGAGTGTTCTCATGTGATGATAATCATTATGTCCATATAAATATTGCTAAAAAATACTGGATTCTGCATCAAAATATACATATATGCTCTAAGACCATAACTCATGGGATACGCATGATACTTCATACTTTCAGTTCACTTTTGACAGAAGCAACGGTTGATGGGTGAAAAGAAATGTTGAGCTATAGGAAGTTACTTGCACATAGAAAGCAATGAATAGTTTTTTATGATTGTTGAAATGCATAAGCTAGCCTCTGTTGTAGGTGTTATCCTCTTTTGCACTCCATATCGAACAATGAAGTATGAATCCGACTGGAAGTTGACGCTACTCGAAAAAAACAAATTCTTTTTGTTTCATTCTATTTTGTTTTTTTTTTTTTTTTTAATACATTCTAGGAAACAAGTAATTGTGCTAGAATTTATGTTTACTTATGGAAGTTTTTTTTTTAGTTTGATTTATGCTCTAACATATAAATCGTATGATGTCTAAAAATCGAATTTGTAATTTAAAACAAATACCACTTTTTCAGACTTGTGATAACAATATGAATTGAACGTGACATATTGTACAATGCATGTGTAATTCTTAGTTTCATGTTCTAATCATTAGGTTAGAGGAATTGATTGAGAACATTGAATATCTGCAACCTTCTTTGAATCCAATTCGACAACTAAAGAGTACAAAGAGGATTACTTTATTGTCCATCATCGAGTTATTTCTTTTCCATCGAACTTTAGAAACGGAAATATCCCATCTTTCTCTTGGAGTTTGGTTTTCCTTTCAAGTCTCCATCTCTTTTTGTCATCGATCTCACCTGAGTTTGCATCAAGCACCCGGCGTGTGCCGTTATTTTGGGCGGTCGCCTTGATTCACTGACCGTCGCTTTCCCTCCTTTCTATGAACATCGCGACATACCTGGTGAACCCGACGTGAAAGGAGGAGAGTGTAGAGATCCTGATCCTAGTTTAAAGAGTGGTGCGGTTGAGTGAGCTCATTGTGCTTGATCATTTATGGGTGACGCAACGATGGATATTATAACCCAACTCCTGCACTTTCAGCAGGACGAGAAAAGACGGAGTGCCATTCAGGCATTTCATGAGCGAGTAATCAGAAGAAGTGGATATTTCAGTGGTAAAAATGTTACTCGTTTTTGCAAGGAATACGAATTGGAGGCACGATACCTTGGTACGGGTCTTACACCATTAAGTGACCAAGAATTAATAGACAATTTTGTATACGTTTCAGAATTACATTTGCGTGACCGACTAGTTATGGATGCACCTCGACTAGTTATAGAAGGGCAAATAAGATGGTCACAATACAAGATGATACTCACAAGGATGTTTGCACTGGATGACGAAGATAAAGTGACTAGATCCACATTTCTAAAATGGATACATAAACCAAAAGATCAATCTATTCTAGATATAAAAAGGGAGTTTGATCAGCAATTTGCAGACTTATCTGATTATGATAGGAGGGCTATAGATCAAGAAAAGGTATCCTTGTTTCTCCGGGCTATAGATTCGAAAGCCCGAGAAGAAATTTTTTCACAATTACAACAGATAGGAACTGAGTCTGGTCTTACCGAAGACTGGGGTAATGTAGATGAAGCTGTTAGAGGATATGTAGAAAAGCAAAGAACTTTGTTTAAGTTCATGCAGAGCTGGCATGATGATATGCAAGAAGAACAAGCTCAGGCTGTTCAGCAACCTGTACAGAACCCTCAGGTAAACCTACCAACACCAAAGGATGTTGTGCCCACTAATACAATGGAAGATATGTTTAAAAAGTTTAGTGACCTTACGATTCAAAGTATGAAGCAGATGATTGAATCTCAATCTTTACAAGCTTCGGCACCTAAAAATCCAAAAGCTCCAGAAATTAAAAGATGTATTTGGTGTGACTCTTTGGAGCATAACAGATACTCATGTGAGAGCTTCAAAGAAGCATTAGCAAAGAATTTGGTATTCGTTAAGGAAAAGATGATATATGACTCTAAGACTGGAGAAAAGGTAAACATTAATTTTGGTCGGGGAGGAATGAGAATATTCTTCCCTGGCACTTGTGAAAACGTTGCTTCAACATCGCATACGTATGCATGTCAGGTAGTTGACGAAAATAATGATTTAGAACCGTGGTCTAAAGTAATAAAGTCCTTAGACCGCGGGAAGATGCATCATGAAATTTTAAAAACAGCTAGTAATGAAATCCGAGGGGTAAGTGGATGGGATGATCCTGTAGATACTCTCTCGGTTGTTACATACCTATGCTCTTCGGTAGAGCATGAAGCAGTAGTGGAAGAGAAACGAAGAAGAACCAATGAGGGTGAAGAGGAGAAAAGAAGAACTAGGCGTCAAGTAGAAGCTTCACATGAACAACCTCAAATACCAAACCAAAACCATCCAACACAAACAAACCAACCCATTCAAATAGATCCACCATCACAACCAACAATAATCCAACCGAATAAAATTCCGACTCAAGTCCAAATTCCTACTTCTACTGAGATGCCAGTCTCTACCCACGATAATATTCCTCCTCAAGATTAAGAAATGCAACCTGTGAAAAAAGGACAAGGAAGAGTGAGAAATCCCTCATATATGCTAAAATCGCACATAGAGCAAGCCACAAATCTTAAACAAGTTCTCGAGAAAAGAGTGCTCGATAGTGTAATCGAATTTACACTTGGTGAGTTACTGGGAATAGCAAAAAGAGAATTTCTAGAAGTAATAATTGACCTCTTAAGAAGGAAACGACAACCAATAGCTGACATGCAAGAGATTGAAAGAATGGATGAAGAGACTCCTGTTCATACTGTGCAAGCGCAAGTACAAGAGCTAAAAAATGTACTTGAACCAATTGAGACTAACGTTCAACCGTGCGTGCATGAGGAAATATCATTGGAGAAGAATCCTTCCGACATAACCCCTTCGAGTTATTACACTAAAGATCATTGGGCTCGAGCCACAACTGAGACGTTGGTAAGATTAGAGAAAATTAGCACTCCAGTTGTCGCTCTTATTGATCATGGATCTGAAGTTAACTTGATGTCCAAAGATCTCTATATGAAGGGGAAATGGCCAATAGACATGCAGCCTGGTTGGAGAATTAAGGCTGCGAACTCGATGCCAGGTGAGTTGTTTGGTGCATGCCCGCAGGTTCTAGTTACAATTGGAGATGTCAGTGATTATCAAAATTTTTTCGTACAAGATCATTCTAGTTACTCATTGATTCTAGGGCAGCCATATATTACTGCCTTAAGAATGGAAACAAGAGTCTTAGAAGATGGATCGGCTTATGCGCGAATCCGTAGTAAGGATGGAAAAAAGGCAGTTCAATTCATGACGGTATGTGCAGATCATATCAGGAATAGAACTTCTCTTCGGACAAGACCTATTCCTGAAGAATTCGAGGATCAAAGTTTTTAAAGGAAGCTTTCATAAGTCGGGACTATGAAAGCTTGAAAAGTGAAAAGATCCCGAATGTAAATATGTTTATATCAAGTTTTATAGCACTTTCTTCGACAAATTCATTTCAGTTTCGTGTTTTTTCTGAGTTAAAAAAGTGGGAAAAACAATACATAGCGGATCTTCAAAGAAACTTTCATGGATGTAGAGTGCTTAACTTCGACGAGGAAATCTCCGGAGTCTTTGATGAGATATCCTTTGCAGACACATTGTTTGATCTGCAAGAGTTAATTCAAGGAAAAAGGAGTGATTATGTGATTCAAACGCACTCTATTTCCATGTATAAGGAAATAGCAAAGTTTGAGCAAGATGAAATAGGTAAAGAAGTCTTCGTTGAAACAAAATACAAAACAATTGATAAAAAGATAAAGCCAGTCGCAGTTCCGCTTCCTGAAGATAGTAATAAACTTATGGATGATGTAAAATCTCAGCCACCTCTCAGAGATAAGAGAAAAATAGGCCATAAATTCACTAAAGAAACACTCGAGCAAATTCAATTAGGGAAAGATGGTTTCCTCAGCGAAGAAGAGAAGAATGTATTCTCTCGGATGTTATTTAAGCATGGAAAAGCTTTTTCTTTCAATGCCCAAGAAATTGGATGTGTAGATCCATCTGTGGTGACACCTATGATAATTTTCACGATACCACATGTACCTTGGAATCTCAGACCAATTCCGGTACCAAAAGCTCATATTTCAAAGCTAATTGATCTGTTGAATGACAAGATTAGAATGGGAATTCTTGAGCCATCAAGTGCTCCTTATTCTAACCGTTGGTTTACTGTACCAAAGAAGAATGGGTCATTAAGATTTATCCAAGATCTACAGCCAGTGAATAAAGTGACAATTAGAAATATGGGAACTGGGCCTATTGTAGACGAATATGCAGAAGCCTTTGCAGGAAGATCTATTTATTCAATGGGAGATTTACACTCTGGATATGATCAATTCCAGCTAGCTCTCGAAAGCCGTGATTTGACGACTATGAGGACGCCACTTGGGCTTGTGCGCATGTGCACTTTGCCGCAAGGTGCCACGAACTCGGTGGCACATATGATGAATGGTATGCATAAAATTCTTAGGGATTTTATTCCACATCTGACTATGCCATTCATTGATGATGTTCCTATTAAAGGCTGTGAAGAAAGAGATAAAGACGAGACTCTTGATGAGGATGGATGTAGGAATTTTGTTAAAAAGCACATAACTGATTGTGAATCCATTCTCAGTCGGCTGGAAGAGGTTCATTTGACATTGTCTGCTGAAAAATCAGTATTTGGAGTGCAAGAGGTTTTAATTGTAGGAAGTTTATGTGGACCTAAAGGAAGGAAGCCATGTCCAAAGAAAGTAGATGCCATTCAGCACATGAAAGAAGTCTGCTCCTCGATCACTGAAGTGAGGAGATTTCTTGGGGCATGTGTTTTCTATGTTGTATGGATTCCCCATTTTGCCCATATTGCTGACCCACTTTATCAATTTCTTAGGAAAGGGCAAAGATTTCAATGGAAAGATATCCATACACAAGCTGTGAGAAAATTAAAGAAAGCACTTGCAGAAGCTCCATTGCTTAGAAAGGCTGATTATACTGATAATAAAGAAATTTATATCACCATAGATACAAGTCCGACAGGTATAGGTTGGGCGATTGGCCAAGAGGATGATGAAGGAAAAAGATATGCAATTCGTTTCGGAGCTAAAGTTCTAAATGTTTGCCAGAGAGGTTACCCTCAAATTAAGCGAGAGCTTTGGGGAATAGTGACTGCGCTAAAAAATGATAAAGAATATCTGATTGGGGCAAATGTGGTAGTAGAAACAGATTGTTTACCATTGTTGGGAATGATCGTGAATTGTTCCACTGCAGATATTGCCATGTTAAGATGGATAACATATATTAAGTCGCTAAACCCTGAGTTTGTTCATATAGCTGGAAGGAATAATGTGGTGGCTGATATGCTATCACGAGCTATATATGAAAATGAAGATTCGATGATTTCTAATGATGAAGAGATAGGTCTGGACTTTTATGCTTCACATGTACATAATTTAAGCCTAAATGAAGCATCCACTGGACTAAATAGAAAAGAGCCTAAGCATCAAAATGAAAGGCTTGGAATTTGTACTGAGTCTTCAAAAGAAGTTCAAAATAGCTTAGGAAGAGGGAAAGATAACAGATGGATAGAAGAAGAACCTTACCAGATCCAAATAGGAATAACAGAAAGATTTAATGAAGATGAATATGAAAATGAGTGGAAGGAAATCGGGAGATATTTAAGTATGAAGTGTCCTGATCTTAGTTGGAGCAAAGAAAAATTTCGTACCATTCGAAGAAAGTCAAGCAATTATTTCCTGAAAGATGGATTACTCTGGAAGCGAAGGATTGGAATGGGTAAGATGCCCCAGCGAGTTGTAGGTTGTGAAGAATCGAGAGGAAGGATTATGCGTGAAATGCATAGCTCACTATGGGCCGGTCATAAAGGCTTTCAAGGAACTTATGAAAAGATAAGGGAAAGATATTGGTGGCCTGGAATGTATGTGGATACCCAAAATTACGTAGCCACTTGTATACCTTGCCAGATGTACTCCAATGTTAGACACAGAGATGAATTACATCCAACATATCCTCTTAATATTCACTATAAGTGGGTTGTTGATTTAGTTACAATGCCATTAGGGTTGCATCAGATGAGGTATATTGTATTAGCAAGGGAAGACTTAACAAATCATGTTGAAGGAAGAGCTCTGAGGACGAAAACTACAAGCAATGTATGCAAGTTTCTACTAGAAGATGTGTTTAGTAGATTTGGTTATGTGGAGAAAATAGTTGCCGATAAAGGTGAGCTTGATGCTCAGGAAGCTAAAGACTTCTTTAAAAAATATGGAATTCGATTATCACTCACCACTGCTTACAATATTGAAGCTAATGGAAAAATTGAGCGTGGTCATCCACCAATTATTAAAGCTTTGGCTAAGGCTTGTGAGGGAAAAATAAAGAATTGGCCAAATTACCTTCCCTTTGCCCTTTGGGCAGACAGGATGACATACACTAGAACTACTGGATATATGCCAGCAGAACTGATGTATTGTCAAAAACCTATTTTGCCGATGGAGTCACATGCTTTAGCATGGACTTCCTTGCCTTGGGAAGATGAGGTGTCAAGAGAAGATCTTCTAGCAGTGCGGATTCTTCAACTAGAAAGAGGAAAAAATCTGGTAGAAGAAGCTGCATTTAAGCTTAGAGCTTCTAGAGAGAAAAATAAAATTGCATTTGACAAGTCCCACAGGTTAAGGCCAAAAAGGTTGAAGGAAGGAGACTGGGTACTTGTTTATGATAGCTCATTGAATACTCAATATGAGGCTCGAAGAAAACTGGTTAAGAGATGGTTTGGTCCCTATGTGGTATGTAAAGTTTTTGATAATGGAACATACTCACTTAGAGAATTAGATGGGACCAATTTAAAGGATTTAATTGCTGGAAAGAGAGTTAAGCTCTTTAAAAGAAGAGAGAATGAGAATTATGAGACGATAATAAATGAAGACGAAGAAGAGGGAAGTGAAGAAGAAGGAAGTGGAGATGATGAAGATGAAGACATCAATAAGGAAAATGATTAAAATAAATTATATCGTAAGATGGTGCATAAAAAACATGTATATATATATGTATGTATATAATAAAACCATGTAGACAAATAACGAGATATGAATCCGTCTAGATGTAATAAATAAATAAAGCAGTAAATAAGTTAAATGTATGTGTTTTACTTATTCATGACCTTCTATTAATATTCGTTTTTGTTCCTTGCAGGGTATTGACAGAGATTTGTGACCAGGATATTAATAGGAAGTTTTTTTTTAGGGTTGATTGGACTGTTTGACTATCTTAGGATCTGGGATGGACAGTGAAGATTCCAATGATACATCCATTCCTGAGGGTAGCATTCCTGAAAGATTTAGAGAGACGTCAAGGAGTGTGCCTGAAGAGAGAACCTTAGATAGTTCTTTCATATCAACTTACTTGCTCCCTACACCTGAAAATGAAGAAAGAATTCCTATAGAAGAGTTTGTTAAAGATCGTATCACTAGGGAGACCTTGATTTCATCATCAAATGAAAGAAGTATACTCAGGTATCGAAGGGCACGAACATATGGAGAAGATGATACTTCAGATGACCGTGAGTCATATATGGAAGTGGACCCAACAGCACTTCTTGTATATAGTCGTGACTTAGCAGAATATGCGGAACTCTTACAACAGCTTGCCTTGTTCCGTAGGGAACGTGAAGGGGGCGAGACGTCTTAAAGATAAATTAAAAAGGTTATATAAAAGATATGTGTAAATAATGTTTATTTTGAATCAAGTTAGGTTTTTTTTTATGAAGAATAATGTCAGGGAAGATCCTCGGAGATCGGCCAGAAAATAAATATCAATGTATATAAATAAAGCCAGGTAATATTTTCCTTTTTTGAATAATTGTTTTTATATAGATTCAGGTGAAATAAGCCTTTGATTTATGCAGGATGACCAAGTTCAAATTTTTTTTCTAAAGGAAGAATGATCAAAGGCGACAAGCTCGAGCGGCTTCTGATTTTATACTGGTGAGATGTTATTGTTTCAGTTTCTTTTCCTCCCATGTATATATGTGTATATATGTATATATATATATATATATCTATATGAAAAGACTACATGGGCTAGGCATATGATATGTAAATAAATGCATAATTAAGGAAAATTAAGTAGAACAAAAATCTCGTGCCACTAATTAGATTACATGTAATGTATAAGGGCCAGGATTATATGAGTAAGGTTAGAAGATGGACTAGAACTTTCGAGAGCAAGACCTAGGAAGGTGAAGGGAAGACCTAGACTAAGTATCTGTATATAGTAGTGTTTACAAGCACTTGATGAGTGAGACACTTCGACTTCTACTCTTGATCTCTCATCTGACCTAATCTTCAGACAGATTATATCCTGAGAAAAGAATTCTTATACCAGCCAGCTATCTATGTGTATGTGTATGTGTTGTTGGGTGCTGCGATGAGCTAGTAGGCGGGTGGAACTACCCTGGTCGGGTGATCAGGGCCACGAGCTGACGCTAGTTGTGTCGTATGGCCTGACCTACATGTTGTTATGCGCTCATACGGATTGATAGGCGGGTGGAGTCACTCTGACCGGGCGGTTAGAGCCACGAGCTGACGTTGATTTCGTATGAGGCTGACATTGTGCATCGTGCGCTATGTCGGGTCGGTAGATGGGTGGGCTAAACCTGACCGGGTGGTCAGGTCCACGAGTCGCATCCGATTTCGACATAGGCCGAAAAGTGTGGAAAAATAAAAAATAAATAAAATTAAAAGGAAAGATATAAAGGTTGAGCTGGGATAAAGAATTAAAATAAAGAAAAACAGAATAAAAATATGAGAAAAATAAGAAAAGGGTCTGAAGGGGCTTCAGATGATAGAAGATCAATAGGGAAGCCAGAAGCGAGTTTCATAAATCGAGTTAGTGAAGACTGGTATATGCAAATGCTTCGGATAGGCTACTAGATCTGACCGGGTCAAGTTAACGAGAGAGCTAAGAAGTTTTCGATTTACTCATATGATTTCTAGTTTAAACGCATTAGTGTATTCTGATATGTTGTATGAGATGTTTTTGTCTACCCTCTTCTCTTAATGTATGCCAACTTCAATGTGTTTTCAGATTTCGTGCATCAAGTTAAAATTTTCTTTAAGTCTTGTTTATATGCTATGACTACTTGATCCTTGCTCGTGTTTGATGTTATGTATGCAAGATTGGCGCATCCGGAGGACACACAGGTTCAGAGGGGGTGGATGTGGTCGTGATTCGAAGCCAAGTGTAATAATCAAGCATGAAACACATATTTATAGCTCTTCTAAAAGGTACAATACAACTGAATGGAATGGATGAAAGTACTGACTTTGTAGGTTTCATTGAGAATATGATGAGGAACTATGGAACGGGATTAATCGATGCTTTTGGGAAACTCAAATCGTACGAATTTATGGAATTAATTCATTTCTGGTGATTTCTTTCCTTGAAAACCTTAATTGAACACATACTAATAAAAGCACGATAGTTTATGTATGTGTGTAAATTCACATTTGCATTTTATATGATTCATCTTGCATCTGTGGTTGGATTGATCTTTCATTCAGTTCTCATATGAACTTGCTTCATTGGCTTTCAATTTGTCGTAGTATGTGCACCTACAAAATGAGTTGGTACAAACGTGTGCATAAGCGAGTATTAGTTGTGAAAAATTATGTGAGTGTGCTCACTCAAAATTGGGTTTCAATATGTGTTCTCATATAAGCTTACTAATCGCAATTACATGGGACTATAATTATGCATAAGATCTTCATGTTTATGTATTTCCATGATATTATTGTGTAAGTGTTTTTGTTTACGCGAATGTGAAGGTGTATATAAGATGTTGGAAATGCATGTGCATTACGTGTGAACACACTTTTGCACGTATGTAAATGCATACAAAATACATGTAATTACATAATTTTTAAGATAGCAATGAGCTACGTGCGTTTCTTCTGGGGATGTACAATTCCATAGATGGAAGGAAGTTAGCGACGTGCCACCTTCTTCAAAAGGAACAGGTGGAAGCTGGACAAGCGAAGAATATAGCATTCAAAAACGAAGCTCTACTGGGAAGAAACCTCTTGTTGACGGATTGAATAAGAAGTCTGGGAATCTGGGTAGAAGCACGGCTCGATGGAGATTTAAGTTCAGATGTATATGGCTTTCTTTTTTTCAGTCAAGCACTCTACCCCTGTTGTGGCGGATTGTTCATCAACGTATCTGGTCAGTTTGGAGAAAGGAAGAAAAAGGAAAGAGCAGCGACAGATGCTGTGTTTTTCTTGAGAGGAACGTGATCGCATAAGAGGAAGACTGCTTTCTCAGAGTTTTTTTTTTTTTTGAGAAAAGATACTGATTTCCTTGGATAAAAGGGCGGCAGTCCAGTGGGAAGAAGAGGCAAAAATATTTTTTTTTGTTATCTTCTCTGAAGCAGCTGCAGAGATCTTTGAGGAACCTGTTGCATGTCTGTACCGCACACGAAATAAGGAATCATACCAGTCTCACTCATAGGTGGCCACTCTGACGCTATGAGCAGAGTTCAACATGGAGACATCTAACGTGAGAAGTCCTTGGCCTTCTGTCTACAAACAATGAAAGCTCATTGCATGCTATGTCTACCGATTGGAAGATAAAGCAATTAATGAATCGATGAAGGGGATTTTTCTGTAAGCTTGACTGCACATTTTGTTGTTGCTTTCATTTGCATTACTAAAATAAAGCTTTAATGAGCATTGTCGCGGATACCACAGTTCAATAGATTCTTGTGTAAATGCTTTGGTTTAAGCGTGTTCTTTGTACATACCTTAACCTTTACTGAATAATAAACCATGATGTCTGTAACGTTGCACTATAAACAGTTATGATCCTCAGTGTTAAGATTTGAGTTATGAAGTTCTAATGCATGCTGAGAACTCTATCAATCTTGCACTCTGAGGAATCTAGTATGTCTTCCAGCCTGGAAGTGCAACTCCTGATATAGGATCCTTTTTAGAACACTCTGCTGATGGTTGAGATGACAAGGAGTAGATAATTATTCTTGTCTTTATGTTATCCACTACTTCTATTTGAAATTACTTTTAATAAGGCTTTTGTCTTTGTTTTTGTCAAAATACTTCGACACTTCTAAGGCAAACTATTTTCATCAGTTTTAAGCTGGAGAATTGGTGTTTTGTGTTGTTTCTTGCCACCATGATCATGACCACAGGTATAGCGTTATATTCAACTGATGCGCTTCATTTTACTGATTCTATATATATTTGTAAAATGCCAAACTCTGAGCTTAGGAATTGACTGCTGCAATAATGACTATGATCCTCGCAATAAGAAGTGCAGAATGTAATGATGTGTAGATCTTTGGTGTAAGTTAACATCCACTTCTGTGTCAAATGAACGTTATATTTAAGAAGAGTTTGATAGCTATTCGGTTAATAATATTCTTATGCTATATGTCTCGAAATGAGTGTTCTCATGTGATGATAATCATTATGTACATATAAATATTGCTAAAAAATACTGGATTCTGCATCAAAATATACATATATGCTCTAAGACCATAACTCATGGGATACGCATGATACTTCATACTTTCAGTTCACTTTTGACAGAAGCAACGGTTGATGGGTGAAAAGAAATGTTGAGCTATAGGAAGTTACTTGCACATAGAAAGCAATGAATAGTTTTTTTATGATTGTTGAAATGCATAAGCTAGCCTCTGTTGTAGGTGTTATCCTCTTTTGCACTCCATATCGAACAATGAAGTATGAATCCGACTGGAAGTTGACGCTACTCGAAAAAAACAAATTCTTTTTGTTTCATTCTATTTTGTTTTTTTTTTTTTTTTAATACATTCTAGGAAACAAGTAATTGTGCTGGAATTTATGTTTACTTATGGAAGTTTTTTTTATAGTTTGATTTATGCTCTAACATATAAATCGTATGATGTCTAAAAATCGAATTTGTAATTTAAAACAAATACCACTTTTTCAGACTTGTGATAACAATATGAATTGAACGTGACATATTGTACAATGCATGTGTAATTCTTAGTTTCATGTTCTAATCATTAGGTTAGAGGAATTGATTGAGAACATTGAATATCTGCAACCTTCTTTGAATCCAATTCGACAACTAAAGAGTACAAAGAGGATTACTTTATTGTCCATCATCGAGTTATTTCTTTTCCATCGAACTTTAGAAACGGAAATATCCCATCTTTCTCTTGGAGTTTGGTTTTCCTTTCAAGTCTCCATCTCTTTTTGTCATCGATCTCACCTGAGTTTGCATCAAGCACCCGGCGTGTGCCGTTATTTTGGGCGGTCGCCTTGATTCACTGACCGTCGCTTTCCCTCCTTTCTATGAACATCGCGACACCGTGTTATCTACCTGCTCATAGAAATGTTAAAGGGTATACTTCCCTAAAGAGAACCCCCCTTGAGTAGGTGATGTAATGGACGTGTTTAATCTTCATTCTCTACTTTTGTTAAAAGCGGATACCCCAGTACCTCCTCTACAGCATCTTAACTGATTTCTCCTAATGCTTTCTCTAGCCTCTGCTTGTGCTTCTTCTCTAACCCTTAGTTCTTCTTCTTTTCGCTTCTTAGCAGTGTTGAGTCTCTTTAGCATATCCTCTGTTAAAGGTTCTTGATATATCTTGACCCGACAACCACTCATATAGTTTGGAAGGATATCACGTTCTAGTGGTGCGAACTGAACTCCACCGCTAGTGGAGACTCTATTATTGATCATGGGTCCATATCCTCTCTTTTCCAATTTACGGGCATATTGCTTTAGTGTATAAACCAACACGAGGTCTCCCTCTTTCAATCCTTTATCGTTAATGTGCGCATCGAAGTATGCCTTTTGCCTTTTCTTGGTAGCATAGATTCCTACAGCCGCTCGTGATAATCTAAGTGACACTAGATCATTCCTCTTGATTCCATTTAATGACCATAATTAAGTGTACTTGCAAAGTATCTTCTTCTTAATCTCGATCTCATCATCTTCATTCAGTCGTGATAGGTCCTTTCTTCCAATTTTAAGCATCACAATAGTTCCCAAAATGTTCTCTCTATTTGATATGCATGATATCTCCTTTAATACTCTGAAATGTCCAAGCATGTGTGTAGAGCTATCATCAACACTTAGTAAGTGTAGAGCATGTCCTTCCTTCAATCTTCATCCTTCAATTCTTTACTTCAAAGAGCCTCAATGTAAGATTCTTCAAGCTTCAACAATGGATGTTCATCATGGAACCATGAATCCTCCAAGTGCTTCAATCCTTTCCTCCAAGCTTCTTCAACGATCAATTAATGAATCCATGCATGGTTAATTTTCCAAGGTGCGTTCATCCATGAGTAAATGTTGACAATTTGATAGGAGCTCCTAAACTTATCCAAATGAAAAGCACAATCTTAACGAAGAAAGCTCACTTTTCCCCATGCGAAAGACATGTATTTCCCATATTTTACACCTATGTACAGCTAAAGAGCAGAATCGCCAGCATATACATATTTATATGCACTTTCTCATTATGATATGGTGCAACCACTCTCTGTGGAAAACAATCATGATTGCAAAAAGTATTCCACCAACTGATTCGTAAATGCCAGTCCTTTATATCAGTGGAAGAATCAATACGATAACATCTCTTGAGTGCCTTAGAGAGAAAAGTTTTCTTGAGGTGTTTGGGAGATAAACTTCGGTTTCACATCAGCCCCATATCGATCTAATTGGGGTCTATCGCCAGAACTGAGAGTGAGCCGTCAGGCATCTGAAGAGGATGGACAGAGTGCATCTTTACACAATTGACCAATTTGTCCACGTCCGGAATAAATCAGGCATGTACCTACCTTCATCTTCCTTTACTGTAATCGTATTTTTATCTTCAAAGTACTGAAGTGTATTACATCATAGGCATATGTACTCAAAATACCCAACGCGTGATGATGGCCACCATGAACGTAGCTCATTCATCGTCAGCATATCCAATATGCGAAAATGTTCATAGCAAAACTTCGACAGTGGGTCATACAATGATGGAAGCAGTATGCTTGAAGGAAACAATACAGACGAACTGCTTTAATGGATATGATATCCCATGGATATAAGACTTTTGCTTCCAATCAATCATCAGATACCAAATTCATTCAGATCACTTGGAACAACAATAGTCGAAGATGATCTAACAAGCTTGTTCAGAGAGAAAGGCACCCAAAATCACATAGTTTGATGTTACTATCTTTTGGCTTTAAGTACAAAATACATGTTGAAGAACGTTGGTGAATCTCCTAGATCGAGCATAAGCAAAAATCATAATATTAAGAGAGAAAGGGTCTCGCTCACAAGAACATGAGAAAAGAAAACCGACATCTTCCAAGCATCCACACTAGCCGTAAATATGCAACAGAAGATTGACCATACTATCTATATCGGCAAGACCAAGAATGACAACTTGATTGTGAACACAATACCCCTCCTAGATATTCCTTCCATAGGTGGATGATTGCAAACTAGGGGACAAGTAGGAGGTGCAACAACAACATGCAACAGACAAAAATGAAGAAAAATAGATAGAGCACCCGCATGCCTTGGATGGTACTGGACTTCTGGGAAGATGCAATTAGGTAATCTTAGGACGTGAAAAGTAAAGAGGACATGCCATCGGAACAGAGTTGCAGCACATTCTTTAGATGGGCAACAAGGCTGAGCTCACAAAGATGTGCTAGACTCTGACCAAGGCCCACATAAAACCATGAGCATGAAGTGGGACCAAAAGAACAAGGTAGGATGAGCTCCGTTCTCCCCTTCTTTGTAGGACGATCTCTGTTCGCCCCTCCTTTTGTATACATGACCATCTTCTTGATATTCTAACACGCGGAGCTAGAAGCCTTCATGACAGTCTGCTTGAGTACTAGGTTCATCACTTGTATAGACGGTTGTGTGTAGACATCACCTTTTCTTGTCAACCATAGAAATCAATCGTTCGATCTACTGACATCTAGAAACAGGTGATGATACAGCCCATGAGATCTCCCATGTTGGAGATCTAGCTTTGGATGACAAGGAGGAAGGAAAATGTCTCAAGGATGTCTTGCATGTACCTACCATCACAAAAAAGTTGGTGTCCATTGGGAAAATGGTTGAAAGAGGCTATCAAGTAAGGTTCAACAAAGGTGGATGCTTTTTGGAGAACCCTAAGCAAGGTTACAAGTGTGAAGAGATGGATAGGTATGTGCTTGAAGATGAAGAGGTGTTGCAAAATCCTTGATCTACACCAGCCAATTGAACTCCAGGAGTATATGGTGGGCCCTTTTAGCTTGCCAATGGATGTATTAGACACCCTATGTACCTTGGAAGATCACTCTCAAAAAGATAGATCAAAACAGATAAGTTGGAGTTAGCTTAGAGGTGAAAACTTGCTATTCTTGGTTCATACACGTGTCCAGTGTTTTACATAATTCTCTGAGCACAGCAGCAATTAGCTTAATTCCTCTTGGGGAAGTCTAGGTAGCTTAAAGAGCTAACTTTCAAGAGTAATCGCATCAAAAATAACAAACCACACACTGAGAATGAGTTTTAACAAGTGATGACATCATCCCGATTTTCACGGGCTGCTACAGAAATAGACCAGTGAGCAGAAACATCACCATAACTCAAAATGTAAAACTCCAAAGATTATGAAAATTTGTATGGTTATCCTACACCATAAGCTGAATCCAACAAGCTTTAAATCACTGAATTTGGATAAGTAACCACTGAGAAATGGCTCTGACACGATGAGTGAAAAAATCGGGTACCTAACAGAGAGGTGAAGATGAACAGACCCTGTTGACTTCAAATGAACATAACTGAAGATTGTAACATCCAAATGACATGCCAATTTATGAGCATATAGTAGACTTATAGATCTAACTTTACCAAGTTAAATCTTTGAAAATGATGCACCAAGCTCAGAGAAAACATCTCTGCAAGCTGACGGAGAAAACTGAGAGTAATGGCAATGAGTAGTACACTTCACAAGAACATGGAAAGATGAAACCAAATAATCATGAAAATGAAAGTATATTTCTTGTACAATACAATGACTTACTGATACATATGTGTGCCTTGTAATCACACCTTGATATGGCATAAAGCTCAGCTCTTGGAGGTCTTCACATAGGTCTCTCTAACCAGGACTAAAACTGCCATCTATTTATAGTTGAGTTTGGGAGGCTAACTTCCCTCAATCACTCTCCAATCAATCAATGATTGATTTGATTCTCTACCTACCACAAATCACGAATTCGTGGCTCCTCTTTCCCTTTTTGATCATGTGGACTCAACCACTTAAGATTCTCTTACTTTTACATTAAGTAAACTCTTCAAAAGTTACACGAGGTAGTTCACAAGTGAACTTTACATAATCTTCATTTTAAGGCTTTTTCTATGACTTTCTGGGACTCAAGCCAATACTTAGGCTTGTCATAGACTTGCTCCAACAGCTCCCCCTCAAGCCAAGTATGCTTGAGGTCTTCAATCTTCCAAGATTACCTGCAAACCTATCATAGCCTTGAATTTGCAAAGCTTTGTACCATCCAATGCTTTGGTTAGAATATCTGCACATTGTTGATGAGTGGACACATATGATATTTGAATCTCTTTGCTTAGAACCTTCTCTCGTACATAGTGATAATGAACTTCAATATGTTTATTCCTTGCATGAAAAATAGGATTACCAGCCAAATGAATAGAACTCATATTGTCACCAAAAATAGTTGGAGTTCCAAACTCCAATCCAAGATCTTTGAATAATGTCTTCATCCACATAGCTTCTTGTGTAGCTATGGCAAGACCTCTATATTCAGCTTCAGTAGAAGAGAGAGAAACTGTGGGTTGCTTCTTGGATGACCATGAAATAAGCTTTGAACCTGCAAAGGTAAGATAACCTGAAGTGCTCCTTCTATCTTCCTTGGAGCCAGCCCAATCTGCATCAGAAAATAGCTTCAAACCTAAATAAGATACATAAGGATAATAAAGTCCTTCATTGATGGTTCCTTTGAGTTACTTGAGAATCCTTTTGGCAGCATCCATATGTGGTTTCCTTGGTGTGTGCATAAATTGACTTAGCACACTCACACTGTAACATATATCTACTCTTGTCAATGTGGCATAGTTGAGACTACCCACTAGACTTTGATATGATATGATGTCCTCTATGAGTTCACTTTCATGTGACCTCAATTTGTGATTGACCTCCATTGGAGTACCTGCAATCTTACAATCTTGCATCTTGAATTTTGCCAACATGTCCTTAATGTACTTTCTTTGAGTGAGAAACAAACCATGATGTTTGTAGACAACTTCCAAACCTAGGAAGTAGGTAAGTGAACCCAAATCACTTATCTTGAACTCTTCTCTCATCTGATCTTTGATCTTCTTCATACCATCTGCATCATTTCCTGTCAATATAATATCATCTACATATACACATAGATAGATGACCTCGAAATTACTCTTTTTAATAAAGAGTGAAGGATCTGCCTTGCTTGGTTGAAAGCGTTTGTCCTGCAAGAATGAAACAAGCCTGAAATTCCAAGCTCTTGGAGCTTGCTTGAGACCATACAATGCTTTGTTAAGTTTACACACATAATCAAGATAAACTTGATTCTCAAAACCAGGTGGTTGTGCCATATATACCTCTTCTGTTATCCAACCATTCAAGAATGCATTCTTGACATCTAGTTGAAGTATCTTCCAATTCTTGGAAGAGGCAATACTAAGCAAAACCCTAATAGTAGGCATCTTTGCCACAGGAGAGAAAGTCTCCTCATAATCAATTCCCTGAGTTTGTGCAAAGCCTTTTGCCACAAGCCTTGCCTTATACCTGTTAATTGAACCATCAGAATTCTTCTTGAGTTTATAGACCCATCTTGAGCCTATTACCTTCATGGATGAAGTCTTGGGCACCAAATCCCAAGTGTTGTTTTCCTCAAGTGCTTCAATCTCTTCCTTCATTGCATGCTTCCATTCTGTTTTTGCTTTGGCCTCTTCAAATGATGATGGCTCCTCTTGGTTTATGTCCTGTGCTATGTAGATAGAATGTTTAGTTACTAATGAGGTGTCAAACCCATACCTTTCTGGTTTTTTCTTTTCCCTCATAGATCTTCTTAGGCCATGATGTGATGATTCTGCCTCATGTCCAAGTTCCTGCAATTTTGCTTTACCTTTAGACTTCCATGCTTTGATCTTTTCTATGTGAGATTCTTCATCATCCTCTGAGGTGTCTTGTTCTTCAATATTTGATTGTTCTCTACCAAGCTTTGGAAAATCTTCTTCAAGATCATATGGTAAATTGATCTTCCTGCATGAATCTTCATACCATGAATTGTTCTCATCAAAAACTACATCTCTGCTTACCAAGAATCCTTTGTTGGTAGGGTTGTATAACCTGTAGCCCTTTTGATTGTTGTCATATCCAATAAATACACACCTTTCTGCCTTTGGATCCATCTTGCCTCTAACCTGTGAAGGAACATG
This sequence comes from Ceratopteris richardii, assembly GCA_020310875.1. Taxonomy (NCBI): domain Eukaryota; kingdom Viridiplantae; phylum Streptophyta; class Polypodiopsida; order Polypodiales; family Pteridaceae; genus Ceratopteris; species Ceratopteris richardii. The sequence continues at coordinate 11,386,951 of CM035427.1, forward strand.
AGCAAAAGCAATACATCCAAAAATTTTACAATGATCTAAGCTTGGTCTTCTTCCATTCCAAGCCTCATATGGAGCCATCCCATCAAGGGATTTTGAAGGCAACCTGTTAATCAAGTAAGTGGCTGTAGATACAGCCTCAACCCATAAGTAATTAGGTAAATGCTTTTCATTTAACATAGACCTTGCAGCTTCAACAATTGTCCTATTCCTCCTTTCTGCCACTCCATTTTGCTCAGGAGTGTACCTTGTAGTTACCTCTCTTTTGATTCCTCTTTCTTGAAGAAAAGAATCAAACTCATGGGAGAAATATTCTCCCCCTCCATCTGACCTTAGCCTTTTTAGTGATTTACCTGTTTGATTCTCCACAAGAGCCAAATATCTTTTGAAACATGAAAAAACTTCATCTTTGTGTTTCATAAAGAATAGGATAGTCCATCTGCTGCAATCATCAATAAAGGAAACATAATACCTTGATCCAGATATTGAAGCTTCCTTGCTAGGTCCCCATACATCTGTATGAGCCAACTCCAAGAGATCTCCATGCATATAACCTTTCTTCATGAATGGTAACCTGTGAGACTTTCCAAATTGACATGCACTACACTTATAAATCATATGTTGTTTTGACAAATTAGGGAGTCCAAGTACACTTTGGTCCCTGCAGATTTGCTTTAATGACCTTTCACCAATATGTGCTAACCTTTTGTGCCATACTTCCAATTCTGTGAGTGTCTGACTACCATAATTAAAGAGAGCAATGTTTCTAGTGTCCTGTAATTCAAATGTGAACAATCTACCTGTCTTTTCACCTTTTGCAATTCTTCTGAATCCTTGACTTGGATCTTCAACAAATGCTCCTGCCTTTGTGAACCTGACTTGCAACCCTTTCTCTACTATCTGCCCAACACTTATCAAATTCTTTGTAATGGTAGGGACATAGAGTACCTTACTGAGTAGGTTGATGTTTCCATCAGGTGCTTTGACATTGCCTATTTTCTCCACAGGATGTTTTGTATCATCTCCTGTTTGTACCTCATGCTTATTCCTTGGATCTTCTAAATCTGATAGGAGTGCCACATTTCCTGCCACATGATTTGAACAACCTGAATCTATGTAGAAAACATGCTCATCAGATTTACCTTGTGGCATAGCCATGTTCATGATCAATAATGAATCCTCTTTGTTTGAGTCTTCTGTGTAGTTATTGTAGTCTCTCCTTCCTTTGTAGCCTCCTTGATAGTTTGAATGATTGTAGTTGTTGTAGTTGCCATGATAATTGTTGAACCTTCCTCTTGAGTAGCCATAACTTCCTCTATTGTATCCTCTGCCTCTTTGATTCCTGGAATTCCTAAAGCAATTTTCAGTTGTATGATTAGTTAATCCACAAATAGAACATGAGTTGGAGTCTTGGGATCTCCCCCCTGCCTTGTCTACCTCCTCTTCCTCTACCTCTGCCATGTCTTCCTCTACCTGCATAGTTAGCTTGATATGTACCTACTTCATCATCCACTTTCTTTGCCTTTCCTTTGTTATCTTTGGACTTGCTTTTGTCAGTGTATAAAGCTGAAGATTGATTACCTTTAGAGATTTCTCCATTTTTGATAAGCTTTGCCTCTTGAGTAAGTAGTTGTCCAATGAGTGTATTGAAATCAGGTACATGCATGTCCATGTACAAATCCATAGCTGTGGTGAATGCTTCCCACTTATCATCTGCCTTCAAGCCATTGATGACCTGCCTTACAATTTGCTCTTCATCTATTACCTCTCCAATGCTTCCCAACTGATCCGCTATGTCCTTGAGCTTTGTGACAAAATCAGTCACATTTTGTTTGGGAGCCTTCTTGAGAGTTGTGAAATCCAGCCATAGTTGATGCTTCCTAGCTTTAGTACTTGAAGAAAAGAAAGCTTCAAGTGCATCCCACACTTCCTGAGATGTCTTACAACTTCTAATGTGAGGCAACAAAAAATCTGAGATAGAGTTGAGGAGATAAGACCTTGCAAGTGCATCCTTGGAGCACCATGTGCTCAATCTTTCTTGCTCTTCTTGTGTTGGTTGACTTTTGTTCCTGAAACTTGGCATAACTTCATCTCCAGCCACATAACCATATAAACTTCTACCTTGGAGATAAGCTTCCATCCTTAATGACCAAGCTGTATAGTTAGCTCTGTCCAATTTGTCAATTGATGAAGGAAATCCATCTGCCATGTTGTCCAACCTTGCTCTGATACCACTGTGAAGAGATGGATAGGTATGTGCTTGAAGATGAAGAGGTGTTGCAAAATCCTTGATCTACACCAGCCAATTGAACTCCAGGAGTATATGGTGGGCCCTTTTAGATTGCCAATGGATGTATTAGAAACCCTATGTACCTTGGAAGATCACTCTCAAAAAGATAGATCAAAACAGATAAGTTGGAGTTAGCTTAGAGGTGAAAACTTGCTATTCTTGGTTCATACACCTGTCCAGTGTTTTACATAATTCTCTGAGCACAGCAACAATTAGCTTAATTCCTCTTGGGAAAGTCTAGGTAGCGTAAAGAGCTAACTTTCAAGAGTAATCTCATCAAAAATAACAAACCACACACTGAGAATGAGTTTTAACAAGTGATGACATCATCCCGATTTTCACGGGCTGCTATAGAAATAGACTAGTGAGCAGAAAAATCACCATAACTCAAAATGTAGAAATCCAATGATTATGAACCTTTGTATGGTTATACTAGACAGTAAGCTGAATCCAACAAGCTTTAAATCACTGAATTTGGATAAGTAACCACGGAGAAATGGCTCTGACAAGATGAGTGAAAACATCGGGTACCTGACAGAGAGGTGAAGATGAACAGACCCTGTTGACTTCAAATGAACATAACCAAAGATTGTAACATCCAAATGACATGCACATTTATGCGCATATAGTAGACTTATAGAGCTAACTTTACCAAGTTAAATCTTTGAAAATGATGCACCAAGCTCAGAGAAAACATCTCTGCAATCTGACTGAGAAAACTGAGAGTAATGGCAGTGAGTAGTACACTTCACAAGAACATGGAAAGATGAAACCAAATAATCATGAAAATGAAAGTATATTTCTTGTACAATACAATGACTTATTGATACATATGTGTGCCTTGTAATCACACCTTGATATGGCATAAATCTCAGCTCTTGGAGGTCTTCACATAGGTCTCTCTAACCACGACTAAAACTGCCATCTATTTATAGTTGAGTTTGGGAGGCTAACTTCCCTCAATCACTCTCCAATCAATCAATGATTGATTTGATTCTCTACCTACCACAAATCACAAATTCGTGGCTCCTCTTTCCCTTTTTGATCATGTGGACTCAACCACTTAAGATTCTCTTACTTTTACATTAAGTAAACTCTTCAAAAGTTACAAGAGGTAGTTCACAAGTGAACTTTACATAATCTTCATTTTAAGGCTTTTTCTATGACTTTGTGGGACTCAAGCCAATACTTAGGCTTGTCATAGACTTGCTCCAACAACAAGGTCATAGCAAGAGGAAAGAAGCAAGGGAGACTCTTCACTTTGGAGGTAAATTCTCATTCCACTCAACATGTCTACTTCACATATGGAAACAAGAGGATTTCGGAGTTGGACTTGTGGCACAAGAGGATAGGTCACATTAACATACAAAGAATGAAGAAAATGCAATTCAAGAGGTTGGTTGAAGGTCCTCCCAACTTCCAAGGACAAGGTATGAAGCATTTATGTGAATCTTGTCAACTAGGGAAGTAAGCAAGACGTCCATTCAAGAAGAGTGGCTACGTAAGCCAACATCCATTGGAATTGATACATACAGATGTGTGGTGTCCAACCAAAGAGCAATCCATTGGAGGTAACAAGTACTTTGTCACTTTTATAGATGATTGCACATGGATGGTTTGGGCTTATTTTATAAAAAGCAAATCAGATGTGTTTACATGTTTCAAAGCATTCAAGGCAACAGTAGAGAAGGAAACAGGTACATATATCAAGAAGCTAAGGTCCGATGGAGGGGGAGAATATTTCTCCAATGAATCTTCTAATTTTTTAATGGATCAAGGCATCAAGAGGCAAGTAACATGCAGGTACAGACCCCAACAAAATGGAGTAGTAGAGAGAAAGAATAGATACATTGCCGAGATCGCTAGAGCAATGCTTAATGAGATGAATGTACCTAACATGTTTTGGAGTGATGCAGCAAATATCACCGTGTACCTTATGAATAGGGTTCCTACCTCAGGGATCCATGTATTGACACTATATCAAGCCTATTATGGTAAGAAACCTAATCTTTCCCACTTGAAGATATTTGGATGTACTTGTTATGTATATATGCCAAGTCAATTCAGACACAAGCTACAACCAAAGGTAGAAAAGTGTGTGTTTATAGGATATTTAAATGATCATAAAGGTTACAGGTGCTTCAACCCAAACACAAAGGACTTGAGGATATCAAGGGATGTAGCATTTGATGAGCTACTCCTTTGGTATAAGAAGTATGATTGTATGTAGGAATATCAAGAAGAAAAGCATGCACATGATGAAGAACAAACCGTCCTAGAGCTAAGCGGCCCAAGGTGTTCCATCAATGAAGATAGTTCAAGCATGATCTCACCATGGAGGGGGAGATCTTCATCGAGCTATGAAGCACAATCCATCAACAAAGGCAAAGCAACATTGATGGAGTTGGATGAATAAGGTAATGAAGTTCATGATGGTGAAGGACACATGATGGAGAAAGAAGCCAAGTCAAAGAAAGAGATCAAGTTCCCAAGTCAAAGGAGGTTTATTCTTCCAAAAGATGAAGAAATGAAGTCTTTTAGAGTTAAGTATCCAACTCAAAGTTTTACTTATGATTCATACATGGCAACTCATTATGCATATATGCCCGATTGCTATGAAGATGCAAGCAGGTACACCGAATGGAAAGAGGCAATGCAAGAAGAGATCAATGCTTTTGAGGAGAATCAAACATGGGATTTAGTGCCCAAGAAGGATAACATGAAGGTAACAGGTAATAAGTGGGTGTATAAACTAAAGAGGAATCCAGATGGTTCTATATCTAGGTTCAAAACAAGATTGGTGGCCAAGGGTTTTGTGCAAACTTATGGAAAGGACTTTGAAGAGACATTCAGCCCCATGGCAAAGATAAGCACCATTAGGACACTCATTGCAATGGTAGCTAGCAAAGGATGGAAGCTTTTCCAATTGGATATCAAGAATGCCCATCTCAATGGAGACTTGGAAGAAGAGGTATACATGGAGCAACCACTAGGTTTTGTTCAAAAAGAGTTTCCACATCATGTTTGTAGGTTGAAGAAGGCACTTTATGGCCTAAAGCAAGATCCAAGGGCTTGGAACCAAAGATTGGTGGACTATTTGATCAAATGTGGTTACAATCACTTCAAGGCGGATCCATCTCTCTTCATCAAACAAAGAGGAGAACTTGTAGTCTACATGTGTGTGTATGTAGATGACCTTATCATTACAGGTAATGATACAAAGGGCATTTTCGTCACGAGGAAGGAGATAAGGAGGAGAGCTCACACACACACTCTCACTCTCAAGGGGAGGCACACACACAGATTGAGGCAAGGAAGAATGATCTTCTTCTTCTTCTTCTATTACATAAACACGAATATACAAGAATGACCTAAAAACAAGAATACAACCAATGCAATATATAAAGATCAGTACATAAGGTAAAACCTAATGTCCGCGAATGAGTGAGTTGGAAAGAAACAAATGTTCCATCACTCTCAATAGATAAATCTAATAAAGCTCAATGAAGTGTCCCTGGCATATACGGGCGTAACCACTATACATGTCAGAGAAACAAAAAACCGGTATGTGTCATCCTGGATTATCACATGTTGAGCTTGATATCTCAACACTCCCCCTCAAGCTCAATGCCATACCCTGTAATCCAAGCATCTCCCGAAACTTCTTCAACTTCTTAGCTCGAAGTGCTTTGGTGAAAATATCAGCAACCTGCTCATCTGTTCTCACATAAACAAGATCAATATCACCTGCTAATACCTTTTCTTTGATGAAGTGATAATGTACCTCGATATTCTTTGTTTTAGCATGGAAAACAAGGTTCCGTGCTACTTGTATGCTGCTAAGATTATCATCATAGATATTGATAGGCTTTTGCACTTTCACACCTAAATGTGCAAGTAACATCTCCAGCCATGATGCCTCACATGCTGCCATTGCAGCACCTCTATACTCAACCTCTGTACTAGACAAAGCAACAGTTGGTTGCTTGTTGCTGCTCCCTGTAATACCTGCACCTCCAAGTGAAAATAGAAAGCCACTAGTAGATCTTCTATCTGGAGTTTTGCCAGCCCAATCTCCATCGGTGTATCCATAAACCTGCAAATCTACACCAGCCTCATAAAACAATGCATAATCCAAAGTAGCACTCACATAACATAGAGTGCGCCTCAAAGCATCCAAATGTGGCTTCCTGGGAACCTGCATAAATTGACTTTCAAGTCCAACAGTATAACTTAGATCAGGCCTTGTAATTGTGAGATATATAAGACTTCCCACAATTTTCCTGTACATAGTAGCATTTTCCAATGCTTCACCTGATGTAGTATCCAACTTCAAATTCTGATCTAGTAGCATAGAAATTGGCTTACAATCAGCCATACCATACTTTTGGAGCATATTCAAGGCATATTTCCTTTGCAACATCCATATAAGTGTTTATGTATGTATAAACTCAATGCCCAAGAAGTAGCGCAGCACACCAAGATCTTTCATGTCAAATTCGTGCATAAGAAGTTGCTTTACCTCTTTGATGCTTCCTTCATTATCACATCCTACAATCAGGTCATCAGCATAAATAGCCACGATAGTGATGCCATCATGAGCCTTCCTTTCATATAGTGAGTGATCTGCATCACACATAGAAAACCCAATGCTGGTTAAGTAATCAGCAATCCTTGCATGCCATGCAGGAGGGGCTTGCTTTAGCCCAAACAAAGCCTTTTGCAACCTGCAAACATATTCTAGATGCTTTGAATCTTCATATCCTTGTGGCTGGTCCATATATACTTCGTCTTGTAACTCACCATGTAGGAAAGCATTCTTCACATACATCTGATGGAAAGTCCATCCTTTTGCTATACCTAATGCAACAAGTGTTCTGACAGTAGACATTTTAGCTACAGGGCTGAATGTTTCCTCATAATCAATGCCATATGTCTATGCATATCCTTTAGCTACCAATCATGCTTTATACCTACTTATGCTACCATCAACATTATGCTTTACCTTGTAAACCCATTTGCAGCCTATGGGTTTCTTTCCTTGTGGCAATGGAACGAGCTTCCATGTATCATTTCCATAAAGTGTAGCCATCTCCTCATTCATAGCTTTTTCCCAATCTGCATTACCAATTGTATCTTCAAAACAAGAAGGTTCAGCATCTTGTATTACCTTTGTCATGTAGGCACAATGTCAAGCCATGTAACTATCATATGTCAATCCTAGGTCACTTCTCCTTGTATCATCTGCATGTGCCCTTCTTACTCCTGGAGTCTTCACAGAGGGCAATCCAAGTTCCTCATCAAGACTCTTTTCTGAACCACTTGAATCTTCGTCAACATCTTCAAAACCTACACACGTTTTACTACCAGCAAAAAGCTTTTCTTTACCTTTCTTGGATGTATTGATGAATTTGTTGGACTGAAATTTCCACACAATCTTCCACTCCATGGATTTGAGTTGGAACTGTTGCTTGGTGATGCATCTGATCCACTCAAAACTTGAGATTCTGCACCTGATTTTTCAGCATTTTCTTTCTCATTTGGTTCAAGATTCATTCCTTCTTTGGCATCTGCATAGAAGCTTGACATTTCATCAAATACCACATCTCTGCTCACCTTCACCTGTCGATATGAGTGGGTTATAAAATTTGTACCCCTTTTGCTCAAGGGAGTATCCAATGAAGACACATTTTTCTGCTTTCGGATCAAGCTTCATCCTCAACTCATCTAGAACATGTACATATGCAATACAGCAAAAAACTTTCATATGTGATAAGTTTGGCTTTTTACCTGTAAACTTCTCTTCAGGTGTAACTTGATGTACAGCAGCAGTCACAGTTTCGTTCATGATGTATACAGTAGTATGAAAAGCTTCTATGCAATAACAATAAGGCATATTCTTCTCAGCCATCAAGGTTCTTGCTATATCTGCAATACGTCTATTTTTGCCTTCAGCAATGCCATTCTGCTGTGGTGTGTACCTGCATGAAAACTGGCGCTGAATTCCATGATCTTTTAGAAAACTGTTGAACTCATTTGACATGTATTCACCTCCTCCATCAGATCTTAATGTCTGAATGTACTTCCTTGTTTGCTTTTCCACCATAGCTTTAAAAATCTGGAACAAAGTGAACACCTCACTCTTCTCTTTCATGAAATATACCCATACTTTGCGTGTATGGTCATCAATGATAGTAACATAAAACTTGCAAACACCCATAGATGTGGTCTTTGATGGACCCCAAACATCTGTATGTACTACTTCTAGTACATTCTCACTAACATGCTTGTCATGTGTACTTATGGATGCATAGTTGTTTTGTAGCATTCTGCTATTTTGATTCTTCAACCTGGAATCACGTTCAAAGTGTCAAGGTTTACCACAATTCTAGCATCCTTTACTATCATTACCTGAATCATTTGCTTTGGAAATTTCTGCGACCTCTTTGGCTCAACCTACCTCGAAACTATCCTCTTCCTCCTGCATGATTCTGTTTTTGACATTGGTCTTGGTTACTAATTCCTCTTCAACTTCCATAACCTCTACCTCTACCTCTTCCTCTGCCAGATTAGAATACCTACTCCGAACTGGGCTTTCCTTGGGATTTTGAATCCTCACCAAGATTCTTTTCTTCAATAATCAGCATAGATACCAGATTAGCAAAATTCAGAATATTTTCCCTAGCTTGTATGGAAGTTCTAAACTGCTTATATGCAGCTCCTAAACTACAAAGGCATACTTCCACCTTATCATCATCATCTACATTCATGCCAATAGATTCAAGTGACTCACATATGCTTTTGATTTTTAGAGTGTAGTCACTTATCGACATGCTCTTCTTTTCCAATGTATGTAGCTCGTTCTTGAGTTCCAATTTCCATGCCTTTGTATTAGTCTCATACAAAGTGACCAAACTGTTCCAAGCCTCTTTTGGATCCTTGACATCCAGTATGTGTCCAATCATGCTATCCTATATGCTAACAAATATCCAATACATTACCTTTCATGCTCGTTGATTCCATTCCTCATATGCTCTTAACTGGTCTGTAGTCCGAATCCTTTCTAGTAACTATTGAGCATTTTCATTCTCTCCTTTGATGTACTTCCAGTAGCCTTTTCCCATCAAGAAATTCTTCATTCTAAATCTCCAAGCATGGAAGTTGTTCTTGTCCAGGTTATCACTCATAAGCTGACTCATTCCATCTGCGTTTGCCATTTTTGCAGCAATTCACAACACTGCAAAACACTATAAGCAGCACTTCTGCTTGAACACTATCGCACTATGACATGACAGTTCGATCGCAGACTCAAACACAATTTTCGTGTATCAATAATACACGGAATCACTTGAAATTCTGGATCTGGAATATATGAGTGTAGAACACATCGCAAGTTACAGTTTCTGAAACTCACCTGGTTTTTCTATGGGCCCCACCTTGCGGGCTCGAAACAGAGGTCAAGATGGCAAACGGAGGCCATTTGTGAAATCACATTTTCTCCATGCTTTGCTGCGTACTCTTCACCGTCGCCTTCTCCACGAGCTCTCTATAGCCACGCTATGTTGGAAGTGAGGTAGGCCCTTAGGCTCATGTCACAGGTCCATGGTTCCATAGTTCCATTCATGTACAACATTAATTCTAGCAATCTTCCATATTGACAAAACATGAACATACCACAACTTAATCATAAAAATGATGAGACAAAGATAGAGAAAGAATAGACAACATGTGTAAGGTGTTACGTAAGCCATCGCTTACTCATAGTATCATATATACCAATGTTCAATGTACAATGTGGGAGCAAAATTCTCAACCATTCTATGTGATGAGAAATAGATGAATGAGTGAATGTACAATGTAACAAACATATTCAGATGTGTGGGCAGTGATCTGAATATACATGAGATGTGTGACCTTATAGGTTATAGAAGAGTGAATATGAGTGACTGAATAAGGAAGGATCAGTGTGAAACTGATGCTCAACAAACCTACATCTAAACTTAGGCTATGGAAGACCCTAAGTTAGATACGTGTGTGAAAAGATCACATACTTATAAAGTAGCATAGAATGCTAACAAGATTGTTGCCGGAAATCCTCAAACTCATGTGAACACACCTTCTCAAACACCTCATAAAAATATGCATAAAGCATATAAGTACTGATTCTCTTGTACCTATGCCGAATAGGAATCCTTCTGATATGAACGCCACAGCCTCCATAAACTTCAAGTAGTACCTGTGTGCATAAAGAGAATATGTACCTGAATACTTAACATAAGATGTGAATCTTATGTTAATCACCATCTAATGTCTTTGAAGTAGCCCGATATCTTCTTGTAGAAGACAATCTTCAACCTAATATCTTCCTGTAGAAGATAATCTTCAAAATCATGTAGATGGTCCCATCCAATGTCTTTGAAGTAGCCAGACATCTTCTTGTAGAAGATAATCTTCAACCTAACATCTTCCTGTAGAAGATGATCTTCAAATACATCATGTAGATGGGCGATCCTCACCATCAAGCTGCTAATGACCAAGTCTTCTTGCCATGAACAAGAGATGACCTCCTCTCCATGAGCTAGAGTGTGAGCACACCCTTCATCTTCTCCACGAAGAATCACCAAGAAGAACTCCATAGCTGCTCCTCAACATGCTTCAAGTTAGCACCATGGCTGCCCCATGTGCTAGAAGAAACACTACCTCTACTGAGGTCCAAGCTCCAAGCTTGTGTTGATCCTAGGTGAAGGATAAATAGAAGTGACCCAAAGTGCTTCTTTTATACTATTGTTTGTATCTTGAAAAGCACCATGAATAAAGCAAAATCACGATGATCGCTATGATCGCTATGCTTGAATAAACGAAAACGCGTTCGCACTCTTCTATTCGCTGTCCAATGATTATTATGATCCTTTGCCATTCGTTGCTTTCAAAAGCATATCTAAAAATATGTAAGCGCGTGCTGCCGTTGACGGGTTTTGAACCCGGGTACTTGTGGTGAGAGGATGCTCACGTAGCCACGTCGCCAAACGCCTTAGTTGTAGGATGATATGAGAACATAAGCTACACATGCTCTTTCCAGTGTAGATAAAATGGACCAATGACCATGGGATCTTGACCTTGACCTTGGTACCTTGGGACATTGTTTTCCAACAATCCCCCCTGCAATGTCACAATGGTACAATCTGAACTGAATCTGCAAACTTTATAATCTGCAAATTACCACAAGCTTCAAGCTTGTACTTATGAACTTCAGAACTTGTTCTTCAAAAGTCTTCTTCAAAACTGAATTGACTTTCCTTCAAAATCTCTACTTGCTGAATATGAACCATAATACTTGAGAAAATATGCAAACTAGATATCCAATAGTGTATAAATCAAGCAATCACTGCTTGACAACTGTAGCATGAGCTGTCTCTGCACCTGCTATCTCTTGTCTTCAAAAACCTGAAAACATACACTAGGATCCACATATTTGCATTTACCTTCCAAAAAGGTTTCTCAATGTACTTCTGCTGCGTCATGTAAATACACTAAACAAAATCAAGAACTGAATCCTGGAACCTGTGACTGACAACTCACAACTTAGTGTATTATGAACACTGCTGGTTCATCTCTGACTGTACTCAAGTCATGTCAACTCATCTCAATTGAAATCAACTGAAATATGAGTAAAAATCTATGATGTCATCATGTCTTCATCCTTTAAATCCTTCATACCTCTTTCCTTCAGAATTTGGTATAAACATATATGTGCGCACTTCTGAAATATACTTTTCTGAAATATCAAGCTTCTCTTCAATAGAATTTTGGAACCTTCTCCTGAACAGGAACTTTCTCCAAACATTCTTCTTCTTCCTTCTTCTTTCAAAGATGGAACTTTAAGAGAACCTGACAAAGGAAATATAGGAATACCTGTAGGTATGACTCAGCATTCTTTCACATATGGCTTGAAAATAAGTCTTCATGTTTCATCACCCCCCTGGATGACTTAACACTAGTATCCAAAATTCTTCAAAGTATATCAGACTTTATGAAATGTGGAACGTCTTCCTTCTTTCAATAAATCTGATGTTCAGTGATCAATACCTGTATCTGAAACAAAATCTCTGAACCCTTTTATTAGCACTGCGCAGTTGCCAATAGCTTCCACTATCATTCCTCAGCTTTCCAAATTGTAGAATAAGGTTAGCTGAACCTAACATAACAAAACCTTGCTGAAAGCTTTATAGGATTCATAACCTTCTGTAACATAACAAGTATTTTCTTCTATCTCTGTAACACAAATCTGATAGAATCTGAATCTTTGACTTACTTCCTCCAATGCTAAGAATCTTACAAAACAAAGGATAAACAACTGAATCATAAATGATCAAGATCATACATGATCATTCAAGATCAATGATCTCTCCTGTGTAGAATCTGCTCTTATCAAACCTTCATGACTGAATGTTTGATTTACTTCCTGAATGTCTCCAAGTGTCCATGCTTTTCAAAAAGTTGTAAAACTTGAGAACTCCAAAAGCTGCAAGTTGATACTTCAAAATTTTCATATTTTACCCGGGTGAAATGTGATAGTACCTGCTTGATCTTCTTTTGGTTAACTCCACTTTTCAATCAAGTGATAGGATCTGATGGAACACATTTTTGAATACAAAGCATGTATCCAAAAATCTAGACAATCATAGAAATAGAAAGTAGATTCTTCAAATGACCTGTACATCAGCAAATCTGAATTTTCTGAAGTTTCTGAAAATACTGAGTATGAGGTAACCTTTTCCAAACCTCAACGCAAGTCTTCAACATCTGCTTACAAAAAACTCTTTTACCTCAAGAGTTAGATAAAGAAGAAATATACTTCTCTACAACTTGTCATATATCAAGTAGCTCTGTATTGACAATCCAAGAATTCTTTGAGGGAACATATAAGCTGCCTGCTTAAAAGCTTCATAACTCATACATATATGAGTTAAAACATATATCTGCTGCTTTTCTTTCTCTCAATGCAATTCTTTGTCAAATCTACTAAATCATGACCAAGTGTAATGCAAAACAAGAAACTGCTTCTTCTTTAAACAAGATGTTCTCGTAGACTTGTCTTTGGATGTAGAGGATAAAATAGGAAAAGTATATGGAAAATATATGAGAAAAGGAAGCCTTACTTTTCTTTTGGAAATGATGGACTTTCTTCTTCTGCATCTTTCTTCCACCTGATGATGATGTCGACATCTTCAAACTTCTCTTCCATACCTTTTGTTCTCTTCATCTTGAAGTAGCAAGCACTCTTGACTTCTTCAAATGAACTTTTCTCTTCCTTTAGTGTAAGAGTAAGAGATAAAACAAACATGGTATATAAATGGAAGTGAATATAGAAACATGTTTTACCATCTCCTCATATCTCTGAATCAAAATTCTGCTTCAAATGTCTGAAACGACTAAATTCACCAATCGTTGTCTGAATGATGAATTGCCCTTCTAGAGTTACCTTCTCTAGATACATTTGTACCTTGATATCCAACCAACTTACAATAGAAAATTGGCTGAAAAAACTCATCTCATCTCTGCACTTGTCTTCTTAGATGAACTTTCTTGCCATGAAAGAAATCTCTCAAAACTCTCTAGAAAAAACTCTAGATACCTGATGTAGCCTTTAACTTTCAAATGATGAAAGCGTATAAAAGCAATCCTTGAAATTCTTCAAATCTCTTCATAACTGCTCTTCTAAGATATGACCTGCAAATGATAATCTGATAGTAGAAACTGATACCTGTGATTTGATGTTGATCTGATTTCTTCATCTTCTCTAAAACATTGTTCTTCCTTGAATTTGAAGTAGTCTTCTCTTCATCAAGTCTGGGTCTTCAAACAATACTTTTGTAAAGTATTTGCATACTCTTCAAAAATATTCGGCTGCTAACAGATCATCAACTTCATACTCCACACTGATGAATGTAACTGAAGTGTCTAATTCTCAAATCTCTACTCATTTAGATTAAGTGTGTATGTCAAATGTCAAATGTTAGAAGATGCTTTCAATCATATGTTGTGAATCTGGAATTCTGGGAACCTAGGACATGAATGAGCCTTAATGCATTGATGCCAAAGATCTAAAGTTCTGTAACCAAAACCTTAGTGCTCTGATACCAAATGTTGGAAGTGAGGTAGGCCCTTAGGCTCATGTCACAGGTCCATGGTTCCATAGTTCCATTCATGTACAACATTAATTCTAGCAATCTTCCATATTGACAAAACATGAACATACCACAACTTAATCATAAAAATGATGAGACAAAGATAGAGAAAGAATAGACAACATGTGTAAGGTGTTACGTAAGCCATCGCTTACTCATAGTATCATATATACCAATGTTCAATGTACAATGTGGGAGCAAAATTCTCAACCATTCTATGTGATGAGAAATAGATGAATGAGTGAATGTACAATGTAACAAACATATTCAGATGTGTGGGCAGTGATCTAAATATACATGAGATGTGTGACCTTATAGGTTATAGAAGAGTGAATATGAGTGACTGAATAAGGAAGGATCAGTGTGAAACTGATGGTCAACAAACCTACATCTAAACTTAGGCTATGGAAGACCCTAAGTTAGATACGTGTGTGAAAAGATCACATACTTATAAAGTAGCATAGAATGCTAACAAGATTGTTGCCGGAAATCCTCAAACTCATGTGAACACACCTTCTCAAACACCTCATAAAAATATGCATAAAGCATATAAGTACTGATTCTCTTGTACCTATGCCGAATAGGAATCCTTCTGATATGAACGCCACAGCCTCCATAAACTTCAAGTAGTACCTGTGTGCATAAAGAGAATATGTACCTGAATACTTAACATAAGATGTGAATCTTATGTTAATCACCATCTAATGTCTTTGAAGTAGCCCGATATCTTCTTGTAGAAGACAATCTTCAACCTAATATCTTCCTGTAGAAGATAATCTTCAAAATCATGTAGATGGTCCCATCCAATGTCTTTGAAGTAGCCAGACATCTTCTTGTAGAAGATAATCTTCAACCTAACATCTTCCTGTAGAAGATGATCTTCAAATACATCATGTAGATGGGCGATCCTCACCATCAAGCTGCTAATGACCAAGTCTTCTTGCCATGAACAAGAGATGACCTCCTCTCCATGAGCTAGAGTGTGAGCACACCCTTCATCTTCTCCACGAAGAATCACCAAGAAGAACTCCATAGCTGCTCCTCAACATGCTTCAAGCTAGCACCATGGCTGCCCCATGTGCTAGAAGAAACACTACCTCTACTGAGGTCCAAGCTCCAAGCTTGTGTTGATCCTAGGTGAAGGATAAATAGAAGTGACCCAAAGTGCTTCTTTTATACTATTGTTTGTATCTTGAAAAGCACCATGAATAAAGCAAAATCACGATGATCGCTATGATCGCTATGCTTGAATAAATGAAAACGCGTTCGCACTCTTCTATTCGCTGTCCAATGATTATTGTGATCCTTTGCCATTCGTTGCTTTCAAAAGCATATCTAAAAATATGTAAGCGCGTGCTGCCGTTGACGGGTTTTGAACCCGGGTACTTGTGGTGAGAGGATGCTCACGTAGCCACGTCGCCAAACGCCTTAGTTGTAGGATGATATGAGAACATAAGCTACACATGCTCTTTCCAGTGTAGATAAAATGGACCAATGACCATGGGATCTTGACCTTGACCTTGGTACCTTGGGACATTGTTTTCCAACACGCTAGCTTTGATACCATGTCATGACGAAGGAGATAAGGAAGAGATCTCACACACACACACACTCTCACTCTCAAGGAGAGGCACACACACAGATTGAGGCAAGGAAGAATGATCTTCTTCTTCTTCTTCTTCTTCTTCTTCTTCTTCTATTACATAAAAAGGAATATACAAGAATGACCTAAAAACAAGAATACAACCTATGCAATATATAAAGATCAGTACATAAGGAAAAACCTAATGTTCGTGAATGAGTGAGCTGGCAAGAAACAAATGTGTCATCACTCTCGATAGATAAATCTAATAAAGCTCAATGAAGTGTCCCTGACATATACTGGCGTAACCACTATACATGTATCAGAAACGAAAAACTGGTACGTTTCATCCAGGATTATCACATGTTGAGCTTGATATCTCAACAATTTTAGGTATTTTCTTGGCATTGAAATTGTATACAAAAAGAGGTATTATGCTTATACAAAGGAAGTATATTCTAGACCTACTTGAGAGGTTTGGGATGCTTCATTGCAAGCCTATTTCAAATCCCATGGAAGTTAATGTAAAGCTAAGCTCCATTGATGGAGAACCATTAGAGGATGTAACTTTGTCTCGATCTATTGTAGGCTATTTTTTCCAATGGTTACTATGTTGGTTGCTCTCAGTGTTTGAAGTTACAACTTCTATCCGTATTTAGAAGGTTTTTTATGAGCTAGACATGGTGCAAGTTAACTGTTTTGCATCAACTTGTTTTTGTTGATGTTCCAAAGTAATTATTAGGTTTTGTTGTACCAAACACAATCTTCCAAGGTACACTTTACATATCCAAAGAGTTAGGGCTGGTCCTATGCTGGTTTGTTGGACCAACTTCACCACTTGAATAGTCTACTCTCCAAGCCTCTCCAAGTTTCTACAAACTTTCTTTTAGTGGTATCATAACTACTTCAACATGGGAGATGGATTTCCATCAATGATTGAGAATCTTGATAGACACAATTATGCTGCTTGGAAAATGAGAATGGAGGCTTATTTACAAGGAAGAAACCTATATGGGATTGTATTAGGTGATGAAGCAATGCCTATTCCAAGATCCAAGGGAGGACCTTGTTGGGGTTTGGGTTCAACACATCACTAATGACTTTCAAAGAATTCAACTTCAACACTCATGTACTCACACACATAAAAATGCTCACAAATAGGCTTCAGATTTAGCACTTTTCTACTTCGCCAAAATATTGTTTAATAGAGTTTTACTCAGACAGACATGGGTTTACACTTGTGCTGAGTAGAAAAGTTGAAGTACTTGATTAAATCTTTGAAAATAATAGAGTTTACAAGGTAATTAGTGGTAATACTTCTCTGAATCATGTTAATGCTACTATGCAGGATCTATATTTAGCCTGTGCTAGAAAAACAGGTTCAGAGACTCTCCTTTCATCTTCTTGGATATATACTCTCTTCTTCTTCTTTCTGTTCGTCTCCCCTTCTTGAAAGATACTTCTTCTCCCTTTTCGTATCTTGAAAGATATGTCACCTCCCCATAACATACTCACATGACAAAATACAACGAACATAATCATGCGACATCGACACCCAAATAAATTGTAACTATCACAATTTTGAGTTAGCAGAATTTAGAGTCAGCAGAATTAAGAGTCAGCAGAATTCAAAGTCAACAGAATTCTAGTTCAGCAAAATTCAGATTCAACAGACCTTCTGAAATCTGATTCACTCCTTATCCTTGCACTTTCACTCCCTTCAACACATGGCACTGCCTGGTGGAGGATTTTTCCTAAAAATCACACATAAATTCACAATCCCTTGATCATAGACTATAAGACTAATTTCTTTATTGAAATCTGCTTAATGAACTTCTTCTCCAACCTTAGCACTTCCTTCAACTTGATGTGCTTCAACCTGCATATCTTCTTGCTCTAGAATCTTTTCTCAAACTACCTTTTCGTGTTGTTGAACCAGATCATCCAACTCTTTATCCAGAGCGTGCTGAATAATCTGCTCTTTCAATTCCACAATATGCTATAATAATACTTGCTTTTTAGTTTCATATTGTTCAACCACTTTCATCAATTGACACTCCTGTATTAATATAAAGCCATCTTTCCTCTGTTCATATGGATAACTGATTAAAGCTTGTAATCTCTCTTTCAATCCTATCCATAGGTCCTACATAAACTTTTGCATTTGTTCCTTTATGGTCATCACATCCATTTCTGACATTAACGATGCATCCATTTCCACTTCCTCGTTATATAACATCTTGAGTATTTCCAATGTCTACTCCTTCTGCACTTCAGACATAACTTTCGCAACTCTTTCTGCAAATCTTGCACTTGTGTTTGTTTTGTATGATATTCTTCAAAATTGAATACTTCATTCACCAGATTCAGATTAGCACATGAAACCATTGCATTCTAAAAAAAAACACTTAATGTAATCTTGGACCAACAACTATCAATAAAACATGCCACCCCCGAGGACCATGTAGATAAATAGGCCTTCTCACTTCTATGATCAGTAAGGGTACTAATCCGATTTTCAGAGCTAAACATCACTTGGACTAAATTAGATGACAATTGGTCCATATGGGATGGACTCCCTTGGAATTTCTTCAAACAAAAACCATTAATCGGTTTTTCCATTCTTCTGCCAAACACATGCACTAATAGAAAGGTTCCTTGACCTAAGACCTACACAATCTGATATGGACTTTATATCTCGATGTAAGTTTTTGGGGATGAGGCCCTAACTTGGAATTGTACACCATCACCCAATCTCCTTCTTTAAATAGCTTGAATTTCACATTCATACTCACCCAAGCTTGTCTCCTTCTCTGAATTACTTCTGTAATATATGCACTAACCTCGAACTCAAGAAGATGCTTACTTCTATGCTTAACTAGAACCATAGGAGACGTCTTTTCAGTTGTTACTCTCAAACTTGGGACCACAAACTCCATAGGCTTTACTGCTTCCAATCCATACACCAATCTGAATGTTGTCATACTTGTTGTCACCTTGAAGGCTATTCCGAATGATCATAATGCTGAATCAAGTAACAAATCCCAATTATTCTTATTATCAGACACTAACTTTTTAAGAATATGCATTAAAGTTTTGTTGGTACTTTTTGCTTGACCATTTGCCTATGGATGATATGCTTTAGACTTTTTATGCATAATCAAATGAGTTCTTGTCAATTCTGAAATCACTTCATTGAGAAAGTGAGCACCTCTATCACTTACAAACTCTACAAGACAACCAAATCTAGTCATAATGTTGTGGTAGAGGAACTTTGCCACACTTTCCGCCTTGTTATCCTTCAATGCTACTACTTCTACCCACTTTGTACAATAATATGTAGCTACTAAAATGTTTTTATTACCACGTTGAGTATTGGGCTTAATGGGTCCCACAAAATCCATACCCCACTTTTGAAATGGATCCAAAGGTAAAACAAGATGATCAAACATCCGATCTAAATTATTTGGTTGACCCATTTTTTGACAAATCGCACATCTTTAAGCATATTCATGAGCATCCTTTAATACAGTAGGCCACCATAATCGTGCTTGTAAAACCTTCTTCCCTATAATATCTCCTGACAAGTGACTTTCTACTGGCCCTGAATGTGCATCTTGTAACACAGCTGGTTTCTCAAAATTTGGTACACACCTGCGAATGACTTGATCCACCCTTTTCTTATAGAATGCACCAGCTATAACCAAATATGGTCTACTTTTAAGAGCAAATTTCTTCCTTTGATCAGGTGTAAAATGTTGAGGTAATGCTCCATCAGTTAGAAACACTATTGATCATACCATGAATCCGCTTCAACAATTTGTGCATTAAACAGCTCCGCATTTGGAAATTCATCATTTACACATGTAGGTGCTTCACCTGATTCCAATCTACTTAAGTAATCTGCGATTGCATGCTCTTTCCCTAGAGTATGAATAATAAAAAAAAATCAAACTCTTGCAATAGAAGCATCCACCTAGCCAATCTTCCTATCAATAAAGGCTTCTTAATCAAATACACCAAAGCCTGATGATCAACATGAAAAATCACTTTATTACCCAATAGATAATGTCTAAACTTGTTAAGAGCATACACCATTGCTAAAGCTTCTCTTTCAGTCACAGGATAGTTTCTTTGCGCTGCACACAATAGCTTACTAGCATAATATACTAGTCTATATCATCCTTTTTCCTTTTGCTACATCAAAACTACTCCTACGGCCACATCCTATGCATCCACAAATATATGGAATGGAAACGACCAATCAGGTGGCTACAAAATTGGTGCAACTGAAACCATCTTCTTCAAAAACTGAAATGCTTTTTCTTGAGCTTCAACCCATACAAATGGAACATCCTTTTTGTCAAATGTGTGAGTGGTAAAGAGATATTGGCCAAGTACCTTAAATACCTAACATGCCACTTAATCTGGCCAACGAACCTCATTACTTCCTTGACATTTGTGGGTGCTTTTGCTGTCCTAATGGCTTCAATCTTTTTCACATCAATAGCCATCCCTTTTTGAGAAATGACATGTCCCAATAAAATGCCACTTTTTATTGCAATCATGCTCTTAAACAGATTGAGCACCATTCTAAATTTCTTGCATGTGTCAAAATAAGATTTTAGATGTAGCAAATGTTGTACCTTTCTTCCTAACACTGAAAAATCTTTAATAAGAAAATTAGGTTTCCATGAACTGATCCTCGAGTTCTTTACTTCATCTCATCATCTTTGGTTCAATCTCCATCCCGAAATTAATTTCTTGAAGTTCATCCTCTTTTACTCTGCCAGAACTTGCATATTTCTGCTCATAAATCTTATCACTCACATTAATTACCTCTTTCTCTTGCTGCTCAAGTTTTTGTTGCGTAGGAATTTCTAGACTTTGTTCAAACATCCGTCGCACTTGTAAACCTTCCAATGCATCGCTTGGAACTGGATCACTTGACTTCTTCACTACTTCATCATCCTTTGCTAGCAGACCTTCCACATCTACTTCTAAAACTGGTACAATGGTTGGGTTGGCTTTCAGAAATTCTTCCTCCTCATCATCTTCTATCTCATCCACAAAACTAATAGTCTTACCCATCAATGGATTCTCTTGTACCGACATGTTTCTTCTACCTTTCATGGGAATTGTCACCTACTTATTTCTTTTTGTAATCATCAACACATTCAATCCTAAGTCCAGCTTAATTTTAGCCAACCTGAATCAAGGCCTTTTGAACAAAATTTCATACGGATATGCACACTCAGAAATCCTAATCGCCACAAAGTTTACCATGAATGGCATCCTTGAAATTATGATTTTCTTCAGAATGCCCAATGGCTCAACTCTAGTTTGATTCGCCATTTTTACTTGAAAAGGTGCTAGATCCAAATCCCCTTTCCCCATCTCTTGAAAAATATGCTCAGGTAATATATTCACTCTTGAACCATCATCAAGCAATACTTCATCAAATCGCCTATGAGTATACTATACTTGAATTATTGGCACAACAAAATTTACATCAGCCGGATCAATATTATTAGCTGATGTTGATGGTACCTACCTAGCTGTTGGCTATGATTGCTATCCAACAAGCTTCTTCAATAACGTCTCTCTAAAAGTTGGTACCAAAGATAATAACTGATCTAAGGATAATTGTAAAGGAGAATTAATGATTACCTCAAACGAGTTGTTATCTAAATCTTGCTTAGACTGAATCTGGTCCTCCTTTTTCATTTTTTGTATGAAGACTACATCATTCTCTTCTTGAGATGAACTTGCAAATTGCACATTTTTTTGTTGATCCTGTTGGATCCGTTTCTGAACTTGGTCTCTAATATGTCTTTGTTCCTGCCAATCGATGGGACCTTTATTTTTTGACCTTGTAACCGCCAAGACATCCACTTCTTTAGCCTTTCCACATTGTTTGCAATCACAATTCCATTGATTTTCATGATTCACATGTAAGCTTCCTGATGTACTAGCCCCTACATCGTTATGACAGTCCTAGTATGATAATTCTATCACTATGGCATTGGCCTGAGCAGCCTGCTGAATCCGTTGTTACTGCTACCCGAATTGATTATTTTGATTATATCGAACCATTGATATACCTCTTTCTTCTCTATGCTTTACCCATAAAGGACAATTAGGCCCTATCCAATGATTTGGTGTAGAACAATATCCATAAGGTATCACCCTAGTTGTTCTACCCTGCTGATTTCCTTATTGGTTATTTCCTTGTTGATTCGCCTGATCTCTCCATGGAAACCGTCCTTGTTGATGTGTCTAGAAATTACCTGGACCCTGAACTAGAATAGGCTTATTGGTAGACATTTCATTATTATTTCTATTGTCCTACCTTGAACTTTGCCCTCTATGCTTGGGGTTATACCAACACTGATTTGTTGTGTGTCCATCTTTATCACAAACATCACAAAATTGTTTCTCTTTTGGAGCTATTATAGAATATACATGTTTCTTTAACTTACTAATAGTCTTCTACTAACATGGTCCTTTGTCTAACAGCTCTCAACTTCCTCAACACATCCGAGGGAGTTTTCTCTTTCCTATATCTTTGTAAAAGTATTGTTTTTAATGCATCGTATATAGAGAAATGAGCAATACCACATAGACTAAACCAGCTCATTGCTCTTACTTCCAATGTAGCAGAAAATTGATGTCGTTTGATATCATCACCATATATGGCTAGATATCCATTGGTTGTCCACTTTATCTCAAACTAAGCAACATGAGAATTAGCATCTTCTTTAGAGCCTCCTCCAAAATGGGAGGTGGTTGCAGCATTGGCACTGGTAGAGGTGTGCACCTAGTTCTTTGATCGGTCACTCCTGCAAGGCGGTCGAACTGGAGTCCTCTTCTAATTCCTACAGTTGCTTCTGTAAGGAATAGTGCTCCTAGTATACCACCCACTAGCCTTGCCTCTCTTGCACGTGTTCCTCCTTCCTTCTCTTTCGCTTCTAGATTAGATACCTTTTGTGCTTCGTACCAATTGTAAAATTCTAAAGATGACTCCACATTAGCTATCTTTGCCTGTGCTCTTGTATAATAAACTTTACCAAATCTTCCTCTTTGTCCTCTCATGCATTTCTTGCTTCATTAGCAACACACTAGGATCACCAAATGTGTTGGGGTTTGGGTTCAATACATCACCATTGACTTCCTAAGAATTCAACTTCAGCATTGATGTACTCACAGAAAGAAAAATATGCACAAACCGTCTTCAGATTTAGCACTTTTCTACTTCACTAGAATATCGTTTAACAGAGTTTTACTCAGACAGACATAGGTTTACACTTGTGCTGAGTAGAAAAGTTAAAGAACTTGATTAAATCTTCAAAAATAATAGAGTTTACAAGATAAGTGGTGGTAATACGTCTCTGAACAATGTTAATGATGTTGCACATGATCTGTATTCAACCTGTGCTAGAAAAATAGGTTCAAAGACTCTCCTTTCATCTTCTTGGATAGATAATCTCTTCTTCTTCTTTCTGTTCATCTCCCCTTCTTGAAAGATACTTCTCCCTTTTTGTCGCTTGAAAAACGCTTCACCTCCCCATAACATATGCATGTTGTGGAGGTGATCGCAATCCGGGTGGATCGGGTCTGATCGCGGCACATGCAGAGTGTATGAAGCTAGTGAGTGTTGGAAGGTCTTTGTGATAAAAATGTGAAGGTGAAGATGAATTTGAGTATGGGGAGGAGAGAAGTCATGATTTAATTATGAAAGGGGCACATATGGATGTATGCATGATGAGAACAAAAAGAAAACCACACATATGAATCAACTTTTGAAAGGAAGAATGGTCCACGAATGGAGCTTCTTATATACTTTTGAAAATCAATTCATAAGCATGCATTCTTGTGGATGTATGCATGATGTGAACAAGAAGAAAACCACACACATGAATCAACTTTTGAAAGGAAGAATGGTCCATGCATGGAGCTTGTTATGCACTTTCAAAAATTGATTCAGAAGCATGGGTATTTATAGGTGGTATGAATGCATGTGTCTCATGATGTAAAATCTGAACAAAAAATTACTCTCTCAACCTTAAATGGATCATCCTCATTGGTTCAATGCAATACTATGGAGCCTTCTCACACATAGAAAGAGATAGAAGGTGACATGTAAAAACATATAAGAGACAAAGAGATAAGAGACATGAGACATGAATTAGAAGATATCATTATGACAAACATATACATGAATGTTGTGAAACATCAAGCTAAGCATTCTACTGGTAAAAGGTGGTCCGCACAACCCTCTCACCATGATAGTTCAACCCAATGTCACACGTAAGAGGATACGTCCCACTTCATTGACCTTATGTCTTTCTAGGATCATAATGTGTTTCTAAATAATTCTAAGACACATAAAACAAGCTCAAACTCACTTACACACTCCATTGAGGGTGAGCAAAGAAAGAGAAACTGGGTTTATGAGCCTATCCTAGAGAGGAAGTCTAAAAAATGAATCTAGGAACTATGCTCTTACTAGCCCACCTTGGATCCTCACACGCTCAACTGAGGGTGATCGTCTCAAGGAAACCATGTGCTAGTAAGGGTCGTATGGATGCCTGACAATGATGCTCTAGGAGTTTTGAGGGGGGTTTATATAGTTTTTTGAATGTATTTGGGCCCTTTGATCTAGAGAAATCAACTCTCAACCCTAAGATTAGCTTCTTTTGATTACAACCATTGGATTTATCAAATGGATGGTTAGGATTGGTTCTTTATATGATATCTAGGGCAAAGGGGAGGAAAATAGGCGCCTTCATTCTCCACCATTGGATCTGGGGCTGTTCTAGACCGTTAGATTGTTGAAGCAAGTCTATGACAAGCCTAAGTATTGGCTTGAGTCCCACAAAGTCTTAAAAGAAGCTTTAAAAAGAAGACTATGTAAAGTTCACTTGTGAACTACCTCTTGTAACTTTTGAAGAGTTTACTTAATGTAAAAGTAAGAGAATCTTAAGTGGTTGAGTCCACATGATCAAAAAGGGAAAGAGGAGCCACGAATTCGTGATTTGTGGTAGGTAGAGAATCAAATCAATCATTGATTAATTGGAGAGTGATTGAGGGAAGTTAGCCTCCCAAACTCAACTATAAATAGATGGCAGTTTTAGTCGTGGTGAGAGAGACCTATGTGAAGACCTCCAAGAGCTGAGTTTTATGCCATATCAAGGTGTGATTACAAGGCACACATATGTATCAGTAAGTCATTGTATTGTACAAGCAATATACTTTCATTTTCATGATTATTTGAGTTCATCTTTCCATGTTCTTGTGAAGTGTACTACTCATTGCCATTACTCTCAGTTTTTCTCAGTCAGCTTGCAGACATGTTTTCTCTGAGCTTGGTGCATCATTTTCAGTGATTTAACTTGGTAAAGTTATCTCTATAAGTCTACTATATGCTCACAAATTTTCATGTCATTTGGATGTTGCAATCTTCAGTTATGTTCATTTGAAGTCAACAGGGTCTGTTCATCTTCACTTCTCTGTCAAGTACCCGACTTTTTCACTCATCTTGGCAAACGTGTTTCTCAGTGGTTACTTATTCAAATTCCATGATGTAAAGCTTGTTAGATTCAGCTTACGGTCTAGTATAACCATAAAAATTTTCATAATCATTGGATTCCTACATTTTGAGTTATGTTGATTTTTTTGCTCAGTAGTCTCAAACTGTAGCAGCCCGTGAAAATCGGGATGATGTCATCACTTGTTAAAACTCATTCTCAGTGTGTGGTTTATTATTTTTGATGAGATTACTCTTGAAAGTTAGCTCTTTAAGCTACCTAGACTTCCCCAAGAGGAATCAATCTAATTGCTGCTGTGCTCAGAGAATTATGTAAAACACTAGACAGGTGTATGAACCAAGAATAGCAAGTTTTCACCTCTAAGCTAACTCCAACTTATCTGTTTTGATCTATCTTTTTGAGAGTGACCTTCCAAGGTACATAGGGTGTCTAATACATCCATTGGCAAGCTTAAAGGGCCCACCATATACTCCTGGAGTTCAATTGGCTGGTGTAGATCAAGGATTTTGCAACACCTCTTCATCTTCAAGCACATACCTATCCATCTCTTCTCAGTGGTATCAGAGCAAGGTTGGACAACATGGCAGATGGATTTCCTTCGTCAATTGACAAATTGGACAGAGGTAACTACTCAGCTTGGTCATTAAGGATGGAAGCTTATCTCCAAGGTAGAAGTTTATATGGTTATGTGGCTGGAGATGAAGGTATGCCAAGTTTCAGGAAATAAAGTCAACCAACACAAGAAGAGCAAGAAAGATTGAGCACATGGTGCTGCAACGATGCACTTGCAAGGTCTTATCTCCTCAACTCTATCTCAGATTTTTTGTTGCCTCACATTAGAAGTTGTAAGACATCTCAGGAAGTGTGGGATGCACTTGAAGCTTTCTTTTCTTCAAGTACCAAAGCTAGGAAGCATCAACTATGGCTGGATTTCACAACTCTCAAGGGCTCCCAAACAAAATATGACTGATTTTGTCACAAAGCTCAAGGACATAGCGGATCAGTTGGGAAGCATTGGAGAGGTAATAGATGAAGAGCAAATTGTAAGGCAGGTCATCAATGGCTTGAAGGCAGATGATAAGTGGGAAGCATTCACCACAGCTATGGATTTGTACATGGACATGCATGTACCTGATTTCAACACACTCATTGGACAACTACTTACTCAAGAGGCAAAGCTTATCAAAAATGGAGAAAGCTCTAAAGGTAATCAATCTTCAGCTTTATACACGGATAAAAGCAAGTCTAAAGATAACAAAGGAAAGGCAAAGAAGGTGGATGATGAAGCAGGTACATATCAAGCTAACTATGCAGGTAGAGGAAGACATGGAAGAGGTAGAGGAAGAGGAGGTAGACAAGGTAGGGGTAGATCCCAAGACTCCAACTCATGTTCTATTTGTGGATTAACTAATCATACAACTTAAAATTGCTTTAGGAATTCCAAGAATCAAAGAGGCAGAGGATACAATAGAGGAAGTTATGGCTACTCAAGAGGAAGGTTCAACAACTACCATGGCAACTACAACAACTACAATCATTCAAACTATCAAGGAGGCTACAAAGGAAGGAGAGACTACACTAACTACACAGAAGACTCAAACAAAGAGGATTCATTATTGATCATGAACATGGCTATGCCACAAGGTAAATCTGATGAGCATGTTTTCTACATAGATTCAGGTTGTTCAAATCATGTGGCAGGAAATGTGGCACTCCTATCAGATTTAGAAGATCCAAGGAATAAGCATGAGGTACAAACAGGAGATGATACAAAACATCCTGTGGAGAAAATAGGCAATGTCAAAGCACCTGATGGAAACATCAACCTACTCAGTAAGGTACTCTATGTCCCTACCATTACAAAGAATTTGATAAGTGTTGGGAAGATAGTAGAGAAAGGGTTACAAGTCAGGTTCACAAAAGTAGGAGCATTTGTTGAAGATCCAAGTCAAGGATTCAGAAGAATTGCAAAAGGTGAAAAGACAGGTAGATTGTTCACATTTGAATTACAGGACACTAGAAACATTGCTCTCTTTAATTATGGTAGTAAGACACTCACAGAATTGGAAGTATGGCACAAAAGGTTAGCACATATTGGTGAAAGGTCATTAAAGCAAATCTGCAGGGACCAAAGTGTACTTGGACTTCCTTATTTGTCAAAACAACATATGATTTATAAGTGTAGTGCATGTCAATTTTGAAAGTCTCACAGGTTACCATTCATGAAGAAAGGTTATATGCATGGAGATCTCTTGGAGTTGGTTCATACAGATGTATGGGGACCTAGCAAGGAAGCTTCAATATCTGGATCAAGGTATTATGTTTCCTTTATTGATGATTGCAGCAGATGGACTATCCTATTCTTTATGAAACACAAAGATGAAGTTTTTTCATGTTTCAAAAGATATTTGGATCTTGTGGAGAATCAAATAGGGACCAAAGTGTACTTGGACTTCCTTATTTGTCAAAACAACATATGATTTATAAGTGTAGTGCATGTCAATTTCGAAAGTCTCACAGGTTACCATTCATGAAGAAAGGTTATATGCATGGAGATCTCTTGGAGTTGGTTCATACAGATGTATGGGGACCTAGCAAGGAAGCTTCAATATCTGGATCAAGGTATTATGTTTCCTTTATTGATGATTGCAGCAGATGGACTATCCTATTCTTTATGAAACACAAAGATGAAGTTTTTTCATGTTTCAAAAGATATTTGGATCTTGTGGAGAATCACTTAAAAGGCTAAGGTCAGATGGAGGGGGGGAATACTTCTCCCATGATTTTGATTCTTTTCTTCAAGAAAGAGGAATCAAAAGAGAGGTAACTACAAGGTACACTCCTGAGCAAAATGGAGTGGCAGAAAGGAGGAATAGGACAATTGTTGAAGGTGCAAGGTCTATGTTAAATGAAAAGCATTTACCTAATTACTTATGGGCTGAGGCTGTATCTACAGCCACTTACTTGATTAACAGGTTGCCTTCAAAATCCCTTGATGGGATGATTCCATATGAGGCTTGGAATGGAAGAAGACCAAGCTTAGATCATTGTAGAATTTTTGGATGTATTGCTTTTGCTCATGTTCCTTCACAGGTTAGAGGCAAGATGGATCCAAAGGCAGAAAGGTGTGTATTTATTGGATATGACAACAATCAAAAGGGCTACAGGTTATACAACCCTACCAACAAAGGATTCTTGGTAAGCAGAGATGTAGTTTTTGATGAGAACAATTCATGGTATGAAGATTCATGCAGGAAGATCAATTTACCATATGATCTTGAAGAAGATTTTCCAAAGCTTGGTAGAGACAATCAAAGATTGAAGAACAAGACACCCCAGAGGATGATGAAGAATCTCACATGGAAAAGATCAAAGCATGGAAATCTAAAGGTAAAGCAAAATTGCAGGAACTTGGACATGAGGCAGAATCATCACATCATGGCCTAAGAAGATCTATGAGGGAAAAGAAAAAACCAGAAAGGTATGGGTTTGACACCTCATTAGTAACTAAACATTCTATCTACATAGCACAGGACATTAACCAAGAGGAGCCATCATCATTTGAAGAGGCCAAAGCAAAAACAGAATGGAAGCACGCAACGAAGGAAGAGATCGAAGCACTTGAGGAAAACAACACTTGGGATTTGGTGCCCAAGACTTCATCCATGAAGGTAATAGGCTCAAGATGGTTCTATAAACTCAAGAAGAATTCTGATGGTTCAATTAACAGGTATAAGGCAAGGCTTGTGGCAAAAGGCTTTGCACAAACTCAAGGAATTGATTATGAGGAGACTTTCTCTCCTGTGGCAAAGATGCCTACTATTAGGGTTTTGCTTAGTATTGCCTCTTCCAAGAATTGGAAGATACTTCAACTAGATGTAAAGAATGCATTCTTGAATGGTTGGATAACAGAAGAGCTATATATGGCACAACCACCTGGTTTTGAGAATCAAGTTTATCCTGATTATGTGTGTAAACTTAACAAAGCATTGTATGGTCTCAAGCAAGCTCCAAGAGCTTGGAATTTCAGGCTTGTTTCATTCTTGCAGGACAAAGGCTTTCAACCAAGCAAGGCAGATCCTTCACTCTTTATTAAAAAGAGTAATTCCGAGGTCATCTATCTATGTGTATATGTAGATGATATTATATTGACAGGAAATGATGCAGATGGTATGAAGAAGATCAAAGATCAGATGAGAGAAGAGTTCAAGATAACTGATTTGGGTTCACTTACCTACTTCCTAGGTTTGGAAGTTGTCTACAAACATCATGGTTTGTTTCTCACTCAAAGAAAGTACATTAAGGACATGTTGGCAAAATTCAAGATGCAAGATTGTAAGATTGCACGTACTCCAATGGAGGTCAATCACAAATTGAGCTCACATGAAGGTGAATTCATAGAGGACATCACATCATATCAAAGTCTAGTGGGTAGTCTCAACTATGCCACATTGACAAGAGTAGATATATGTTACAGTGTGAGTGTGCTAAGTCAATTTATGCAAACACCAAGGAAACCACATATGGATGCTGCCAAAAGGATTCTCAAGTATCTCAAAGGAACCATCAATGAAGGACTTTATTATCCTTATGTATCTGATTTAGGTTTGAAGCTATTTTCGGATGCAGATTGGGTTGGCTCCAAGGAAGATAGAAGGAGCACTTCAGGTTATGTTACCTTTGCAGGTTCAAAGCTTATTTCATGGTCATCCAAGAAGCAACCCACAGTTGCTCTCTCTTCTACTGAAGCTGAATATAGAGGTCTTGCCATAGCTACAGAAGAAGCTATGTGGATGAAGACATTGTTCAAAGATCTTGGATTGGAGTTTGGAACTCCAACTATTTTTTGTGACAATATGAGTTCTATTCATTTGGCTGCCAATCCTATTTTTCATGCAAGGACTAAACATATTGAAGCTCATTATCACTATGTACGAGAGAAGGTTCTAAGCAAAGAGATTCAAATATCATATGTGTCCACTCATCAACAATGTGAAGATATTCTAACCAAAGCATTGGATGGTACAAAGCTTTGCAAATTCAAGGCTATGATTGGTTTGCAGGTAATCTTGGAAGATTGAAGACCTCAAGCATACTTGGCTTGAGGGGGAGTTGTTGCAGCAAGTCTATGACAAGCCTAAGTATTGGCTTGAGTCCCACAAAGTCTTAGAAGAAGCTTTAAAAAGAAGACTATGTAAAGTTCACTTGTGAACTACCTCTTGTAACTTTTGAAGAGTTTACTTAATGTAAAAGTAAGAGAATCTTAAGTGGTTGAGTCCACATGATCAAAAAGGGAAAGAGGAGCCATGAATTTGTGATTTGTGGTAGGTAAAGAATCAAATCAATCATTGATTAATTGGAGAGTGATTGAGGGAAGTTAGCCTCCCAAACTCAACTATAAATAGATGGCAGTTTTAGTTGTGGTGAGAGAGACCTATGTGAAGACCTCCAAGAGCTGAGTTTTATGCCATATCAAGGTGTGATTACAAGGCACACATATGTATCAGTAATTCATTGTATTGTACAAGCAATATACTTTCATTTTCATGATTATTTGAGTTCATCTTTCCATGTTCTTGTGAAGTGTACTACTCACTGCCATTACTCTCCGTTTTTCTCAGTCAGCTTGCAGAGATGTTTTCTCTGAGCTTGGTGCATCATTTTCAATGATTTAACTTGGTAACGTTATCTCTATAAGTCTACTATATGCTCACAAATTTGCATGTCATTTGGATGTTGCAATCTTCAGTTATGTTCATTTGAAGTCAACAGGGTCTGTTCATCTTCACTTCTCTATCAGGTACCCGGCTTTTTCACTCATCTTGTCAAAGGTGTTTCTCAGTGGTTACTTATTCCAATTCAGTGATTCAGAGCTTGTTAGATTTAGCTTACTGTGTAGTATAACCATACAAATTTTCATAATCATTGGATTCCTACATTTTGAGTTATGTTGATTTTTCTGCTCACTGGTCTCAAACTGTAGCAGCCCGTGAAAATCGGGATGATGTCATCACTTGTTAAAACTCATTCTCAGTGTGTGGTTTATTATTTTTGATGAGATTACTCTTGAAAGTTAGCTCTTTAAGCTACCTAGACTTCCGCAAGAGGAATTAAGCTAATTGCTGCTGTGCTCAGAGAATTATGTAAAACACTAGACAGGTGTATGAACCAAGAATAGCAAGTTTTCACCTCTGAGCTAACTCCAACTTATCTGTTTTGATCTATCTTTTTGAGAGTGACCTTCCAAGGTACATAGGGTGTCTAATACATCCATTGGCAAGCTAAAAGGGCCCACCATATACTCCTGGAGTTCAATTGGATGGTGTAGATCAAGGATTTTGCAACACCTCTTCATCTTCAAGCACATACCTATCCATCTCTTCACATAGATTAGTGCCGATATCAATTTGGATAAGATAAGCTACTATTTTTGGACAAACTCTGCATTATTGATCTTTGATCATAAAAAAAGGCTTATCCGATGAAAAAACTCGTGGATCATCCTTGATTTATGCTTTAGTGCATCTCCACCCTTGAATATGATCTCATCTTGACCGTCCAACATGGTTCAATCATTGTTTGCCATGTGGCAGTCCTTCAAGCCTTCAATTTTCTTATTCTAGGAACCTACAATGACCTTGAAAACTGGATTTTGTGCTCTTTGACCGTTCAAATATCCTTTGATGAAGATAAAAATTTGTAGGGATGTGTTTTTAAAGGTCCCCTTTAGGAATATGCAAAAAAAAACTCCCATCTGAATCTCCCTTGTACAAGTTTGACTACATTTGGAAGTTTGCAAGGTGGCATTAAGGTGTCTAGGAAGATTTGATAGCCTTGAAAATTTGTACAAATATGTAGCCTCATATTATCTTTATACATGCCAAACCATCTGGCTAAGGAAATTCCCATACAAGATTTGTAGGGTCTAAGTGGAAAAATTACATTTTTTACAAATGCACATAGCATATCAATGTCCTAGAAAATCCATTTTCATGTGAAATTCGGGCTGTAGATTGCCTTTGATAGGCTTTACACGTATATGAATTTTCATGTGATTTGGAGGCATTGAAATTTTTACCCTAATTTCCAAAGTTTGACCAACTTTGACTGCTACCCAAGATTTGCTTGATTTCTTCCAAAGTTTGCATGTGAACTCCCTTTGACATCCTTGATGCATCTTGGAACTCTTGGGGAATTCTGGCCACCTTCACCGAGTGTGTTTTCTATAGGCCTTCATGAATGAGAGAGGAGAGATAATCTCAATGACATTCGCGCCCACTAAACCTACGATTCCTCCGGAAGCGCCACCCTAGTCTTTCTGAAAAACCAAAATGTTCCAAGTATCAACATGGAAGAAAAAGTTGATCATATGCATGAATGAGTAGGCAATATGACATGAAGCAAAATTTGCATGAAAGAAAGAATTGAAACAAATAACATGAATATGCATGAACAAACATATAATCAAATGAATAGGCAACATTGACAACATATAAAGAAAGAAAACAAACAAGAAAAAATATGAAGTGCAATTGGATGTATTGAGTCATTTTAAGCATCAGTTCCTCTCATATGGAAGAAAAATTTGTACCCTTTTCATAAAGAAATCTACCTTGAATACGATTATAAACAAAGATTTAGGATTTTTCAAGAGACATCTTTCATCTTTAGCTTATCTTAGGTCAAATCCTTTCCTACATAAATATGAATATGCTCTTTCTCTAATAACATGCAAGGAAATCTAAGTAAACTCCACTAATGCATAAATCTACCTATATAGCCCATGATTTATTCTACTATGCCTCTTTATCTTCCTTTGGCTTGCTCTTTTTTTTTTTATGATGATGATGATTCGGCAACTTTATGGTTATGATCACTTTTTTGGGGTGGAAGAAAGTGTAAACTTCTTAATAACATGTAGCTTTTTTTCTTATGATGGGAAAAAATCAAACCCTAATACAAGGTACAACCATTTTTGATGATGGAGAACAATCGTTTAAACTCCAATACAAGTTTTGTGAGGTGGACTAAGGATGTAGAAACATGCAGTAGCAAGAGCTAGGACTTCAACAATTATGCTTTCGATACAGGATACATATACACGTTTATATATGAAAGTCATGTCACCAAAATAAACCTCAAAATTTACATGCCCTATCTTTCCATAATCCTAGATTATAATCGATTTCTTAGTAGATAAATTACTACTTAAGATACAACTTTACACAAGTAGAGAAATCATCATTTGCCCTTTTTGACTCAAGTGATGTGGATATGCAATGTAATGCAAAGACTGAAAACAAACATGCATGAAACAAGAATGAAAAAAAAAGTAGAATGAACTTGAAAAAAAACAAAGCAACATGAACTTGGAAAATTAATGATAATTTTATATGTTTTTTATATTTTTTTATTTTTTCCCTTTTTTTTTAATTTTTTATTTTTATAACATGGATACCCCTGTTTATGAATCAGCCTCATTGTTCTCATCTTCTTCAATGTCCTCATCCAAAATGTACTCGTCATTATCATGTTTCTTGAATAGCTTTATCCTTTTACCTGCAATCAAAGTTTTTAGTGCAACAACATTTAATTCACAAAGAGCATACATAGCATTGTTGTTGACTTTTGATATAATGTATGGCCCAAACCACCATTGAGTGAGCTTTTTGCATGCATCATATTGAGAGTCAAATGTACTATCATAAATGAGCACCCAATCTCCTACTTCAATTGGATTAGGATGCAATCGATGAGTTTTATCAAAATAATGCTTGTTCTTCATTCTAGATTCTCTTAACTCTTCAATGGCATCATCAAGTCTTAATTTACCTTGTTCTAACTGTTTAATGGGCAAACTCAAAAAATCATCAGTAGACATGTTTTCAGACAAAGGCAAGTTTGACTATGCAAAAATATGAGAGTGAATTGGAAACAATGGTTTTTGACATTACATGAGTTCAACAGGCATATACCCAGTAGTACATGTGCACGTCATTCTATCTGCCCAAAGTGCAAAATGTAAGAATCTAGGCCATTGTTTGATGTCACCATTACATGCTTTAGATATGGCTTCCACAATAAGTGGATGCCCTCTCTCTATTTTACCATTGGCATATGGATTATATGCGGTAGTGAGAGACAAACGAATATAGTGATGTTCAAAGAACTCTTTAGCTTCTCTCGCATTTAATTCTCCACGATTAGCAACTACTTTTTCTATGTACCCAAAGCGACTTGTGACATCTTCAAGCAAGAATTTGCAAACATTGTAAGTGGTCTGAGATCGTAGTGCACATCCCTCTACATGATTAGTTAAGTCTTCTCTTGCAAGTACAATGTAACGCATTTTGTCAATACCTTTGGGCATAGTTACAAGATCCACTACCCACTTATAGTGAATATAGGTTGGATAAGTAGGATGCAAAGGATCTCTATGTTTGACTGATGAATGAAGTTGACAAGTAGAACATGTAGAAACATAGCTACTAAAGTCAACATACATCCTAGGCCAATAATAGGTACTTCTAATTTTTTCATATGTTCCAAAAACTCCTTTATGACGTGCCCATAATGTCTCATGCATTTCCTTCATTACTTGCAACTGAAGACCTCATTTTTCCAGGACTCGTTGTGGATTCTTAACCTTACCCTTAGCATGTCTCCAAAGATCACCGTCACATAGGAAAAAGTTATAAGCTTGTTTCCTAATGTTACAGAATCTATCAGTAGTCCAGCTAGGTAATGGTTTTAGTGCACTCAGATACTTTCCTATGTCTCTCCATTCATTCTCGTACTCAGACTCATGAAATTTCTCATACTCATATATATGTGGAACATAGTCAACTAGGTTCACATTCTTTATTAGATCACTTTCAAGATCATCATCAAATCTAGCTCTCAATAACATATCAACAATTGAGTTTGACTTAACTGAAATATGAATTAACTCAGGATTTATGAACTTAATATATAAGATCCATCTAAGCATGGCTATATAAGGAGATGAACAATAGGCTATCATTCCAATGAGAGGCAAACAATCAGTCTCAACTTTGACATTTGCACCAATGAAATATTCTTTGTCTGTTTTCAAAGATGTTACCATACCCCATAGTTCTCATTTGATATGTGGATATTTTTGTTGTGTTTCATGTAAAATTTTAGCACCAGACCTAATTGAATATCTATTCCTTTCACTATCATCTTGACTTATGACCCAACCTATACCGATAGGACTAGTATCAACACTGAATATAATAGGTTTGTTAGCAGAATAGTCTACACAATTAAGGATGGCAACTTCAAGCAATCATTTCTTCAATTTACGCATAGCTTGAGTGTGTTTTTCAGTCCAAATAAATTTTCGTTTCTTCCTAAAGAAGTCATAGAGACAATCAGCAACATGAGCAAAGTGTGGGATCCAAATAACATAAAAGATGTAAGCACCAAAAAATGTGCGTACCTCACTCACATTGTTGCATGTTTCAGAAATCTTGCTAATGGCATCAACGTTTTGTGGGTATGGCTTTAGACCATAATGAACACATAAATGTCCAACAATAAGAACCTCGTTGACACCAAAAACTGACTTTTCTATGGAAAATGTGAGACCTACCTCTTCAAATCGTTGAAATATTCTTTCACAATCAGAGATATGGTCAAGAACAAATTTACGACATCCAGATGAATCTAAAGTAATAATGTCCTTTACACGTTCCTCACTCCCTTTAATTGGAATATCATCAATGAATGGCATAGTTATATGAGGGATAAAATCATGTAAGACCATATTCATAGCACTCATCATATGAGCCATAGAATTAGTCGCTCCTTGAGGTAAAGCACACATTCGCACTAAGCATAAAATTATGGTTATATCACGACTATCAATTGCTAATTAAAATTGGTCATATCCAGAATATAAATCACTCATTAAATAGATAGAATGTCCTGAAAATGATTCAGCAAACTCATCAACAATGGGTCTTGTTCCTACATTCCTTATGGTGATTTTATTAATAGGTTGGAGGTCTTGAATAAAACGTAGCTTTCCATTCTTTTTAGGATAATGAACCATCGAGTTGAGTAAGGTGCAAAAGATGGCTCTAAAATTCCCATGTTTATCTTCTCCTTAAGTAGTTTCATTAGCGCAAGTAGTTTCACGTCGGGTTCAAATGCGGAGGTGATCGTAATCAGAGTGGATCGGGTCCGATCGTGGCACACGTAGAATGTATGAAGCTAGTGAGTATTGGAAGGTATTTGTGATAAAAATTTGAAGGTGAAGATGAATTTGGGTAATGGGGAGGAGAGATGTCATGATTTAATTATGAAAGGGGAACATATGGATGTATGCATGATGAGAACAAAAAGAAAACCACACACATGAATCAACTTTTGAAAGGAAGAATGTTCCATGAATGGAGCTTCTTATACACTTTCAAAAATCAATTCATAAGCATGGATTCTTTTGGATGTATGCATGATGAGAACAAAAAGAAAACCACACATGAATCAACTTTTGAAAGGAAGAATGGTCCACGAATGGAGCTACTTATGCACTTTCGAAAATCAATTCATAAGCATAGGTTTTTGTGGGTGGTATGAATGCATGTGGGTCATGATGTAAAAAATGAATAGAAAATTATTCTCTCAATCTTAAATGGATCATCCTCACTGGTTCAATGCAATACTAAAAGCCTTCTCACACATAGAAAGAGATAGAAGAACATATAAGAGACAAAGAGATAAGAGACATGAGACATGAATTATAAGATATTGTTATGACAAACATATACATGAATATTGTGAAACGTCAAGCTAAGAATTCTACTAGTCAAAGGTGGTCTGCATGAC
The DNA here is from genome assembly GCA_020310875.1 of Ceratopteris richardii. Classification (NCBI taxonomy): domain Eukaryota; kingdom Viridiplantae; phylum Streptophyta; class Polypodiopsida; order Polypodiales; family Pteridaceae; genus Ceratopteris; species Ceratopteris richardii. Next base: position 11,424,415 of record CM035427.1, read on the forward strand.
CCTCTCACCATGATAGTTCAACCAAATGTCACACGTAAAAGGATAGGTCCCACTTCATTGACCCTATGTCTTTCTAGGATCGTAATGTGTTTCTAAAGAAGTCTAAGACACATAAAACTAGCTCAAACTCACTCACACACTCCACTGAGGGTGACAAAAGAAAGAGAAATTGGGTTTATGAGCCTATCCTAGAGAGGAAGCCTAAAAAATGAATCTAGGAACTATGCTCTTACTACCCCGCCTTGGATCCTCACACGCTCAACTGAGGATGATCGTCACAAGGAAACCATGTGCTAGCAAGGGCCCTATGGATGGCAATCAATGATGCTCTAGGAGTTTGGAGGGGGTCTAATATAGTTTTTTGAATGAATTTGGGCCCTTGGATCTAGAGAAATCAACTCTCAACCCTAAAATCAGCTTCTTTTGATTATAACCATTGGATTTATCAAATGGATGGTTAGTATTGGTTCTTTATATGATATCTAAAATAGGTGTCTTCATTCTCCACCATTGGATGTGGGGTTGTTCTAGAATGTTGGATCAATGCTGACATCAATTTGGATAAGATAAGCTACTATTTTTGGACAAACTTTGCATTATTGATTTTGATCATCAAAAAAGGCTTGTCCGGTGAAAAACCCCCTGGATCCTCCTTGAATTATGCTTTAGTGCATTTCCACATCCTTGAATATGAGCTCATCTTGATTGTATAACATGGTTCAATCATTGTTTGCCATGTGGCAGTCCTTCAAGCCTTCAATTTTCTTATTCTAAGAAATTATAGTGACCTTGAAAACTCTATTTTGTGCTCGTTGAACCTTCAAATATCCTTTGATGAAGATAAAAATATGTAGGGCTATGTTTTTAAAGGTTTCCTTTAGGAATATGTAGAAAAAACTCCCATTTGAATCTCCCTTGTACAAGTTTCAGTACATTTGGGAGTTTGCAAGGTGGCATTAAGGTGTCTAGGAAGCTCTCATAGCCTTGAAACTTTGTACAAATATGAAGGCTCATATGGTCTTTATATATGCCAAACCATATGGCTAACGAAAATTCCTATACAAGATTTTGTAGGGTCTAAGTGGAAAAATTAGATTTTTTAGAGAATGCACATGACATATCAATGTGCTAGAAAATCCATTTTCATGTGAAACTCGGGCTATAGAATGCCTTTGATAGGCTTTGCAGGTATATGAATTTTCATGTGATTTGGAGACATTGAAATTTTTGCCCTAATTTCTAAAGTTTGACCAGCTTTGACCGCTACCTAGGATTTGCTTGATTTCTTCCAAAGTTTGCATGTGAACTCCTTTGACATCCTTGATGCATCTTGGAATTCTCAAGGAATTTTGGCCACCTTCACCGAATGTGTTTTGTGTAGGCCATGAATGAGGGAGGAGAGAAAATCTCGACGACACCATTACAGAATACAACGAACATAATCACGCGACATTGACACCCAACTAAATTTGAACTGTCAAAATTTTGAGTTAGCAAAACTCAGAGTCATCAGAATTCAGAGTCAACAGAATTCAGAGTCCGCAAAATTCAGAGTCATCAGAATTCAGAGTCAACAGAATTCAGAGTCCGCAAAATTCAGAGTTAGTAGAATTCCATTTCAGCAAAATTCAAAGTTAACAGACCTTCTAGAATCTAACTCATTGCTTATTCCTACACTTTCACTCCCTTCAATAGACCTACTCAAGAGGAAATAGATAAATACACACTTTGGTGTGCAAGGAATGCTCAAGCAAGGTCATACATACTCAACTCTATCTCTCATTTTTTATTACCACATGTCAGAGGATGCAAGACATTTCAAGGGACTTGGGATGCCCTATAGACCTTTGTTTTTTCTGGTACAAAGGCAAGGAAAAACCATCTTCGGAATGAGTTCAACCAAATGAAGAAGCGTCCAAAACAAACCATCAATGAGTTTTTTACAAAGGTGAACGAGGTTCCTGATCAATTGGCATCCATTGGAGAGCTGATTGAAGAAGAAGTCATCATGAGGCAAATTCTCAATGGGATTAGAGGTGACAAGCAATGGCAATCTTTCACCACAGCCTATGATCTCATCATGGATCTGCAAACTCCAGACTTTAATATCTTTCTTGGACATCTCTTCAATCAAGAGGCGAACAATAGCATAAAGGAAGCTAACTCCTATTCAACTAGTTCTCTATATGCAAATAGGAAGGACAAGAAGCTAAAAGGCAAGAACAAGGAAGAAGATGAAGAGGAGACTTTCCAAGCCAACTTTGCAGGCAAGAGCAAGTGGAAAGGAAAGAAGAAAGGACCAAAGCATGACAAGAACAAAGGCCAGAATGTTCAACCTTGTGCCATTTGTGATAAGACCAACCACACCACTCAAAATTGTTGGTTCAATGAAATGAAAGAGGTGGATATGGTAGCAATAGAGGCAGAGGTGGAAAAAACTTCAATAAAAACAATAGAGGCCATAACAGAAGGGATTACAACAATTATTTTGAAGATCAACAACATGAAGGCTCATTACTCTTGATGAATCTAAGCCATAAGGAAGGTAAAGAAGATGATTATTTATTCTACATAGATTCAGGATGCTCAAATCATGTTGCATGCAACATTGATTTCTATCTGACTTGGAAAATCCAAAGTATAGACATGAAGTTCAATCAAGGGATGATACAAAGCATAGTGTGGAGAATATTGGTAATGTCAAAGCTTCCAATGATAGGAAAAATATTTTGAGCAAGGTACTCTATGTTTCCACTATTAGGCCAAATTGTTGAGAAAGGCTTGCAAGTTAGGTTCATCCAACATGGAGATTTTGTGGAAGATCCATGTCAGGGCTTCAAGAAGATAGCCACAGGTGAGAAGCATGGTAGGATCTTTACTTTTGAAGTAAGAGAAGCCAAAAACATAGCGCTCTATTCAACTTTGGGTCTCAAACCCTACGTGAGCTTGAAGTATGGCATAAGAGGCTACCTCATGTGAATGAAAGAACATTGAAATATAATTACAAGGATCAAAGTGTTCTTGGATTGATAAACATACCAAAGCAACACATGATCACAAGTGTGATGCATGTCAGATTGGGAAGGCACAAAGACAACCATTCAACCACAAAGGCTACGTCCACAATAACCTTTTGGACTTAGTACATATAGATGTATGGGGGCCAGGCCAAGAACCTTCATTGGCAAGATCAAGGTATTATGTCTCATCTATTGATGACAATAGTACATGGACTATTATTTACTTTATCAAGAGTAAGAATGAAGTGTTTTATTGCTTCAAAAAGTATCTAGCACATATGGAGAATCATATAGGTAGATCACTCAAGAAGCTCCTCATGCAGGGGAAGAATACGTCTCCAAAGAGTTTGATGCGTTCTTGCAAAATAAAGGTATCAAAAGGGAAGTGACTACCAGGTACTCTCCTCAACTAAATGGAATTGCATATTGGAGAAATAAGACATTGGTTGGATAGGGCAAAACAATGCTTGAAGAGAAGAGGATTCCACATTATCTATGGGTAGAAGCTATTTCAAGTGTTGTGTACCTTGTCAATAGACTACCATCAAAATCTATCCAAAGTACAACTCCTTATGAAGCATGGTATGGAAGAAAACCTAGTCTTGGACATTGCAAGGTGTTTGGTTGTTTAACTTTTGTTCATGTACCATCACAAATAAGACGTAAGCTAGATGAAAGGACAACAAAGGTAGTGTTTATTGGATATGAGTCAACTGAGATGGGTTATAGGTTCTATAATCCTTTAACCAAGAAATTCGCTACAAGTAGAGATGTTATATTTGAAGAACATAGATCTTTGTATGATGAAGAGAAACAAAAGGTAACTCTACCATATGATCTTGATTCTCATTCTCATCAAATAGGAAGAAAGCATGATACAAAGGTCCAAGATCCAAGAAGTGATACAGATGATGACCAAGATGAAAAGGAAAGAGATTACAAGCTATGGAAGTCAAGAGGGAAATCAAAGATGGAAGAGGTTGGAGAATGCTCCAAGCAAGCACCTAAAAGGTCAACAAAGGAGAAAAGACAACCAGAAAGGTATGGATATTTTTTTCATATTTTTTAGAAAGCATTCAATCTACTTGGCAAACGAATCGATTTCAGAGGAACCCTCAATCTATGAAGAGGCAAATAGAAACCCTAATTGGGAAAAGGCCATGAAGGAAGAAATAGATGCATTGAAGGAGATGGAAACTTGGGATTTGGTTCCAATTTCACCCAATAAAAAGGTAATTGGTTGTAGTTGGGTATATAAAGTTAAAAGAAACTTAGATGGATCATTTTGTAGTTACAATGCAAGATCACTTACCAAAGGATGCTCACAAACGCATTGTATTGACTATGAGGAAACATTCTCACCAGTTGCAAAGATGACTACAATCATGACATTTTAAGTGTACCTGCTACAAGGAATTGGAGACTCCTCCAACTTGATGTGAAAAATGAATTCTTAAATGGTTGGATAAGTGAAGAGGTATACATGTCACAACCACTAGGTTTTGAAAACTTCAATCATACATCTTATGTTTGCATACTTAAGAAAGCATTGTATGGATTGAAACAAGCTCATAGAGCTTGTAGTTATAGATTGGTTACATACCTTCAAAGATCAAGGGTTTGAACCTAGCAACTCAGATCCTTCTCTATTCATCAAAAGGGATCACAATGAGGTTATATATCTATGTGTATATGTAGATGATATTATTGTGATAGGTGATGATCTAAATGGCATTCAATGGATCAAGAGGAGTTTGAAATCAATGACTTAGGTGAGCTCACATATTTCCTTGGTATGCAAGTGATCTATACAGATGAAGAGATGTATCTCACTCAAAGAAGATACCTTGAATATCTACTTCTCAACTTCAAAATGGAGAATGAAAAGCTTACAGGTACACCTTTGGAGTTGAACTATAAACTAAGTGTTTATGAAGGTAATTAGAGTGAAGATCCTAAAGAATATCAAAGTCTAGTTGATATCTTGATATATGCTACTCACACAAGACCAGACACATCATATAGTGTAGGAGTGCTTAGTGAGTTCATGCACTCATCTATAAGGCCACACATGGATGCTACAAAGAGAGTAGTCAAGTACCTCAAAGGAACACTTAATGAAGGTATATTCTATCCTTATTCTTCAAATATGGATACCAAAATCTATTCAAATGCAGATTGGGTAGGAGCAAAGGATGATAGAAGAGGTACCTCTTGATACTTAGCATTTGCAAGTTCAAAATTGGTATCATGGAGTTCTAAGAAGCAACCAAAAATTGCTTTATCTTCAACTGAAGCAGAATATATAGTTCTTACTATTGCAACTCAAGAACCAATATGGCTCAAGGAGTTGTACTCAGATTTGGGACTTGCAAGTTCCAAACCTCATCTACTTGGAGATAATGTAAGTTACATGCATTTGGCTACAAATTCAATTTTCCATGCAAGGACAAAGCACATAGAAGTCCACTATCACTTTGTGAGAGATAATCTTATGGCAAAGGAAATTAACATTTCATTTGTTCCTACTAAGAAGCAAATAGCAGACATGATGACAAAGGCACTTGATGGAATATAGCTTTGTAGATTCAAAGCTATGGCAGGTATTCAACCTATCACAGAGTTAAGATTCAAGCATACTTTAGCTTGAGGGGGAGCTGTTGGAACAACAAGCTTTCATTTTGCTTGAGGTGGACATGGTCTTCATCAAATTCATCATTGGAATGCAAAAAGGTAGATGTGATTTCAAATTTCCCTTTTCCTAGATTGTAAGAAATGATTCCAATCAATCTAAAATTAGAAATCCACCTAAATTTGAATTCAAATTTCATGGAGAAAAGGTAGGAGCATGTACTCAAGAGTCTATATAAAGACTCCACAACATTTTTTCATTGATTAGCATGATGATTTGAAGCAATACATATACTTATTCATCATTGCTTGATGCCACCTTAGTTTACTTCTCTTTCTTCCTCACACTCAGGCAACATGCAGAGAGTGTTGCTCCCTCTACAGAGCCCCAAACCTAGTGATTAAGGTATCATTAGAAACGTATTGGTATCTAGTTTATTTGTATAGTGTTAGATCATTTGGTTCAATACTTCCGGTGATATGGAAGACTTACAAACTCGGGGTCATTCTCTGCAACACCCTGAGATTTTGAGATGACACCAGTTCAGTGTTAAGGTGATTGTTCCTTGTATAGTTCACATAATTAGGGATTTTATGCATTATAGCAAGCCAAATCTATGTATGATACTCCATTAAGAGGAAGTTTTTGTTGGAGAAAATGTCATAGAAGTTGTCCAAAAATCCTCAAGTAAATTGGTATATGGAGTCTTCTATAGAATATTTCTCACAATAAGTGACATGGCTATGTGGCTAGTCTAGAATGTTCTCATAGGCAGAGTTTCGGTTCAATTCCCGTTTGGCACAACAGTGTGGAAATCTTTTTAGTGCTTCTAATAAAAATAGAACTAGCTTTTAGCCAGGATGTTTTCAGGATCAATTTTTTCCATAGCGATCGCATAGCATTGTGTTAAGATTTATGATTTGTGCTTTTTCAGTGTAACTTTTCAAGGGACACACAATCCTATCTAAGAAAAGCTTTGGCTCATTGTTATCATCACAAAAGCAATCTTCTAAAGCTACTCAAGGAGAACTTGGAGGAGATCTTGGAGACCATCTTGGAGGTGGAGTTCTCACACTCTTAAAGGAGTTGTGGTCTACTTCAGGAGATATTTGGAGGAGATTCTGCTCGCTTACCATCAACATCCATTGTTGATTTACTATGAGTAGCAAGAATATTTCCGTTCTTACTTGCTAGGTCACTCGTTTCTAATTTAGGTTGATCAGAATTTGGGTTTATTGTAAAACAGTTATAAACTGTTCGTATTCTCCATATTCACACACACACACACACACACTTCGTACCTGTTGGGGGATTCTTGTGCAGAAAGGGATTTGAGTGTTTGTAGGAGAAAAGGGAAAGAGAAGAAGAAAGATACACACACTGGAAGCTTCTATCGATTGATTATAAGAAGGAAAATACGATGGTGATGCACAATACAATCCAATGCTTTCTATGCAAAATCCCATAGAGTGCACAATCACAAAGTACAAAATACCCAAGGTTCTTGTTGTTGCCTGCCTTCTCTGTACCATACCTGCACCTTCTCCAAGCTTTCCCTTGTGCACACCTTGCACTCAAGCTTCCAATAGGGGGACGGATGGACACCTTCTGTCGGCACGCGCACAGCTTCAATGGGAACTTGGAACTCTTGATATTCCTTGCTTCACCTTCTCTGCATACTTCAAAGTCACTCTTCAAGCACACCTTGCACGTCACTTATCTATGTTGCCCACTCATTGTATGTCTCTTGCACTTCTCTCTTGCTTAGCTTAGACTCTCCTCACCTTGCTTAGTCCTTCAAGAAAAATGCCTTGCCTTGATTTGAGTGTCGGTTCCCGTACACTCCGAACTACTAAAGTATCTTGGTGTTCACTTTGATGTCCCAATATTTTCTCTAAAAGTGGGCAGCCAATGAATCTTTTTTTTGTCCTATAGTGACTTTAGACTAAAACAAAAAATTTAATTGGGGGGCCATACTTTTACTTCTGTGTACACTGTTGCTTCACATACCTTCACATTTTGCCTTTTAATTCTTCAATTGCGGACCTAAGAGAGGGTTCACCTAAACCTTCAAAATCCTTTTTAAAAACACTTTAAACCTTAGAGAATTACAAAAATACCTTCACAATCTGCAACTAACTTTTTGCAATTATACCCTTTGTGACAATTAATTGTGCACTACCTATGAACTTTAACACCCGACTTTGAATGCTTTGACTTCACGCATGTTGACCTTTGACCTTGAACATATTAACTTTGATTGGTTTGACTTTGACCTTTTTACTTTCAGTATACTTGACTTTGACTATAGTTGACTTTGACCTATATTACTTTTTGGCCTCAACAATACCTCTTAGCACACAATCTCTTGTATCTAGTTCCTATTTCTACCTAATGATAGATATTGTCAGGTTATATCATATACAAAAATTGTAATTTGATATTTTAATATAGATAGTGTAGGTAAGCCTCATAGCTTACCGTTACACTTGAAATCTTGTCTATTCTCTCTCTATCTCTCACTCATCTATGTTTGAGTCTTAAAGGTGTGTATGTTAAGGATCATCTGTTGGAAGATCTGGTAAACCTGTGATTTATTGTTATTGGGGCACACACCACTTCCAACATATGGTATTCAAGCTTTAAAATACCAACATATGGTATTAGAGCATAGCTGACATACACCCTTAACAAGATTAGTGATTATAGACTTGAGAATGAAGACAAGCTTGAGGGCATGTCTAATTATCCAATGTGGAGTTTTATGATGATGAATCTGTTAGTATCAAAGGACTTATGGAATATTGTGAATGGCACTTATCCAAAGCCAAGACAAGTTGGAGAAGAGGCCACTTCATCTTCTAGAAGATCCCCTGTTCCTATTTTTGCTCAACAGGAGGTTAGTGAAGAAGAAGAAACTCTTTCATCATCAGGAGTCTATACCACTACCAGATTACTTCCTATAGAAGAGAAATCCAGATGGGATTCAAGGGATGCTTTAGCACTTTCATATATTGCTATAGGAGTTAAGAGGCATATTATACCCTAGATCAGGTCTTGTAGAACCTCTCATTAGGCTTGGTTAGAGTTATAGAATTTGTATCAGAGTAGAAACCCTGCTAGGAAAGCTCATCTAAGGAGACAACTAGCCAACACAAGGATGAAAGTTGGTGAATCGATTCAGACACATATTTTGAAGCTCAAAGATTTACAACATGAGTTACTCAATGTTGGAGTGAACATTTCAGATGAAGAGATGGTAAACACACTTCTAGACTCACTTCCATCTACATACCGTGCTTTTGTTACCTCTTTATCTCTCGCTACAAGAGATAGAGAAATTTCATTTGAAGAGCTACAATTCGTATTAGTTCAAGATGAATATCAACAAAAGGGTATGGAAGAGAATGATGATGCCATGTTATCATCATCAAAGGGAAAGAAGAAGAAGGAGACAAAGAAGGAGCAGAAGATTTAGCATTCCAAGAAGGAAAGTAAGTCTTCTAATCCTAATTTTTCCAGTTCTACCCCTAATGCTTCCTCTACACCCAAAGAAAAATCTTTGACTACATCTCATTCAAAGAAAGGAGTATGCCATTACTGTAAGAAGCCAGGCGATTTCATAACAGAGTGCAGAACAAGGATTTTCAATGAGAAGAAGAAAGCATCAGATAATAGTGTTGAAAATGATCCAAAACCTAAACCTTCAAAGGTAGATTCATATGCATGTGCTACTATTGAAGAGATAGCTTTTGATCAGGCAACGTTAAATGCAATCTCAGATAATCCTTGGATTTTTTATTCTCGAGCCAACTCAGTGTCTTCAAAGGATTTGATGATATGATGGCATGTTGAACTCCACTCCCAAGATTAAATTACATGCACTTTTATGGAAGAATTGATGAAGATCCGAATGTGCATGTTTGCATATTCAAAAACCAGTATGTTTGCAATCACTAAGGTCTACAAGATGATGACCATAAATCTCAAGTGTTCCAAGCGACTCTGGTGAGAGATGCAGTTAAGTGGCTGATCAAGTACGCCCTATATCATTTCTCTTCTTATGATGAGTTAAAAGTAGCCTTCTTAGAATGCTTCGAGACTGCCAAACTCACTTTAGAATTGTATGCCACACTACAATACATGATGCAGAACGGGATGATAGAGTAATATGCATCAAACTTTAGATCGAGGATGTAGTAATTCCCTACAAATAAGTGTCCTTCTCAAAAGATATTATAGGATTTTTTCATAGATGGACTATAACTACCTATTAAAGAAAAGATCTACATGTATACACTAGAGCAAACTAGAACTCTAGATTAGGTGATCGATCTCGCGACACTAGTAGACCGGAAAATACAACTAGCCAATTTGGGGTCTGAGAAGATAAGTCCATACATTCATGAAGACTATTTGGAGCTTGTACACACTTATGTGTGGGGTCCTATGCAAAGATCCATCAGTCTTAGGTTCAAGGTACTATGTTTCATTTATTGATAATTATGGTAGATGGAAAATCCTTCATTTCATGAAGCATAAGGATGAGGTATTTACATGTTTCAAAAAGTACTTGGCACTAGTTGAAAATGAAATAGGAAGGAGCTTGAAGAGGATCAGATCTGATGGAGGTGATGAGTACTTTTCACATGAATCTGACTCATTTCTACAGGACAGAGGCATAAAAAGGGAAGTAATAACAAGATATACTCCTGAATTGAATGAAGTGGTAGAGAGAAGGAAGAGGTTAATTGTTGAAGCTGATAGGTCTATGTTGAATGAGAAAAATCTACCTAATTACCTATGGGTAGAGACTATTTCCATAGCCACCTACTTGATCAATAGGCTGCCATCCAAATCCGTAGATGTTATTAGAATCTATGAAGCATGGAATAGTATGAGACCCTCATTGAACCATTGAAAAATATTTGGGTGGATTGCTTATGCACACATTCCTTCACAAATTAGAGGGAAGCTTGACACCTAAAGCTGAGAAATGTATATTCATTGGGTTTGATCAAAACCAAAAGGGGTACAGGCTGAACAATTCCACAAACAAAGCATTTATAGTTAGTAGGGATGTAGTTTTTTTATGAAAATAATTCATGGTTTGAAGATGATTGCAGGAAAGTCAAGTTACCATATTTGGAAAATGATTCTCCAAGCCTTACACAAGAAGATCAACAATTAGTAGAAGATATCACCTCAGAGGATGAAGAGCAAATTTGCTTCAAGGCTTGGAGGTCAAGAGGCGAGATCAAACTCAAGCAATTAGAAGACCTACCAGAGTCTTCAAATCAAGGACTTAGGAGATCACAAAAAGAAATAAAAAAACCCATAAGGTATGGTTATGATACATCAGCAGTCACCAAGCATTCTCTGTATATCACCAAAGACTCTATGATAGAAGAGCCCTCTTCATTTGAAGAGGCTAGGAAGAAGAAACAATGGAGAGAAGCCATGAAAAAAGAAGTAGAATCACTTCAGGAAAACCATACTTGGGATTTAGTTCCCAAAAAGCCAAGCATGAAGGTAATTGGATCTCGGTGTGTTGGAAGAGATGGATGGATACCTCAAGGAAGTGAGGTGGTACTGCCAAAACCTAATATGTACCTGCCGTAATACACTTTAGATTTATGTAGTTTGCCCTTTTAGCTTGCAAATGACACCAAGAAAGTACCTATGTACTTTGGAGTTGATGCTTGAAACAAGTGATTCAAAACAGACTACTTAATGAATAGCTAGTGTCACAAAACTTGCTATTTTAGTCCACACACCAGCTCATTCTTTTGCTCAGAGCTCACAATATAGTATAAATTGATGAAATTACTTTTGAGGCAATTTAACTAACTTAGATATCTAACGATTACAAGTGTAATCATCTGAAATGATAAACTATGCTCTGAGAAATAAGTTTAGCAATCCAAAGCTTACCCTTGACTTTTTAGGGACTAACCAGTAGATGAACAATGAGCACTTCGATGAGGATTTCTTCTAGATGGCTAAAAAAAATGCTTTGTGATTTTGGAGCACAAATTAGACTTCAAGTTGGTTCCAACAAGCTATAGCTCATGCAAAACGGTTGCAAATTCAGGGAGATATGATGAGAGAAAGTTTACTATTCTGAGTAGTCATAGCAGAGAAGTAGACAACGAGGTTCAATCATCTATATGTATTATAAAACATGATTGTACAAGATCATTGACATAGAAATGATGCTCAATGATGATGGAATCAGTGAGCAATGGTGTAAGCTACTCAATTCCTAGAAATGATCAAGAAGAGAGCTCTCAATGAGGCACTCTATCCACAAGTTTCTTACAAGCCTTTTTATAAGAAGTTTTCTTTCAAGTTTGAATTTGAATTTCAAACGTAGCTCCAACTAAAAGTGAATCCTTTGATTTAGGAGTTATTCCATCAAATGATATTCATAGCTCATACTTCTCCTAACTCCATGAGATATAAGGTTATAAAAGATTCTCTCAAGGTATAAAACTTTTACAATGGTAAATGATCAAGTAATTACAAGCTATGGTTCATGTGAATCATCACATGCTTCCATATATAGTATTCCATGCTAACCCAAATGTGAAGGCTTGGACATTTGCACCAACATTTCCCCCTCAAGCCAAACATCTTGTCTTGCACTTGTTGATATATTTAGGTAGTGATGTGTGTGAACACACTATGACCGTTGGGGCACTTTTTTTCCTCTTTAGGAGGTTTTTTTCCCCGGCTTGTATATATGTCTATTGCCCTAATGGGCTACTTATCTTTGTACATTCTCTAGTAATACATTCAGTATTATGTGTTGTGCTCCAAGCTTCTTCTTCTTCCTTGTGATGTTCACATGCTTTCACAGACGTCTAACTCCAACAATCTGTATCAGAGCATGTCATCGCTTCATCTAGGGCGCCATCGACACTCCTCCATTTTACAGTCTCAAAATTGCACAAATTTTGATGAGCATACTCAGCGTGTTTTCGAGATCAAAATTGCTTTGCTTTGTTGCGAAATCGCGATCTGAGCTCATTTCAGCTTCCGAATGCACTTACACAATGCTTGTGCATACTATTTCATCTTTTTGTGCCAAAGGTATATATCAGTTTTTGTTTGCCAGTATAAGCGTCTCGAAGTCTACTATAGGTCTAGCAAAATTTGTCTGGGCAATTCTGTTCAACTCTTTTAGATATAGTCAATTTTCTACATCAAGGTATTTTAGTCACGGGGCATGGCTGAAAGCAGTGATGTATTCTGTATGTTCACTGTTGAGGATAAGTTGGATGGTACCAACTACCCGTTATGGGCTTATATGATGTGACATGTGTTGGTTGCAAAAGGACTGTGGAACATTGTAAAGGGTGTCAAAAAATGTCCTATCACACCTACAACTGTTACACCTACAAGTACTGAAGCTGATGCAGAAGTATCGAAGATGATGATATTCTGCATAATCCTGTTCGTGCTATGATTTTTGTTGCACCTACTGTAGAGTGGATCGCAGAGATGCCAAGGCACATGCATTGATAGCTTTGTCTATCAAACGTGCCATTATTCCTCACATTCGTGCTTGTAGAATAGCTAAGGATGCTTGGGATACACTTACCACATTCTACCAAGCTAGGAATGAGGCTCGTGTTGCTTATCTCCGAAAACAGTTGGAGAGTGAGCACATGAATGAAGGTGATTCTATGGACAGTTTCCTAACGAAGATCAAAGACTTCAAGGAACAATTGGTTTCTGCTGATGAGGTTATACCAGATAGCTCACTTGTGCAGAACATTCTGAATGGTCTTCCTGATTCATATCAGAGTTTTGCTTCTACTCTTCGATTGATGATGAAAGGCAATCCAAATGCCTTATCATTTGAGGAGTTAGTCTCTGTTCTGTTGCAAGAAGATCCGTCCAGGCAAAATAGGTCCATTATGCGAGTTGTAGATCAAGCTTTCCTAGCTAGTCAGAAGGGCAAAGGAAAATGGAGCTCTTCAACTAGTAAGCAGAAATCTGCTAATTCTGCATATTCGAAGAAGGAAGATAAAGATGAGAAGAAATCAAAAAAGCAGAAATTGTTTTGTAAGTATTGTAAAGGAAATGGTCATATCATAAAGAACTGTCTAAAACTAGTTGCTAAAGAGGCAAAGAAGAAAGAGGCTCGAATGGTTGTTGCAGAGGCCTCTACACCAAAAACAAAGTCTGCTAATCTTGTGCAGGAAGAAGAATAGACGTTTACTACTGTCTTCGGTTTTGACCCATCTTCTCATGAGCAGTGCATGTCTACAGTAGACTCAGATGTTTGGTATTTTGACAGTGGAGCGACCAAACATATTACCTTGCCACGTAGTTTCTTCTCTTCACTCGAGCCTGCTCCTACAGGGAATACTGTTACATGTGCCAACAACTCCTCTTATCTTGTTATGGGAGTTGGGAAGATCATTTTGACTACTGCTGATGGTAGTTCTTTCACTTTGTTAGATGCTTTATTTGTGCTAGGGATCAAGAAGAACCCGTTACCTGTTTCTGCATTAGCCAAGATTGGCCTAGTTCTGAAATTTGTTGATGACAGGTGTACAGTTCATGATGTTGCAAATGGAAATGTGATTATTGCTTCTGGCATTTTATGTCGTGGGATGTATAAGCTCATAGACTATGAAAGATGTGTAAATGATTTGGTATGTGCAGTAAATGATTCTCATGTTATGTCAGATGCAAAGCTTTGGCATGCACGCTTTAGTCATCTCAATTTTGCTAGTTTGCTACGCCTGCAGAAATCTGAAATGGTGTCCTCTTTGCCAAAACTTAAGGCACCTGGAAAACATGTTTGTGAAGGCTGTACTTTAGGCAAAATGCAGCGTTCCTCCTTTCCAAAAGATGGATAAGTTGGGGCTACTCAGAAAATGCAGCTTGTACATAGTGATGTCTATGGTCCTATGCAGACACCTTCTTTTGGGAATTATCTTTACTTCATGACTTTCATCGATGCTTTTTCCAGGCATGCATGGGTATATCCATTGAAGGCAAAGTCCAAAATGTTCATGTACTTCAAACAGTTTTTGGTTTTGGTTCAAAATCTATCAGCGTAAATGGGCACACTCCATTCTGATCGAGGGGGGGAATATATGTCTTCTGATTTTAATGCATTTCTGGCTGAACGTGGGATAAAACACCAGTGTATAGTGTCATATATACCTCAATAGAATGGAGTTGCTGAACAAAAGAATAGGTCACTCATGGAGATGGCGAGGTTTATGATCAAGACGCTTTACCACATAGTTTCTCGCTTGAGGCTGTCATGTGTGCAACATATGTACTAAACAGGTTTCCCACTAAAGCGCTGGAGTCTATCACTCCATATGAGGCTTGGCATGACTGCAAGCCATCTGTTGCTCATCTTTGTGTTTTTGGTTATTTGGCATATGCATTAGTGCGTGAACAACATCGCAGAAAATTGGATGATAAAGCAGTAAAATGTATTTTGGTTGGGTACAGTTCTGAAAGTAAAGGCTATCTTCTGTATCATCCACACATAAAACACATTTTGGTTAGCCCTGATGTTGTTTTTGTGGAAGATGCTATTCAGCCATCACTTTCATGTACTAAGGAGACATCTGTTAGATCCAAAGACATGTATGATACTTTGCTACCTCCTTTTACAGGTGGACAGTCTAGTGCTGGTCCTAATGAGGAAACTTCTCAGCCTTTGTAGGTTTCATGTGATGATGCAAATAATTTCATTTCTAATGCAGATGTACATGATGCACTTATTGATGAGAGAGCTGATATTGAGCAGGCAAGAACTATGCCAAAATGGTTGGTCTAGATCTTGCATGGAAAAAATATAGATGCACCTCTGTAATATCGTACTCACTTAGGCTCTCATAGTGCCTCTTTTGCATTAGATTGCTATGCTTTGGCTGCATCTAGTCCCTATGATGAGAAAGAGCCTGTTTCATTTGATGAAGCACAAAATTCAAGAAATTGGATGGCTGCTATGCAATCTGAATATGATGCTATAATGAAGAATGGTACTTGTTCTTTATGTGACTTGACTCCTCGCAAGAAGGCCATTGGCACTAAGTGGGTATACAAGCTAAAGCGTAAACCGGATGGTACAATTGAAAGGTATAAGGCTAGGCTTGTTGCAAAGGGTTATGCACAAGAAAGAGGCATTGATTTTGATGAGACCTTTGCACCTACATGCTGTATGACTACTGTTTGGAGCATCTGTGCACTTGCAGCTCATCATGGTTGGAATGTACATCAGTTGGACATTAAAACATCATTTCTCAATGGTGAATTGCATGAAGAAGTGTATGTTTGTCAGCCCCGTGGCTTTGTGCAAAAAAGGAATGAAAACCAAGTGTGCAGGTTAAAGAAGGCATTATATGGTTTAAAGCAAGCACCATGTGCTTGGTATGAGAAGATACATGCCTATCTAATTGCACATGGTTTTGAGAACACTCCAACTGAAAGCACCTTATATGTTAAGCATGCTAATGATGTGCTTCTGATCATTGTTGTCTATGTTGACGACATGCTGCTCATTGGTCCTATTGAGAAGCATATTGCTGATTTTAAGGCTGATTTGCATGCCTCATTTGAGATGTCTCATTTGGGGCATTTGCATCACTATTTGGGCATTTATTTTATGCAAGTCAATGGTGGAATGGCTTTGTGTCAAACAAAATATATTGACACATTATTGCAGCATTTTGGCCTTGAGGACTGTAAGCCTATTGCCACTCTTATGGAGATAGGTTTACGATTGAGTCTTCATGCTGCTGGAGATGCATTTGATGCTATTCTCTATCAGTAGGCTATTGGATGCTTGATTTAATTATGCATTACTTTGCCAGATATTCAATTTGCTATCTCACAGATGAGCAAGATTATGCATTGCCCAGGAGTCAAGCATTGGCAGGCAGTTAAGCACATCTTTCGCTATTTAAGTGGTACTCGGCTACTTGTGTTGTTTTATCCTAAGGGGGGATCACTATCACCAGATTTGCATGCTTTTTCTGACTTTGATTGGGTTGGTTGCTATGACACTCATGTGTCCACTAGTGGATTTTGCTTCATGCTCGGTAGCTCATGTATATCTTGGTTGAGCAAGAAGCAGCCTACTGTGGCCACTTCAAGTTGTGAGGCTAAGTGTAGGGAAACTTTCACAACGACTGTTGAGTCTATGTGTCTCAGACGCCTTATGGTTGATTTGGGTGTTGGTCAGACTTTTGTCACCACCATCTTCACTGATAGTGAGAGTGCATTGGCAGCTGCAAGGAACCTTATGTTCCATGCTCGCACTAAGCACATTGAGGTGCATTATTACTATGTTAGGGAGAGGTTCTCTGCTAGGGAGATCAGCTTAGCATATGTGCCACACAGGAGAACATTGCAGTCCTTTTCCCGAAGGCTCTGGCTAGGGAGAAGTTTGAAGCTTTCCGCAAAGCTTTAGGCTTACTTCCCTTTGTGGAGTGATTTCCACATAGTTTGATACTTCCTTATACATGAGTGTCAGCTCCTTGTTCACTGCATCACTCCTAGGGGGGATTTGTTGATATATTTAGGTAGTGATGTGTGTGAACACACTAGGACCACCGGGGAACTTTTTTCCCTCTTTAGGAGTTTTTTACCCCCCCTGTATATATGCCTATTGCCCTAATGGGCTACTTATCTTTGTACATTCTCTAGTAATACATTTAGTATTGTGTGTTGTGCTCCAAGCTTCTTCTTCTTCCTTGTGTTGTTCGTGTGCTTCCGCAGATGTCTAACTTCAACAACCTTGCTTATTCAATCTTCTTGAATGTCATGTAATCCAATCATGGTTTTAAACCTGCAAAACTTAGTACCATAAATTTCTTTTGTTAATAAATCTACACATTGCGTTTTGTAGATACATATGCTAATTGAATCTCTTTGCTCAAGAGTTTCTCTGTAACATAGTGATACTGCACTTCTATATGCTTGGTCCTCGCATGATAAATGGGATTGGCTACAAGATGCAAAGAACTAGTGTTATCACCAAAGATCATAGGTGAATGAGTGTGAAGTCCCAAATCTGAGTAGAACAATCTAATCCAAATAGCTTCTTGTGTAGAATTTGCTAATCCCCTGTATTCGACCTTTGTAGAAGATAGATAAAAAGTTGGTTGTTTCTTAGAAGACCATGAGATTGACTTATGACCTGAAAAAGATAGATATCTAGAAGTAGTCTTTATGTCATCCTTACATCCTGCCCAATCTTCATCTGAGTCCAACTTTATATTCAAATCTTATGTGTATGGGAAGTAAAGACCTTGATTTTGAGTACCTTTGAGATACTTCAGAATTCCTTTAGTATCTTCCAAGTGAGATGCTCTAGGTTTATGAAGAAATTGATGCAGAATACTTACTCCATAACATAGTTGAATCCTTGTTAATGTTGCATAGTTTAGACTTCCAACTATGCTTTGATAACCTCCAATGTCTTCAAGAAAATCACCTTCATGAGCACTCAATTTATGATTTACCTCCATAGGGGTGCTAGCTACTTTTGCATTCTCCTGTATTATATTTGTAAAGTTAGTTCACTTTAGTTCTAGAAGTTTTTTAAAAGTCATGAGATTGCGAAACTCTATATAAGTTAGTTTCTATCAACTGTCGCGTATGAGAGAATGAAGAGAATGGTAGTTGAGAATAATCCGGCTTCTTTACATGATAAAGTATCTATGTCGATGCCTAACATCGAATCTAAGCTGATAATTCCTTGTTTTCATATTTGAATTTTATCTACTGATAAAGCTTTCTAAAACATGAGGTTTGTGGAGCAATCCAATGCCTGACATCGATTTTATGCATAAAGTCAATGCTTCGCATTGAGTTCCATCATAAAAGTAAGTTTCTTTATATCTGTGTTCAAGGGGGTATTTCATGTGTTTAAAAAGTGGCTGAAAAAGCACCAAGTCAATGTCTAGCATCCACTTTTGGTTGCAAGTCGATGCTAGGCATCAAATTTGCATTTTTTATATAGCGAGTTTTACTAAAACATGCAATATTTCCAATTTCGCGAGTTTGACATAGTCACTTTATGAAGGCCATAACTTGAGTTGTAGTGATCCATTTCTTGTAAATAATATCTTGTTGGGAAGCTCTGTCTTCTAGTTTCATGCTGTAAAAGACATTTGCAAAATAATCTTTGTGATAAGAGAAATAAGCAAGATACTGAAGGTATGTCATTCTAGTGACTAAAAAACTCTGAAGAAGTAATTTTATGGTTTTGGCTATCATTTCTCAAAGTTTGGAGAAGCATTGAGTTAATGGTCACCATAGAGCTATTCTAGTGTCACACTAATTCATTTTGTGTGATGTTTCACACATCAACAAGTGCTATCAGAGCAGAAAGATTCAAGAGAGTAGAAGGCATCAAAGGTACGAGAAGTTTTGGAAACTTTTCATTAAAGTTTGATAGCTGAAGCATTCAAAGACACAAGTTTTACGAGGAAGGAGATACGGGAGAGAGCTCAAACACACACTCTCACTCTCAAGGAGAAGCACACACACACAGATTGAGGCAAGGAAGAATGATCTTCTTCTTCTTCTTCTATTACATAAAAAGGAATGTACAAGAATGACCTAAAAACAAGAATATAAGTGCAATATATAAAGATCAGTACATAAGGAAAAACCTAGTGTCCATGAATGAGTGAGCTGGCAAGGAACAAATGTGCCATCACTCTCGGTAGATAAATTTAATAAAGCTTAATGAAGTATCCACAACATATACGAGCGTGACCACTATACATGTCAAAGAAACGAAAAACTGGTATGTGTCATCCGGGATCATCACATGTTGAACTTGATATCTCAACACTCCCCCTCAAGCTCAATGCCATATCCTGTAATCCAAGCATCTCCCGAAACTTCTTCAACTTCTCAGCTCCAAGTACTTGGGTGAAACAATCTACTCATCTGTTCTTATATAAACAAGATCAATATCACTTGCTAACACCTTCTCTCTGATGAAGTGATAATGTACCTTGGTATGCTTTGTTCTAGCATGGAAAATAGAATTCTCTGCTAACTGTATGCTGCTAAGATTATCACAATAAATAGTGATAGGCTTTCCCACTTCCACACCTAAACTTGCAAGTAGCATTTCTAGACATGATGCCTCACATGCTGCCATTGCAGCACCTCTATACTCAGCCTCTGTACTTGACAAAGCAATAGTGGTTGCTTCTTCTTGCTCCATGTAACAACTACACTCCCAAGTGAGAATAGAAAACCACCAGTAGATCTTCTATCTGGAATGCTACCAGCCCAATCTACATCGGTGTATCCGTAAACCTGCAAATCTACACTAGCCTCATAAAACAATGCATAATCCAAAGTAGCACTCACATAACATGGAGTGCACCTCAGAGCATCCAAATGTGGCTTCTTGGGAACCTGCATAAACTGACTTTCAAGTCCAACAGTATAACTTAGATTAGGCCTTGTAATTGTGAGATATATAAGACTTCCCACAATTTTCTTGTACATAGTAGCATTTTCCAATGCTTCATCTGATGTAGTATCCAATTTCAAATTCTGATCTAATGGCTAAGAATTCTTGCATAAGAGGTTGCTTTACCTCTTTGATGTTTCCTTCATTATCACCACCTACAATTATGTCATCAACATAAATAACCACAATTGTGATGCCATCATCAACCTTCCTTGCATATAGTGAGTGATCTGCATCACACATAGAAAACCCAATGCTGGTTAGGTAATCGACAATCCTTGCATGCCATGCACGAGGGGCTTGCTTCAGCCCATACAAAGCCTTTTGCAACCTGCAAACATATTCTGGATGCTTTGGATCTTTATATCCTTGTGGTTGGTCCATATATACATCTTCTTGTAACTCACCATGTAGGAAAGAATTCTTCACATCCATTTGATGCAAAGTCCATCCTTTTGCTATAGCTAATGCAACAAGTGTTCTGACAGTAGACATTTTAGCTATAGGGCTGAATGTTTCCTCATAATCAATGCCATATGTATGTGTATATCCTTTAGCTACCAATCATGCTTTATAGCATTATGCATTACCTTGTAAACCCATTTGCAAGCTATAGGTTTCTTCCCTTGTGGCAATGGAACCAGCTTCCATGTATCATTTCCATGAAGTGCAACCATCTCTTCATCCATAGATTTTTCTCAATCTAATTACCAATTGCACCTTCAAAACAAGAAGGTTCAACATCTTGTATTACCTTTGTCATGTAGGCACAATGGCGAGCCATGTAACTTTCATATGTCAATCATTGCATTGAATTACGCATCCTCCCAGATCTTCTTGGTCTTGGGTGAATTCTCCTTGTATCATCTACATGTGCCCTTCTTACTCCTGGAGTCTTCACAGAGGGCAATCCAAGTTCCTCATCAAGACTCTTTTCAGAGCCACTTGAATCTTCATCAACATCTTCAAAACCTACACATGTTTTACTACTAGCAGAAAGCTTTTCTTTACCTTTCTTGGATGTATTTGATGATTTTGTTGGATTGAAATTTACACGCAATCTTTCACTCCATGGATTTGAGTTGGAACTATTGCTTGGTGATGCATCCGGTGTCGTCGAGATTTTCTCTCCTCTCTCACTCATGAAGGCCTACAGGAAACACATTCGATGAAGGTAGCTAGAATTCCCTAAGAAGTCCAAGAGGCATCAAGGATGTCAAAGGGAGTTCACATGCAAACTTTGGAAGAAATCGAGCAAATCTAGGGTAGTACTCAAAGTTGGTGTCAAACTTTGGAAATTAGGGCAAAATTTTCAATGTCTCCAAATCACATGAAAATTCATATACTTGTAAAGTCTATCAAAGGCAATCTATAGCCCAAATTTCACATGAAAATGGATTTTCTAGCACATTGATATGCCATGTGCATTTTGTAAAAAATATAAATTTTCCACTTAGACCCTACAAAATCTTATATAGGAATTTTTGTTAGCCCTATGGTTTGGCATGTATAAAGGCCATATGTGGCTACATATTTGTACAAATTTTCAAGGCTATTAGAGTTTCCTAGTCACCTTAATTCTGCCTTGCAAGCTTCCAAATGTAGTCAAACTTGTACAAGGTGTTGAGATATCAAGCTCAACAAGTGATGATCCAGGATGACACGTACCAGTTTTTCGGTTAGTGGTCATGCCGGTATATGTCAAGGATACTTCATTGCACTTTATTAGATTTATCTACCCAGAGTGATGGCACATTTGTTTCTTGCCAGGTCACTCATTCGCGGACATTAGATTTTTGCTTATGTACTGGTCTTTATATATTGCACTTGTTGTACTCTTGTTTTTTAGGTCATTCTTGTACATTCCTTTTATGTAATAGAAGAAGAAGAAGATCATTCTTCCCTGTCTCAATTTGTGTGTGTGCTTCTCCTTGAGAGTGAGAGTGTGTGTGTGAGCTCTCTTCCTTATCTCCTTCCTCGTGACATGGTATCAGAGCCAGTGTGGCTGTAGAGAGCTCGTGGAGAAGGTGACGGTGAAGACTACGTGGCAAGGTGCGGAGAAAACGCGATTCCACAAATGGCCTCCGTTTGCTACGAAAATCGACGTCAGATCGAAGTTTCGGAGCCATCTCGACCTCCATTTCGAGCCCGCAAGGTGGGGCCCATAGAAAAACCAGGTCAGTTTTAGAAACTGTAACTTGCGTTCTGTTCGACCACACTCATATATTCCAAATCCAGAATTTCAAGCGATTTCGTGTACTGTTGATACACAAAAACTGTGTTTTTCTGAGATCGAACTGTCACGTCATAGTGCGACAGTGTTCAAGCAGAAGTGCTGCTTGTAGTGTGTTGCGGTGTTATGAATTGTTGCAGAAATGGCAAACGCAGATGGAATGAGTCAGCTTATGAGCGATAAGCTGGACAAGAACAACTTCCATGCTTGGAGATTCAGAATGACGAATTTCCTGATGGGAAAAGGCTACTGGAAGTACATCGAAGGAGAGAATGAAAATGCTCTGCAGTTACCAGAAAGGAATCCGACTGCAAAACAGTTAAGAGCATATGAGGAATGGAATCAAGGAGCACGAAAGGTAATGTATTGGCTATCTGTTAGCATACAAGATAGCATGATTGGACACATACAAGATGCCAAGACTCCAAAAGAGGCTTGGAACAGTTTGGTCACTTTGTACGAGACCAATACAAAGGCACAGAAATTGCAACTCAAGAACAAGCTGCATACATTGGAGAAAAAGAGCATGTCGGTAAGTGACTACACTCTAAAAATCAAAAGCATATATGAGTCACTTGCATCTATTGGCGTGAATGTAGATGATGATGATAAGGTGGAAGTGTGCCTTCGTGGTTGAAGAGTCGCATATAAGCAGTTCAGAACTTCTATACAGACCAGGGAAAATATTCCGAATTTTGTTGATTTGGTATCTATGCTGATTATTGAAGAAAAGAATCTTGGTGAGGACTCAAACTCCCAAGGAAAGCCCAATTCTGAGCTGGTATTCTACTCTGGCAGAGGAAGAGGTAGAGGTAGAGGTTTTCGTAGTGGAAGACGAAACAATAACCAAGACCAAGGTCAACAACAGAATCATGCAGGAGGAAGAGGACAGTTTTGTTGGAGCAGAGCAATCATCAATAAGTGATTACATGAATTCCAGAAGTGAAAAGATATGTGGAAGGTTGAAGATTAGTTTCAAAGGAAGAGAATAGAATCAGAAACTTTTCTTTTGTATATTATTCTTGTAAATAGTTTAATGTATTTGAAAGGATGATGAGTTAGACTCGTATATATATCTATGGATACGTACTCATAGTATGAGGGAGAGATATAGATGATATAGAGAAGACAATAGGTGAATAGAAGATGAACATTGTATGTATCATCAATTAGATGTATGAGAAGTTATGAGAAGGAAAATGTTGTAGAAATTTGCACATCGATTTTTCTTCCTATTCTCCTTCTGTGCCTAATCTTATGAGAAATCCTTTTGTACACATCTAAGTTTATAGTTAATCAATCTATGGCTAAAGTTTGAGAGTCTAACTGCAAACAGGCTGAAAGATTAGGAGACTCCGACTGCTGCAGACATACAACCTTTACATCTCGAAGGATCAAAAGGATAAAGTGTGAAGAAAGCTTGAAGGAAGACACATTGAAGTTGTCAAAAGGATCAGAAGGAGTAATATTCGAAGCCAAGGTACATTTATTTCTCATAAGGATTAAAGATTTGATAGTACAGGTGAAGAAAGGATGGGAGATAGTCTCCAAATTGAGAAATTGGATAGAGAGAACTATCCTGCATGCTCAATGAGGATGGAAGCTCATCTTATGAGCAAAGACTTGATAGCTTACATTATAGGAGAAGAAGGAAAGCCTCAATTCAGAGATCCTAGTGTTCCAACTAGGGAGGAATTGTCAGATTTGAAGAATTGGATGAAGAGAGATGCTCAAGCTAGGAGCATTATCTATATGGCAGTCAATGACTACTTGCTACCTCACATTAGAGGTCTTGAAAGTGCAAGTGATATTTGGAGTGCTTTGGAAGAGCATTTTTAGAACACAACTAAATCAAGGAAGGCTTCATTATGGGCAGAGTTTATTACTTTCAAGAAGAAGGCTTCACAATCAATATCTGATTATGTGACAAAGATGAAGGACATTGCAGATTCTTTAGGTGCAGTGGATGAGGATATTGAAGAAGACAAATTGGTAAGACAAATTCTCACAGGGCTAAGAGGAGATGAGAAGTGGAAGCCTTTTATTTTGTCTACAGAACTTTCCTTAGACCATTTCACTCCTGATTTGAATCAATTGTTAGGACATATGCTAACTTTTGAGAATGATATCAAAGGAGATGTTGACAAGAGTGCAGGTCATGCAATGTACTCTAAAGACAAGAAGAAATCTAACAAAGGAAAGCAACAATCAGGTGAAGAAGAAGGTACTTCAAGCCAAGCAAATTTCCTAAGAGGAAGAGGAAATGGCAGAAGTAGAGGAAGAGGCAGAAATAACAAAGATAATGTTAGAGCTTGTTGGTATGTGGAATCATTTATCTCATGATTGTTGGCATAATAATCAAAGCAATGGTAATTTTAATCAGAACTTTAATCAAAGAGCAAGAGGTGGTAGATTTCAGAGAGGAAACTTCAGAGGTAGAGGTGGTAGGAATTCCTTTGGAAGAGGTGGAGGAAGAAGCTTCCAAAAGCAATCCTATAATAACACCTACTACAATTATGCATTAGATCAAAAAGAAGATTCGACTCTTATTATGAATGCAACATGTGAAGCCTCACATGAAGATATGAGAGTATTTTATATTGACTCTGGTTGTAGCAATCATCTGAGTGGAAACATTGCTTTGATGACTAATCTAGATCATAATGCAATTAATCATACAGTTCAAACAGGTGATAATAAAAAGCATAAGGTAAAGTCAATTGGTTCAGTCAAAGCCAAAGATGGGAGCACTCTTTTGAGCAAGGTTCTTTATGTTCCTACAATTCCAAAGAATTTGATAAGTGTAGGTTAAATTGTGGAGAAAGAATATGAGGTAAGGTTTACTAATGATGGATTTTATGTTGAAGACCCTAATCAAGGGTATAAACAGATTGTTACAGGGAAAAAGGAAGGAAGACTCTTCACATTAAAGGTACAAGGGAATATTGGACATGCTATGTTTACATATGGAGAGCAGAAGGTATCTGAATTGGATCTTTGGCACAAAAGACTTGGACATTTTAATGAGAAAGGTATCAAAGAAATGATAAACAAAGGTTCAATACTTGGATTGCCTAACATTGCAGGTCAACATATGACATACAAATGTGAAGCATGTCAGTTAGGTAAGGCTCATAAGCAATCATACAATAAGCATGGTTTTATGTATTCAAAGAGACTTGAATTGGTACATACAGATGTGTGGGGTCCTTCAAAGGACTTTAGTATAAATGGTTCAAGATATTATGTCATACATGTTGATGATGCTACCAGGTGGATCACAATCTATGTGATTAAAGATAAATCAGAAGTGTTTAATACATTTAAACACTATCATGCATATGCAGAAAGAATTACAGGCCATAAGTTGAAGAGACTAAGGTCAGATGGAGGGGGAGAGTATTTCTCAAATGAGTTCAGTGATTACTTATGGAATGCAGGTATAAAGAGAGAAATTACTTGCAGGTACTCTCCTCAACAAAATGGGGTAGTAGAAAGAAGAAACAGGACACTTGTTGAATTTGCAAGATCCATGATGAAAGAGAAGAATTGTCCAAATTATTTGTGGGTTGAGGCTGTAAACACAGCCACATATTTGGTTAATAGATTGCCTTGTAAAGCTTTGCAGGGTATGACACCATATGAAGCTTGGTGGGGTAAGAGACCTACCTTGGATCATTGTAAAATATTTGGATGCTTGGCATATGCATATGTGCCATCTCAATTGAGGCATAAGTTGGAGCCTAAAGCAGAGAAGTATGTATTCATTGGTTATGATGACAAGCAGATGGGTTATAGGTTGTGGAGTCCATCCACAAAACAATTCCTTGTGTCCAAGGATGTTACATTTGATGAGCAAAGTACTTGGTATGCAGGTACATCTAATGTGTATGCAGAAGTTGAAGAAATTATGAATCAGAAGAAAGGCAAACCAAAGGTTCAGATATTTGATGAAGAAGAGAAAAATGAAATACAGGTTGAAGGTGAAGAAGTGCCAAGGTTTGATCCAGAGTGTGATGAACCAGAGACCTCAAGAAGTGGAGAACTTAGGAGGTCTACAAGGCACAAATGGCAACCTACAAGGTATAGTTATGATACTTCATTCTTGACTACTAAGGATTATGCTTACATGATAAAAGCAGATGAAGATCCATCTACATATGATGAAGCCAAAGGAAAGAAGAATTGGGAAGAAGCTATGCAAGAGGAGTATGATGCATTGATGGAAAACCAAACATGGGATTTGGTTCCTAGACCTAATAGCCAGAAAATCATTGGATGTAAGTGGGTTTATAAAACAAAAAGGTTTGCAGATGGAAGTGTGTCTAGGTATAAAGCTAGACTTGTTGTGAAGGGATATGCACAGACATATGGAGTGGACTATGATGAGACTTATAGTCCTGTGGCAAAAATGACAACTATCAGAACACTTATAGCAATTGCTGCTTGCAAAGGTTGGAAATTATCTCAATTAGATGTTAAAAATGCTTTTTTGAATGGTTACATTTCAGATGAAGTTTACATGGAGCAACCAGAAGGGTTCAAAGATCAAGTGTATTCAAATTATGTGTGTAAGCTCAAGAGAGCTTTATATGGTTTGAAGCAGGCCCCAAGAGCATGGAATTATAGGCTTGTAAAGTTCTTAAAGGATCTTGGATTTCAGGCATCAAAGGCAGATAGTAGCTTGCTAGTCAAAGCAAGTGAAGATGGATTCATTTATGTTTGTATTTATGTTGATGACATAATACTTACAGGAACAGATGATAAAGGTATACAATGATTAAGAAGCAGATGGAGAAAGAGTTCAAAATCAGTGACTTGGGAAATTTGTCATTCTTCTTGGGAATGGAGATTTCATATACTCAACATGGAGTATATGTAACCCAAGAAAGGTATCTTAAAAATTTGCTAACCAAGTTTAAAATGGAAGATTGCAGGTTAGCACCAACTCCAATGGAAGTTAATCATAGATTGACTAAATATGGAGGAGAAGAATTCAGAGATATGAAGCTTTATCAGAGTTTGGTGGGTAGCCTGATTCATGCTACATTAACAAGACCAGATTTGTCATATGCAGTTGGAGTTCTATCTCAATTCATGCATTGTCCTAGAAAGGAACATTGGATTGCAGGACAAAGAGTACTTAGGTACATCAAGGGTACACTCAAAGAAGGGTTGTACTATGGGTTTACCTTAGATACAAGAGTCAAGATATATAGTGATGCAGATTGGGCAGGTAATATGGATGATAGAAGATCAACACATGGATATTTGTGCTATGTGGGAGACAAACTAATATCATGGTGTTCTAAGAAGCAACATACAGTTGCTTTATCATCTACAGAAGTAGAATACAAAGGCATGGTGGAAGCTGCAAAGGAAGTAATTTGGCTAAAGACACTTATGAAGAGTTTTGATGTGATTCAGAGTACTCCTATCATTTGTGGAGACAATATGAGTTCTTTATATTTGGCAGCAAATCCTGTGTTTCATGCTAGAACTAAACATATTGAAATTCAGTATCATTTTCTGAGAGAGAAGGTCATTGATAAAGAAATTGAAGTAATGCATACTCCCACAAAAGATCAACTTGTAGATATGATGACAAAAAGTTTGGATGGACCTAAGTTGCAGAGGTTTAAAGATATGGCAGGAATAAAGAAGATGCAGGTAATCACAATTGATGATTGAGGGGGAGCTGTTGGAGCAGAGCAATCATCAATAAGTGATTACATGAAGTCCAGAAGTGAAAAGATATGTGGAAGGTTGAAGATTAGTTTCAAAGGAAGAGAATAGAATCAGAAACTTTTCTTTTGTATATTATTCTTGTAAATAGTTTAATGTATTTGAAAGGATGACGAGTTAGACTCGTATATATATCTATAGATACATACTCATAGTATGAGGGAGAGATATAGATGATATAGAGAAGACAATAGGTGAATAGAAGATGAACATTGTATGTACCATCAATTAGATGTATGAGAAGTTATGAGAAGGAAAATGTTGCAGAAATGGAAGAATCATCATCTTCTTCTTCAATTACATAAAAAGGAATGTATAAGAAGGACCTAAGAACAAGAATACAACAAGTGCAATATATAAAGATCAGTACATAAGGAAAAACCTAATGTCCAAGAATGAGTGAGCTGCCAAGGAAGAAATGTGCCGTCACTCTCGGTAGATAAATCTAATAAAGCTCAATGAAGTATCCCTGATATATACTAGCATGACCACTATACATGTCAAAGAAATGAAAAACTTGTATGTGTCATCTTGGATCATCACATGTTGAGCTTGATATCTCAACAACAAGGCATCAAAAGGTTACTTCAAAAGTATATTCATACACAAAGAACTGTAAAAGCTATTATTCTTTAGCTTTTAAACTAACATGTTGAATTAGAAGCGAAGAATTATGGCATATCATATCTCTATTGACAAATTGGATAGAGATAATTATCCTGCATGGGTAATGAGAATGGAATGCTTACTTATGAGTAAGGATATCATGGTGTATATAACAATTGGCAAAGAGAAGCTAGTATTTGAAGATGAAACTGGACCAAAGAAAGAGGAATTGGATGTGTTAAAGCATTGGCAAAAGAAGGATGCAAGTGCAAAAGCTTACATCTACAATACAATCTCATATCATTTGTTATGACACATCAGAGGATTGGAATCAGTTGAAGATATATGGAATGCATTGGGATATCATTTCAAAAGTACTACCAAAGCAAGGAAAGCAAGTCTATGGTCAGATTTTAAAACATTCAAGAAGAAGCCAAGTCAGAGTATTAGTGATTATGTCACTAAGATGAAGGATCTAGCATATAGTCTTGGATCCATAGATGAAGATGTTGAAGATCACAGATTGATTGCTCAATTGCTTGCAGGTTTGGGAGGAGATGAAAGGTGGAAACCTTTTGTCTTGTCAATAGAACTTTCTTAGAATTATTATGTTCTAGATTTGAATCAACTGCTTGGTTTGATTCTCACATTTGAGCAAGACTTGAAGGGAGATGGAGATAAAGGACAAAGTTCTACAATGTACATGAAGAACAAGAAGAATGGAGATAAAGCTAAAGCAAAGGATGAAGAGGAATTGAGTTCTCAAGTTTATTATGCTAGAGGTAAAGGCACTGGTAGAGGAAGAGTAAGATGTTTTGGAAGAGGAAGAGGTAATTAGAATAATGATAAGAAGGCTTGTTAGATCTGTGGAAAGTAATCATTTTGCTCATGAGTGTTGGCACAATCAACAACGATGAACTCAAAATTAGAGTAACAATAGCATAGGCAGAGGTGGAAGATATCAAAGTTATTCTCAGAGAGGTAGATAAAGTCAAAGAGGAGGCTATGGTAGAGGTGGAGGAAGAAGTTGGGGACATAATCAGTCCTACAACACCACCTACTACAATGATGCAAATGACACATAGAATGAAAGTCATACATCATTGATGATGAATTCAATCAGCACATCAGATAAAGAAGATCTAAAGATATTTTACATTGACTTTGGATATTCTAATCATTTGTCAAGAAACATAGAATTGATATCAGAATTGGAAAAAGTCATCTCTAGTCATACTCTTCAAATAGGTGATAATACAAGACATAGTGTACATTCAATTGGAAAAGTGAAATTCAAGAGTGGAGCAGATTTTCTAATCAATGTTTTTTATGTTCCCACAACACCTAAAAACTTGATTAGTGTGGGTCAGATAGTTGAAAACGTTTTTCAAGTTAGGTTAACAAATGAAGGAGTATTTGTTGAAGATCCAGAGAATGAATATAATCATATTGTTTGTGGTAAGAAAGAAGGTAGACTCTTTACTTTAAGAGTACAAGAGAACATTGGTCAAGCTTTGATCACACATGGTGAAGGATTGATTACAAAAGTTGATCTCTGGCATAAGAGATTAGGTCACTTCAATGAAAGAGGAATTAAAGCTATGGTTGAAAATCAATCTCTACTAGGAATACCAAATGGGTAGAGTCAACATATGGTTTATAAATGTGAAGCATGTCACATGGGTAAAGAACATAGGTTACCATTTCAAAAGAAAGGATTCAAACATGATGGATTAATAGAGCTCATTCATATAGATGTATGGGGACCAAAAAAAGAAGGATCTATTAGTGGCTCAAGGCATTATCTTCTTTTCATTGATGATGCTACAAGATGGATAACTTTGTATGTTTTAAAGGAAAGATCAGAAGTGTTTGGAGCTTTTGAGTATTTTCATGCATATGCAGAGAGAGTCACAGGTCAAAAGCTTAAAAGACTAAGGTTTGATGGAGGGGGAGAATACTTCTCCCAAGAGTTCAATGATTATCACACCACAACAAAATGGTGTACCATAAATAAGAAACAGGACTTTGGTTGAGTTTGCTAGAGCTATGCCAAAGGAGAAGAATTGTCCAAATTATCTTTGGCCTAAGGCTATAAATATAGCTACATATCTTGTAAATAGATTACCATGTGTAGGTCTAAATGGAATGACTCCATATGAAGCTTTGTGGGGTAAGAATACAACACTAGATCATTGTAAAGTGTTTCGATCAATTGCATATTCTTATGTGCCATCACAACTTAGACATAAGCTTGAACCAAAGGCAAAAAAATATGTGCTCATTGGTTATGATGAAAAGGAGATGGGTTACAAGTTGTGGAATCCTCTAGCTAAACAATTCCTTGTTTCTAGAAATGTTACATTTGTTTACATTTTATGAACAAAAAAGTTGCTATGCATATTAAAGTCATTCAACTGAAGAATTTGAAGAAGAGGTAAGAAGATGTGAGAAAGGAAAATCAATTGTGCAGGTGAATGAAGATGAAGAGTATATGCAAGCAACGACATCCTGAAGTGGATTAACAAGGAGAAATGAAGAAGATCCTATATTTGATGATGTTGGAACAAACCAATTACAAATTGGTGATTACAAAGAGTTTGAAGTAAGCTCATGATCAGTCTGAAGTGAAAGAAGTTACTTGAGAAAGTGAAGAAGTTTTCAGAATGATAGCTTGTATACATATGTACATTACAAGTGGAAATTCTTGTATTATGAGTATAGATAATCCTTAGGATGATAAGGAGTAATGTAATAGACATGGGATAAGTCTAAAACCATATGTATATAATTCAATGATGTAAAGAAATATATAGTGAGAGTCATTTTGAAGACAAGTGTCTTAGAGAGATGTGTAGAGAGTCTTTCTCAAGAAATTAGCGACGCGTTTTTCTCTGAGTTCTCTTAGTCTGATCATGTGGATCAGAAATTCTTTTGTACACATCTAATCTAAAAGCTAATGAAGCTATGTTCAGAGTTTTATGATCTAATTCCTTTTGTACTGTGAGAATGATCAATAGGAACATTTGTATGTAGAATCTATAGATAGACTTCTTAGAGCCGCACACTTTTCCGTGTCAATATTCTGCTTAGATCTCAATGCACAATGTAAAGTTTTTAATCAGTGAGCATTCAAAATCTAAGTTAGAAGGTAAGGAAGCTATGGCTAAAAGCATTTAGCAAAACAGGATCTGTGCTGTGAGAAATCAACTTAAGAAGTTGACCATGTCAAAGTCGCCATTTTTGGAAGACAGTTTTTGACATACTTTTGATGTTAATGATCAAATTGAAGTTTTAATGATTCTTTTGAAGGACCAATGATTGTTATGATTGCACAAAGGTAGCTTGGAGGTATGTATATCATTAGATTGAAGAAATCTAAATATATGTGCAGGTAATATGAAGTCAATCTTTGAAGCAGACTTCTTGAAGAAGGAAAATTCTTACTCAGAGAATTGTTCATGAATGATTTGGTAAATCAAATTAACATTTGTGTAAAGTTTGGTCTATAACTGATATAGATGTGTTCTTAGATCAGTATAGATCAAGTCTTTGGAGATTAAGAGGTCTCCAACAGTGGTATCAGAGTTGAAGGTGCAATAGAGGGGAAGTAAAGGCATTGGAAGTCGCGACTGCTACAGATATTAAAGTTCCTTCTAATTGAAGGTGGACAAGGACAAATTCTTGAAGATAACCTACAGAAGTACAAAGCATCAGTTCAAAGGATAAAAAAGGATTGAAGTTCCATATCAAAGGTACACTTTACTATCATAAATCATAGTAATTGCAGATATAGAAGATCAAGAGATGGGAGAAAGCTTGCAGATTGATAAGCTAGATAGGGAGAACTATCCAGCTTGGACCATGAGGATGGAGGCACACCTCATGAGCAAAGATTTGATGGCATTCATCAGAGGAGAAGAAGAAAAGCCTGAGTTTACAGATTCTAGTATTCCAACTAGGGAAGAGCTTGCAGATTTGAAGATCTGGATGAGAAAGGATGCTCAAGCTAGGAGCATCATTTACATGGTTGTAAATGATTATCTTCTACCTCACATCAGAGGATTGGAATGTGCAACAGATATTTGGAATGCTTTGGAAGAGCATTTCCAAAATACAACGAAGTCAAGGAAGTCCTCACTATGGGATGAGTTTACAACTTTCAAGAATAAGAGCTCACAATTAATTTCTGATTATGTGGCAAGGATGAAGGATATTGCAGATAGCTTGGGAGCAGTAGATGAAGACATTGAAGAGAATAAGTTGCTAAGGCAAATACTTACAGGTATGAGAGGAGATGAGAAGTGGAAGCCTTTCATATTATCCATAGAATTTTCACTTGATCACTTTACCCCCGATCTTAATCAATTGCTATGGCACATGCTAACTTTTGAGTAGGATATTAAGGGAGATAATGATAGGAGTGCAAGTCAAGCTATGTACTCCAAGGACAAGAAAAAAAATGGCAAAGGGAAGCAGTCATTTGATGATGAAGGATCTTCAAGTCAAGCTAAGTTTAGAAGAGGAAGATGAATTTTAGAGGTAAAGGAAGAGGAGGTAAGAACAAAGATAATACTCAAGCTTGTTGGATTTGTGGCAGAAAAAATCATTTGGCAAATGATTGTTGGTATAACAATCAAAATAGTGGAAGCAATAATCAGAGTTTTAATCAAAGAGGTAGAGGAGGCAGAAATCAAAGAGGAAATTTCAGAGGAAGAGGTGTTAGGACATCATATGCTAGAGGAGGTGGAAGAAGCTTTCAACCTCAGTCCTACAACAACAATTATTATAACTATGCATCAGATCAGAAGGATGATATGACTCTCATCTTGAATGCAACTCATGAATCAGTAGGAGAAGATCAAAGGGTGTTTTATATTGACTCAGGATGTAGCAATCATCTAAGTGGCAATATATCATTGATGGCTGATATGGAAGCAAAGGTGAATGGACATACAGTTCAAACAGGTGACAATACCAAGCATAAAGTGGAGAGCATTGGATCAATGAAGACAAAGAGTGGAAGTACACTTTTGAGAAAGGTACTTTATGTTCCTACTATTCCTAAAAATTTGATAAGTGTAGGGCAAATTGTGGAGAAAGGATATGAAGTCAGATTCACAAATGATGGTGTCTATGTGCAAGATCCAAATCAGGGATATAGAAACATAATTGCAGGTAAAAAGGAAGGAAGGTTGTTTACTCTCAAAGTCCAAGGTAATGTGGGACATGCTCTATTTACTTATGGAAGTCAAAAGATGTCTGAATTAGACCTATGGCATAAAAGATTAGGTGATTTCAATGAGGGAGCTATAAAGGAAATGTCAAGGAATGATGTAGTGCTTGGTTTTCCAAAAGTTGAAGGGCAACACATGGTGTACAAGTGTGAAGCTTGTCAATTAGGTAAAACTCACAAAAATTCATACAATAAATCAGGATACAAGTATTCAAATATGCTTGAATTGGTTCATACAGATGTATGGGGTCCTTCAAGGGACTATAGCATAAATGGATCCAAATATTATGTGTTGTTTGTTGATGATGCAACCAGATGGATTACTTTATATGTAATCAAGGAAAAATTAGAAGTGTTCAAGATATTCAAGCATTATCATGCTTATGCAGAAAGGATTACAGGACAAAAGCTCAAGAGGTTGAGATCAGATGGAGGGGGAGAGTATTTTTCTAAAGAGTTTGATGATTATTTGTGGAATGCACGTATAAAAAGAGAAGTAACTTGCAAGTACTCTCCTCAACAAAAATGAAGTTGCAGAAAGAAGAAATAGAACTCTTGTAGAGTTTGCAAGAGCAATGATGAAGGAAAAGAATTGTCCAAATTATTTATGGGCAGAAGCTATCAACACTACAACATACCTTGTGAATAGGTTACCTTGTAAAGCATTGGAGGGAAGAACTCCTTATGAAGCATGGTGGGGTAAGAAACCTACTCTTGATCATTGTAAGGTATTTAGATGTTTAGCATATGCTTATGTTCCTTCACAATTGAGACATAAGTTAGAACCCAAAGCAGAGAAGAATGTGTTTATTGGGTATGATGATAGACATATGGGTTACAGATTGTGGAGTCCATCTACAAAGCAATTTCTTGTTACCAAAGATGTTACATTTGATGAACAAAGCACATGGTATACAAGGTCAACAAATGATTATGCAGATGACAAAGAAATACAAAGGAAAGGGAAGACAAAGTAAGTGTGTATGAAGTAGATATTGATGATGTTGATTGTAAAAGTAAATTGCAGAATAATGTTGAAGACGGGCCAAGATTTGGTCCAAAATCAAATGTGGCTGAGACTTCAAGAAGTGCAGAGGTTAGAAAATCCTCAAGAGAAAGGAAAGAGCCTATCAGGTATAGTTATTACACATCATTCTTAACAACAAAAGATTATGCTTACATTGTGAAGACAGAAGAGGATCCAATCACATATGAAGAAGCTAAAGGTAAACAGAATCGGGAGAAGGCAACACAAGAAGAGTATGATGCTCTACTTGAAAATGAAACATGTGAGTTAGTGCCAAAACCAAAGAATCAAAAGGTCATTGGATGTAAGTGGGTGTATAAAACAAAAAGGTTTGCAAAGGTAAGGTGTCTAGATACAAGGCTAGACTTGTGGTCAAAGGTTATGTCCAAACTTATGGGGTAGATTATGATAAAACCTTTGGTCCTTTTGCTAAGATGTCTACAATTAGATCATTGATTGCTATTACTGCTTGTACAGGATGGAAGCTATCACAATTAGATGTGAAGAATGCATTTTTTAATGGGTATATTGTAGATGAAGTGTATATGGAGCAACCAAAAGGCTTCATGGATTCAATTGGATCAGATTATGTGTGTAAGCTCAAGAGAGCTTTGTATGGGTTGAAGCAGGCTCCAAGAGCATGGAATTACAGGCTTGTTAAGATCTTGAATGAATGTGGATTTCAAGCATCAAAGGCAGATAGTAGCTTGCTAGTGAAGGAAAGTGAAAATGGATACATATATATGTGTATTTATGTTGATGATATCATTGTCAGAGGTACAGATGCTCAAGGAATCAATGATCTTAAGAAACAAATAGAGAAGGAGTTTAAGATAAGTGATTTGGGAAACTTATCTTATTTCTTAGGAATACAGATTGTGTATACTCAACATGGAGTATATGTTACACAAGAGAGGTACTTGAAGAATCTTCTGGTCAAATTTAACATGGAGGATTGCAAGACTTCAAGCACACCATTAGAGGTAAATCATAAGTTGAGCAGGTATGGAGGTGAAGAATTCAATGACATGAAGAAATATTAGAAATTGGTAGGAAGTTTAATCTGCGCTACCTTGACAAGGCCAGATCTGTCATATGCAGTAGGTGTGTTATCACAATTTATGCATTTTCCAAAGAAGAATCATTGGATTGTAGCTCAAAGGGTACTCAGATATACCAAAGGAACCCTAAGTGAAGGTCTATATTATGGATTTACTTCTGATACAAGAATCAAAGTATTTAGTGATGCAGATTGGGCAGGTGATTCAGATGATAGAAAGTCTACTCATGGGTATCTCTATTATATTGGAGATAAGTTAGTTTCTTGGTGTTCAAAG
This sequence comes from Ceratopteris richardii, assembly GCA_020310875.1. Classification (NCBI taxonomy): domain Eukaryota; kingdom Viridiplantae; phylum Streptophyta; class Polypodiopsida; order Polypodiales; family Pteridaceae; genus Ceratopteris; species Ceratopteris richardii. The sequence goes on from CM035427.1 coordinate 11,460,733, forward strand.
AAGCAACATACAGTTGCTTTGTCATCTACAAAAGCTGAATATAAAGGAATGGTGGAGGCTGCAAAAGAAGTGATATGGTTAAAGACCTTGTTAGAGTTTTGGAACTAATCAGAGTACTCCAATTATTTTTTGAGATAATATGAGTTCATTGTATTTGGCAACTAACCCTATTTTTCATGCCAAGACTAAGCATATAGAGATTCAGTATCATTTCTTGAGGGAAAAGGTACTTGATAAAGAGATTGAAGTGATGTATACTTCAACAAAAGAACAAGTTGCAGATATGATGACAAAAAGCTTGGATGGACCTAAGCTGAGTTCTTGAACTTCTGATCAAATTTTTTTGGTGACTGTAACCAGAATTTGACTGTGCTTTCGTCTACTTCACTGACTGCTTTCTCTATCCCCAGCAGATTTTCGGTAAACATATCAAATATAGAAGTGCTTCATTTGGTCTTGATGTTTGCTTGTCCACTATTGAACTTATGCTAAAGCAGAAATTCCTAAGCTCAAAATCCTTGCAAACTTTCATGTTCTGTAAAGTAATGCATGAAGATTTGAATAGCACTTGCATCTGATGTAAACGATGTGGACCACATCAATCATTAAGACAAACAAAATTATAAATTTCCGCTATTACTATATACTTAATGTTTCTGATGCCGTTGATATTCATAGTTTATAAGTTGGCTTATCATAAATTCATGATTTTGTTATGCATGAAAATACTAGTCTTTACGTGTTCCTGTTTGTTGCGATCACTGCAAAGTTCCAATAGTCTTTGTTGAATTCTTCATTTTTACACTCTTCCATTGAGGCCATGGTTAAGGGATTCTGCGGATAGTGTGAATAGACGTGAATATGAAAGGCATATATTACCATCATGCTCAGTGCTTGGCCTTTGAATGGACTCTCTAAAGGATCTTTCTCTCCAATCTATTTGTGAATCTGCATTTGTTCTCTGATAATTTGTGAAGCTGAGAAAAACAAACTGTAGCGTTTAATTGAAGAACAGGCATCAGGGGAGTCGCCGCTCATCAAGAGGGATTTATTCTCTATTGCAAGAGATAGACGAAGTACTTAGCTCTTCAACAAATTGGATGGTCAATGATCTGACAAACTGGCAGAGGTCCGACAATAGCGAAGGGAAACGAGCAACAATCCCTGCAGCTTCATAATTATATGCATGTCTCCTGTCCCATGAGTCGTGTGTGGATTAGCATCACCCTGTTTCATGAAATTTGTATTATGCATGCGCGAATAAAGTGCATGAACATAGACAAAAATCAGAAACTAATCATAAGTTGAAATTGTAGCATCATACTAATTTAGCTGAGCAGACACTAGCTGAGATGATACATCTGCAATGCATAAGTTGAACTACAGCTTGCACGTGATCCCTGTGAGTTTGATGTTTCAAACCCCATGCACTAACGTCATCAGTTTCTTTTCAACTCTAGCAAAACATTCATGAAATCAATTTGCGTAGAATTGGAGATAATCCTAGGAAGCTCTGTTTGAATTAGATAGATACTACTGTTCTTTGTTAAAGTTTACAAATTTTAGTCTGCAAATGATAAGACTCCCTCATTTCTATGAACCGAATGAGACACACATGGAAATTATTAGAAATGAAGATAGCTCACTCGTCAAAAATTGAACTAAGCTTCTTAAAACCCTGTTCTTGTGTGAACCTCAGGAGGAATTAACTTGTGCACTCCCCTCTTTTCAATGAAATTGACAACGATGTCTATCGCGATAGACACTAGCTGTTGCGTGGGGCTGTTTGTCGCAATAGATGGTGTCTATCATGATAGACACGGTCTATCGTGGGTTCCTATCTATCATGATAGATGGGTGTCTGTCATGATAGACCGTGATTGTTGTTTGTCGTGGCCTGTCTATCGTGATAGATGGTGTCTGTCGCGATAGACAGGGTCTATCATCCGTCATGGTTTGGTCTGTCGCGATAGACATTCTATGGGCTCCTGTCTGACGTGATAGACGGGTGACTATTGTGATAGACCGAGATTGTCGTCTATTGTGGATCTATCTATCATGATAGACGGGTGCCTATCACGATAGACGAGGTTTATCGTTGTGATAGATGGTGTCTATCACAAAAGATGCTATTTATCGCGGGGCTCTATCTGTGGTGATAGACGGGTGTCTGTCGCAATAGACGATCTGTCATGGGGTGCTATCTGTTACGATAGACGGTGTCTGTCATGATAGACGTTGTCTATCGCGATAGACGATGTCTATCGCGATAGACGATGTCTATCATGATAGACTGAAAAAATGCAAATTTTTTTGAACTTCTAAAGATTTGGAGTGCTCTAAAGGTGTAGGTTATCGTGCCAAGCATGCATTTAAAAAATACTGATTTTCTCTCTTTGTCGCGATAGATAGAGGTCATCGTCCCGGGACCTGTCCAAAGTTCTATCATATCTACGCAAGCTACTGGAGATGGTGGTACAACTCAAACTTGCAGTAAAAGCTCAAAAACACACAAAAAAAATCGCACACTCGCTCTCTCTCACAAGTGAAATGAGGGAAATGAGGTGGGGAGGGGAATATGACCAAAAAATTGAAATTTTTGTGAGGATGAAGATGGAGGTGGGAGATGGTGAGGATGATGATGGTGATGCAAAAACAAGAAAAAATGAAGAAAAATAAGGAAAAGAAAGGATATTACCTATGACTCCAATGTCTCAACTCTACGTCTTACCATGACATGCTCCTCCTTGAAGCTCTCTCCCTGACAATGGTGCCAAATTTCGTGTTACTCTAGCACAATGGCAAGTACCAACGTGAGGAGATCCACCTCATAATTGTCAATCCGTGGAGACGTGAGGACTAGTATGAAGACTATGAGCAAGTGAAGGCACAAGTGCGTGAGTGAGAAGCACACAAACATGCACACACATACACACACACACAATGCAAGAACAAAGAGAGGAACAATGGAATTCTGTTGATATATTTAGGTAGTGATGTGTGTGAACACTCTAGGACCACCGGAGCACTTTTTTCCCTCTTTAGGAGGTTTTTTTCCCCCGGCTTGTATATACGCCTATTGCCCTAATGGGCTACTTATCTTTGTACATTCTCTAGTAATACATTCAGTATTGTGGTTTTGTGCTCCAAGCTTCTTCTTCTTCCTTGTGTTGTTCGCGTGCTTCCGCAGACGTCTATCTCCAACAATTGGTATCAGAGCATGTCGTCGCTTCTTCTAGGGCGCCGTCGACACTCCTCCGTTTGCAGTCTCAGATTCGCACGAAGTTTTGTGAGCATACTCAGGGTGTTTCCCAGATCAAAACTGCTTTGCTATGTGGTGCCGAGATCGCGATCTGAGCTCGTTTCGGCCTTCGAACGCACTATCGCAGTGCTTGTGCAGGCTATTTCGTCCTTTTGTGCCAAAGGTATATACCGGTTTCTGTTCGCCAGTTTAAGCGTCTCGAAGTCTACTACAAGTGTAGCAGAACTCGTCTAGGCAGTTCCGTTCAACTTTTTGAGATACAGTCAATTTTCTGCATCAAGGTATTTTTAGTCACCGGCCATCGCTGAAAGCAGTGATGTATTCCGTATGTTGGCTGTTGAGGATAAGTTGGATGGTACCAACTACCCATTATGGGCTTATATGATGCGACATGTAATGGTTGCAAAAGGACTATGGAACATTGTGCAGGGTGTTGAAAGACGTCGTGTTACACCTGCGACTACAGGTACTACAAATACAGGTGCTGGAGGTGCTGGAGCTGATGCAGATGGTGTTGAAGATGATATTCCACAGATTCCTGTTCGTGCTGCTGTTTTTGTTGCACCTACTGCAGAGCAGATTTTTTGGGATGGCAGAGATGCCCAGGCACATGCATTGATAGCTTTGTCTGTCAAACGTGCCATTATTCCTCACATTCGCTCTTGTAGAACAACAAAGGATGCTTGGGATACACTTACCACTTTGTACCAGGCTAGGAATGAGGCTCGTGTTGCTTACCTCCGAAAACAGTTGGAGAGTGAGCACATGAATGAAGGTGATTCTATGGACAGTTTTCTTACAAAGATCAAAGACGTGAAGGAACAATTGATTTCTGCTGATGAGGTTATACCAGATAGCTCACTTGTGCAGACCGTTCTGAATGGTCTTCCTGATTCATATCAGAGTTTTGCCTCTACTCTTCGGTTGATGATGAAAGGCAATCCGCATGCCTTGTCATTTGAGGAATTAGTCTCTGTTCTATTGCAGGAAGATCAGTCCAGGCAGAACAGGTCTATTATGCATGCTGCAGATCAAGCTTTCCTGGCTAGTCAGAAGGGCAAAGGAAAATGGAGCTCTTCTACTAGTAAGCAGAAATCTGCAAATGCTGCACAATCGAAGAACCAGGATAAAGATGACAAGAAATCAGTAAAGCAGAAATTGTTCTGCAAGTACTGTAAAGGAAATGATCATATTATAAAGAACTATCCAAAACTGGCTGCTAAAGAGGCAAAGAAGAAAGAGGCTGGAATGGTTGTTGCAGAGGCCTCTACACCAAAAACAGAGTCTGCAAATCTTGTGCAGGAAGAAGAATGGGCATTTACTATTGTCTGGAGTTTTGACCCATCTTCTCATGATGAGTGCATGTCTGCAGTAGACTCAGATGTTTGGTACTTTGAGAGTGGGGCGACCAAACATATTACCTCGCAGCGTAGTTTCTTCTCTTCATTCGAGCCTGCCCCTACAGGGAATACTGTCACATGCGCCAATAACTCCTCTTATCCTGTTATGGGAGTTGGTAAGATCATTCTGACTACTGCTGATGGTAGTTCTTTCACTTTGTCAGATGCTTTATTTGTGCCACGGATCAAAAAGAACCTGTTATCAGTTTCTGCATTAGCCAAGATTGGCTTGGTTGTGAAATTCGTTGATGACAGGTGTACAGTCCATGATCTCTCAAATGGTGATGTGATTATTGCTTCTAGCATCTTATGTCGTGGGCTGTATAAGCTCATAGACTATGAAAGATCTGTGAATGATTCGCCATGTGCAGTTCATGATTCTCAGGCTATGTTAGATGCAAAGCTTTGGCATGCACGCTTTGGTCATCTGAATTTTGCTAGTTTGCTACGCCTGCAGAAATCTAAAATGGTATCCTCTTTGCCCAAACTTGAGGCTCCTGGAAAACATGTTTGTGAAGGCTCTATTTTGGGCAAAATGCAGCATTCTTCCTTTCCAAAAGATGGTTCAGTTCGGGCTACGCAGAAATTGCAGCTTGTACATAGTGATGTCTGTGGTCCTATGCAGACACCCTCTTTTGGAAATTACCTTTACTTCATGACTTTCATTGATGATTTTTCCAAGCATGCATGGGTATATCCACTCAAAGCAACGTTCGAAGTGTTCATGTGCTTCAAACACTTTTTGGTTTTGGCTGAAAATCTGTCAGCATGTAAAATGGGCACCCTCCGTTTTGATCGAGGGGGGGAATATATGTCTTCAGATTTTAATGCATTTCTGGCTAAACGTGGAATAAAACACCAATGTATAATGCCATATACACCTCAACAAAATGGAGTTGTTGAACGAAAGAACATGTCACTCATGGAAATGGCGAGGTGCATGGTCAAAAGTCAGGCTTTACCACATAGTTTCTGGCTTGAGACTGTCATGTGTGCAACATATGTACTGAACAGGTGTCCCACTAAAGCGTTGCAGTCTATCACTCCATATGAGGCTTGGCATGACCGCAAGCCATCTGTGTGTGTTTTTGGTTGTTTGGCATATGCATTAGTGCCTGAACAACATCGCAGAAAATTGGATGATAAGGCAGTAAAATGTATTTTTGTTGGGTACAGTTGTGAAAGTAAAGGCTATCGTCTGTATCATCCACAGACTAAACGCATTCTAGTTAGCCGTGATGTTGTCTTTGTGGAAGATGCTATTCAGCCATTGCTTTCATGTACTAAGGAGACATTTGTTAGCTCCAAAGACATGTATGATACTTTGATGCCTCTTTTTACAAGTGGACAGGCTAGTGCTGGTCCTAATGAGGCAACTTCTCAGCCTTTGCAGGTTTCATATAATGATGCAGATCATTCCATTTCTGATGCAGATTTACATGATGCACATGTTGATAAGAGAGTTGATATTGGGCAGGCAAAAACTATGCCAAAATGGCTGGTGCAGACTTTGCGTGATAGCAAATTAGATGCATCTTTGTCATATCGTACTCGTTTAGGCTCTCATAGTGCCTCCTTTGCATCACATTGCTATGCTATGGCTGCATCTAGTCTCTGTGATGAGAATGAGCCTATTTCTTTTGATGAAGCACAAAAATCAGAAAATTGGATGGCTTCTATGCAATCTGAATATGATGCTATAATGAAGAATGGTACATGGTCTTTATGTGACTTGCCTCCTGGCAAGAAGGCCATTGGCACTAAGTGGGTATACAAGCTGAAGCGTAAACTTGATGGTACAGTTGACAGGTATAAGGCTAGGCTTGTTGCAAAGGATTATGCACAGGAAAGAGGCATTGATTTTGATGAGACCTTTGCACCTACATGCCGGATGACTACTGTTCGGAGCATTTGTGCACTTGCAGCCCATCATGGTGGGAATGTACATCAGTTGGACATTAAAACAGCATTTCTGAACGGTGACTTGCATGAAGAAGTGTATGTTTTTCAGCCCCGTGGCTTTGTGCAGAAAGGGCATGAAAACCAGGTGTGCAGGTTAAATAAGGCATTATATGGTTTAAAGCAAGCACCACCTGCTTGGTATGAGAAGATACATGCATATCTGATTGCACATGGTTTTGAGAACAGTCCAACTGAAAGCACCTTATATGTTAAGCGTGCTAATGATGTGCTTCTGATCATTGTTGTCTATGTTGATGACATGCTGCTCACTGGTCCTATTGAGACACATATTGCTGATTTTAAGGCTGATTTGCATGCCTCATTTGAGATGTCTGACTTGGGGCATTTGCATCACTATTTGGGCATTCATTTTATGCACGTTGATGGCGGAATGGCTTTGTGTCAAACGAAATATATTGACACATTATTGTAGCCTTTTGGCCTTGAAGACTGTAAGCCTATTGCCACTCCTATGAAGACAGGTTTACGATTGAGTCTTCATGATGCAGGAGATGCATTTGATGCTGTTCTCTATCAGCAGGCTGTTGGATGCTTGATTTACTTATGCATTACTTGGCTAGACATTCAGTTTGCTGTCTCATAGATGAGCAGGTTTATGCATTGCCCAGGAGTCACACATTGGAAGGCGGTTAAGCGCATGTTTTGCTACTTGAGTGGTACTCGGCTACTTGGGTTGTTTTATCCCAAGGGGGGATCACTACCGCCAGATTTGCATGCTTTTTCTGACTCAGATTGGGTTGGTTGCTATGAAACTCGTGTGTCCACCAGTGGTTTTTGCTTCATGCTTGGTAGCTCATGTATATCTTGGTTGAGTAAGAAGCAGCCTACTGTGGCCACTTCCAGTTGTGAGGCTGAGTATAGGGCAGCTTTCACAGCGACTATTGAGTGTGTGTGGCTCAGACGCCTTATGGCTGATTTGGGTGTTGGCCAGTCTTCTGCCACCACCATCTTCACTGACAGTAAGAGCACATTGGTAGTTGCAAGGAACCCTGTGTTCCATGCTCGCACTAAGCACATTGAGGTGCATTATCACTATGTCAGGGAGAGGTTCTCTGCTAGAGAGATCAGCTTGGCATATGTGCCCACGCAGGAGAACATTGCAGACCTTTTCACAAAGGCTCTGCCTAGGGAGAAGTTTGAAGCTTTCCGCAAAGCTTTGGGCTTACTTCCTTTTGTGGAGTGATTTCCACATAGCTTGGCACTTCCTTATACATGAGTGCCAGCTCCTTGTTCACCGCATCGCTCCTAGGGGGGATTTGTTGATATATTTAGGTAGTGATGTGTGTGAACACTCTAGGACCGCTGGGGAACTTTTTTCCCTCTTTAGGAGGTTTTTTTCCCCCGGCTTGTATATATGCCTATTGCCCTAATGGGCTACTTATCTTTGTACATTCTCTAGTAATACATTCAGTATTGTGGTTTTGTGCTCCAAGCTTCTTCTTCTTCCTTGTGCTGTTCGCGTGCTTCCGCAGACGTCTATCTCCAACAAGTTCTTTGCATTAGTCAAAACATCTCTTACATAAGCTCAATTCACTAACAATCTAACCTCAAAAATGAGCTCTCTAGCTCTTTTTATAGTTTTTTGACTAGCCTTGGCCTTGTCCAGACAGTGTCTAGCCTAGTTAGAAATTAGGTTCTAGAGCCTCTTTGAGGGCTCAAACGGAGTCTAAAAATTATGAAAATTGGTATGTAGCTAATTCTAATAGTCCTCAAGCTGGAAGAATCCTTGTCTTGAACAGAGTGCAGTCCATTCTACCAAAAACAAGATTTACAATGTGTGTGAAGTGATGAAAATCACTTGAGTTGGAAATAGTTTATGGAAAAAAGGATTGGGCCTTGTTGTTGTATTGTGCATGACTGCTCCTTTGTGCCTGTATGCTTTTCTTATGACTTGTATGCCAACACAAAAAATGATTGGTCCTTGTTGCCGTATTGCGCATGACTGCTCCTTTCTGCCTGTATGCTTTTATTATGACCTGTATGCCAACAATCTAGAAGAGATGTTTAAGGAACTTAGATATGATATAGAAAGGATCATATTCCTAGAAATGAAAAATCAGGATGACGACCTATAAATGTCTTAATTTTGTAATTAGTGGGTTTGGATCCACCGTGCATGCGAGTGTTAGCAGTTGGAGTGGATGACCACAATTTCTTGTAAAGTTACTTTGTAATGGGAAAGGGATTTCTTTGGAGATCTCAATAGTTTCCGAAGTTTGTAATTTTGGTTTACATAGTAAATTCCGAAGTATGAAACGGTATGAAGGTTACGAAGAAGAATAGATTAGTTCATTATGATATACTATGTTGCAAAGAAAGGAGTTTGGAAGAAGAAGATAAGGAGCGATGTGGTTTGAAAAACTCTATCAAATGATTCTCTGTATTACTAAGGGAAATTATATCTATTTATTCAGTATGATGGGTTTGATGGAAGTGTAAGAAAAAATTTTATTAATCAAACGACTATCTTGTGTGTCGAATCCTTTTGTCTCAGAAGTATGATTGTGTATGAAGTTTTTGAGTACTATGTAGTGTAATTTGTATTGTAAGTCTATGTGATGCATACTGTAAAAGGAATGTAAACGCATGTTTATGAGTACAATTTGTATTCATAAATCCCCATTCTTGTACCCATTCCTTTGGACATTTGATGTTGTGGTTTTACCAAGTACAGTTACCATATAAACATGGGACTCCAGACCAGCTAAGCGCATATGAGAAATGGAACCAAGGACAATGAAAAGTAATGTATTGACCATCTATTAGCATACACGATAACATGATTGGGCACATATAGGGTCCCAAGACTCCAAACGAGGCTTGGAATAGCTTGGTCATATTGTATGAGACCAATACAAAGGCATGAAAATTGCAACTCAAGAATGAGCTACATACACTAGAGAAAAAGGGCGTGTTAGTAAGTGACTACACTAAAAATCAAAAGCATATGTGAGTCACTTGAATGTATTGGTGTGAATGTAGATGATGATGATAAGGTGGGAGTATGCCTTCATGGTTTAGGACTACATATAAGAAATTCAAGACATCTATTCAAACCAAGGAAAACATTCTGAATTTTGCAGATCTGGTACCCATGTTGATTATTGAAGGAAAGAATCTATGTGAGGACTTGAAATCCAAGAAAAACCTAGTTCTAAGTAGGTATTCTACTCTAGCAGAGGAAGAGGCAGAGGTAGAGGCTTTAAAGGTGGAAGAGGACACAATAGACAAGACCACAACACAATCATGCACGAGGTAGAGGACAATTTTGAGGTCGGAGAGCCAAAGAGGCTATAGATATCTTCAAAGAAATTATTCAGCTAATGATAGTAAAGGATGTTTGATTTGTGGTAAATCTGAACACTTTGAATATGGTGGGATGTTGAAGAATCAAAATAACAGAAGGTAACAAAACAACTATGCATCCACAAGTGCACATGATCTTGAGAAGCTGTTCATGGTCCATAATCACATGATGAATATGATTTCTACTGATGTTTCAAAATTTAATGTTAATTTCTAGCATGTTGATTCAAGTGCTTCAAATCACATGACCAATCATGTAGAATGGTTTAGTAGTTTGTAGAAATTGCCAATTCCTAGATATATTCAAATATCAAATTACAATGTGGGTATATGATACAACCTGACAATATTTATCTCTAGGAAGAAATAGGAACTAGATACATAAGATTGTGTGCCTAGAGGTATGAAGAGTGTGTGTGTGATAATATGGAGAATATGAACAGTTTATAACTGTTTTACAACAAACCCAAATTCTGATCAACCTAAATCAGAAACGAGTGACCTAGCAAGTAAGAATGGAAATAGACTTGCTACTCACAATAAATCAACAATGGATGTTGATGATAAGCTGGTAGAATTTCCTCCAAATATCTCCTGAAGTAGATGACAACACCTCCAAGAGTGTGAGAACTCCACCTCTGAGATGGCCTCCAAGATCTCCTCCAAGTTCTCCTTGAGTAGCTTGAGAAGATTGCTTGTGTGATGATAACAATGAGCCAAAGCTCTTCTTATATAGTATTGTGTGTCCCTTGAAAAGCTACATTGAAAAGCACATATCAAAAAACTTAAAACAATGTTATGCGATTGCTATGGAAAAAATCGATCGCGAAAATGTTGCCACTAAAAGCTATTTCTGGAAGCACTAAAAAGTTTTTCCATGCTATTGTGTTGAACGGGAATTGAACCCAGACCGTGCCTATGAGAACGTTCTAGACCAGCCACACAACCATGTCACTTGTTGTGAGAAATATTCCATAGAAGACTCCATATACCAATTTACTTGAGGAATTTTGGACAAATTCTTTGACATTGTCTCCAACAGTGCCCCCTTCAATGTCACAATGGTACAAGGTTCAATAACCTACAAAACTTCCTATGACTTTCCCTGCTCAATGCTTTGGTCAAAATATCTGCAACATTTTCACTTGTAGGTATGTAGACTAGCTCAATGTGCTTCTTAGATACCTGTTCTAGAATATGGTGGTAATGAACCTCTATATGCTTTTTGCTAGCATGATGATCAAGGTTCTTTGCAATCGCAATAGCACTCTAACTGTCTGAAAATATATGTATTGGAAGATGAACATGAACATCAAGAGAATTGAGAATCTTCTATAACCAAATTGAGTCAAGTGTAGCTATAAAGGCAGCCCTGTACTCTGCTTCACTTGAAGATGTAGCAACTATAGGTTGTTTCTTTGACATCCAAGAGATAAGACAATCTCCCAAAAAGAAACAAGAACCACTTGTGCTTCTTCTTGAGTCTTTATCACCTGCCCAATTAGAATATGAAAAACCTTTAATTAAAACATGTGAGGACTTCTAAAATACCACAACATAATTAATTAGAATCAAGATCATTTGTTAGAGTTACGTTTTGTTTGTTTTCATCAACCAAGACCTACGTTCTTCAAACAAAACATTCTGCTTGTAGTAAATGTCTTGGTTGAAGGATTATAGAGCTTGTTACTCATCTGAGTTGAATCATACCCAATAAACATCACCTTTATTTCCATTTCATCTAGCTTACCTCTTATTTGTGATGGTATATGAACATAAGCTAAACAACCAAACACCTTGCAATGTCCAAGACTAGGTTTTCTTCCATACTGTGCTTCATAAGGAGTCATATCTTGGATGGTAGTCTATTGACAAGGTACACAACAGTTGAAATAGCATCTACCCATAGATAATGTGGCAACCTCTTCTCTTCAAGCATTGTTCTGGTGGATCCAACCAATTTCATATTTCTCCTCTCTACAATTCCATTTAGTTGAGGAGAGTACCTAGTAGAAGTTCCCTTGAAATATCTGAAAATTCTCTTAATTGCTTTCCAATGAACTTTCAACGGACTGTGCATGAACCTAGATACTTGAGAAACTGCAAACTAAATGTCTGGTCATGTATTACATAAATATATCAAGCAACTAACTACCTGACTATATAATGTAGCATCAAATTATTCTGAATCTACTTTCGACTATAATAACATATTAACATCCATAGGTGTTTGCATAGGCTTGGAATCTGTCATCTCAAACCTTTCTAAAAATTTCTCAATGTATTTTTGTTATGTGATGTAGATACACTCATCTCTGTATTTAAACTCAATCCCTAGATAATAATGTAAAATCCCTAAGTCATTTACATCAAATGTATTCTTAAGTTGTCCTTTAAACAACTGAAGATCTGAATCCTTGGGACATGTCATGATCATATCATCAACATATATGATAATAATAATTAAAATATCCTTTTTAGCTTTAACATAAAGAGTGGGAGCTCCATCTGAGTTTTCAAAACCAATAGATAGAGGATAAACATGTATCTTCTCATACCAAGCTCTTGCTGCTTGCTTTAGACCATACAAAGCTTTGAAAAGCTTACATACTAAATCATCTTTACTTGTTTCTTCAAAACCTTTTGGCTACTGAACATAAACATCCTCATGTAGATCATCATTAAGAAATGTAGGTTTGATATCTAGCTGGTATACTTTCCAACTAAAGAATGCAGCTAAAGAAAGTATTGTCCTGACCACTATCATTATAGATGTAGGTGCAAAAGTCTCATCATAGTCAATACCTTTCTTTTGTGCATAACCTTTGATAACTAATCTTGCTTTACACCTATCTATAGTACCATCTGATTTTCTTTTGATTTTGAAGATCCACTTAACACCAATAGCTTTCTTACCTTTTGATAACTCACATAGCTTCCATGTTTGATTCTTATGGATGGAATCAATCTCTTCTTGCATAGCTTTCTCCCATACAGGACTACTTAGTGCATCTTGAACACTAGCTGGTTCATTCTCAACTGAAGTAAGAGCTAAAACATTATGAATCTCAAAATGTTTTGCATAATTTACGTGGTCTCTTTGATGCCTCCTGGTCTGACTTCTAGTTCTTCCTGTGCATTCATGTATACCACTGTCCTTCCATGTTTGATATAACCACTTTGGTGTATTCCAAAAAAGTGGTGGTATATCTTCTGGTTCTTCAGTATCTCTTTCTTCTAGAACTCTAAAACCTTCTTCAACCTCATAAGTTGGAACTTCAAGAGGTACTAATGATGGATTAAGTAGTGATGTAGTTAATGAAATTCTCTCTTCACGTGTATCTCTTAGGATTTGAGTAGGTTCATTACCCCCCTTGTATGGCTGAATGTAAGTATCTAAATTCCTTCTAAAAAATGCAAAGGAATCTGCCTTTATGAATTCTGGAATCTCTTCCTTCTTATCATAAATATGATTTTCTGCAATATATGCATTGTGTGAGAGTAGGATATCACCTATATTTAGAACATAGAATCTGTATCCTTTGCTTTCAATTGCATAACCAATAAAGACCACTTTAATGGCTTTTACATCAAGCTTACCATGATCCTTCTTCTCAATCTGAATATAAGCTAGGGAACCAAAAACTTTGAAGTAACTCACATTGGGTTTCTTCCCATAATAAGCTTCATAAGGTGTGATAACCTTCAAAGATTTTGTGGAAGACCTATTTAGAATGTGATTAGCTGTATGTATTGCATCAAATCAAAACTTGGGAGAAAGCTTTTTGGATGACGTCATACTATGCATCATCTCAACAAGTATCCGATTCTTTCTCTCTACAACACCATTCTATTCTGGTGTGTAAGCAATAGTGAGTTGATGAGAGAAACCTTTGTCTTCTAAAAAAGACTTAAAGTCTTTAGACATGTACTCTCCTCCTCTATCACTTCTAAAAATTTGGATCTTTGACTAACTTTCATTTTCAACCATAGCTAAGAACTTCTTGAAAGTAGGAAAAACCTCTGAGTTCACTTTAAGACTGTAAATCCATGAATATCTTGAGAAATCATCTATGAATATAACAAAGTACCTATAACCTTGAATAGAATCTGTTCTCATTGGACCATTCACATCTGAATGTATGATCTACAACTTCCTTGTGGCCATGATAAATCCATGTTTCTTGAAAGGTAGTTTGTGAAGCTTTCCTTCAAGACATCCTTCACATGATTTTGCATCATCTGGTAAAGAAAAATTAGGCAAACTCTCAACCATACCTTGATCTTTGATACACTTGAGAGTTGTGTAACCGATATGACCAAATCTAGCATGCCATAACTTCATGTTCTCCTTAGGTGTAGTAAGCGTAACAACATTAGCATGACTTATTTTGGATAACACAAACATGCCACTTATGTTTTCACCTTGAAGTAGACAATGCTCCTCATGAGGTGAGAGGATCTGACATGAATCTTTCTAAAAAACTACTTTGTAACCATCTAACAAGATAGTCAAGATAGAGAGAAAATTCTTCTTTATTTTTGGAACATAAAGAACATTGGAAATTGTGAAATTTCCACCTGCTCTGGACTTAAGGTTTACTTCTCCAACACCAACAACATCCAAATCGTGACCATCTGCAATGGTCACTCTTCTACCTGAAGAGTTTGAAACTGAAGAAAATACCTTTCTGCAATTGGTCATATGCTTATTAGTTCAGGGACCATTAGATTGTGATCTCTGACTACACTAGATAGGATTTTGGAAATATACTTCTAATTACAAGAACACCCATGTAGGGAAAATGATACAAAAATATGTGATTGATGCGACGTCCACAACCCAAGACTGATAGGTATGGATAACTCGACTAGAGATGATATTGTTGGAGTTAGACATCTACAGAAGCACGCGAACAGCACAATGAATAAGAAGAAGCTTGGAGCACAACACACAATACTGAATGTATTACCACTATAATGTACAAAGATAAGTAGCCCATTAGGGAAATAGGTATATACAAGTTGGGGGAAAAAACCACCCAAAGAGGGATAAAAGTGCCTTAGAATTTGTAGTGTGTTCACACACAGCACTACCTAAATATATCAACAAATCCCCCCTCAGAGTGATGCCGTGAACAAGGAGCTAGCACTTATGTTTAAGGAAGTGCCAAGCTATGTGGAATCACTCCACAAAAGGAAGTAAGCCCAAAGCTTTGTGAAAAGCTTAAACTTCTTCCTAGGCAGAGCCTCCATGAAAAGGTCTGCAATAATGCACCTCAATGTGCTTAGTGCGAGCATGGAACACAAGGTTCCTCACAATTGCCAATGAGCTCTCACTGTCAATGCAGATGGTGGTGGAAAAAGACTGACCAACACCCAAATCAACCATAAGGCGTCTGATCCACACACACTCAACAATCGTTGTGAAAGATACCCTATACTCAGCCTCACAACTCGAAGTGGCCACAGTAGGCTGCTTCTTGCTCAACCAAGATATACATGAGCTACCAAGCATGAAGCAAAAGCCACTAGTGAACACACGAGTTTCATAGCAACCAGCCCAATCTGAGTAGAAAAAGCATGCAAATTTGGTAGTAGTGATCCCCCCTTAGGATAAAAAAACCCAAGTAGCAGAGTACCACTCAAGTAGCGAAAGATGCACTTAACCGCCTGCCAATGCTTGACTCTTGGGCAATGCATAAACCTGCTCATCTGTGAGATAGCAAACTGAATATTTGGCTGAGTAGTGCATAAGCAAATCAAGCATCCAAGAGCCTGCTGATAGAGAATAGCATCAAATGCATCTCGAGACTCATGAAGACTCAGTCATAAACCTGTTTCCATAGGAGTGGAAATGGGTCTACAGTCTTCCAAGCCAAAATGTTGCAATAATGTGTCAATATATTTTGTTTGACACAAAGCCATTCCACCATCAACGTGCATAAAATGAATACCCAAATAGTGATGCAAATGCTCCAAATCAGATATCTCAAATTAGGCATGTAAATCAGCCTTAAAATCAGCAATATGCCTCTCATGAGGACCAGTGAGCAGCATGTCATCAACATAAACCACAATGATCAGAAGTACATCATTAACACGCTTAACATATAAGGTGCTTTCAGTTGGACTGATCTAAACACCATGTGCAATCAGATAGGCATGTATCTTTTCATACCAAGCATGTGGTGCTTGCTTTAAACCATATAATACCTTCTTCAACCTCCACACTTGGTTTTCATGCCCTTTCTACACAAAGCCATGGGGCTGAAAAACATACACTTCTTCATGCAAGTCACCATTCAAAAATGTTGTTTTAATGTCTAGCTGATGTACATTCCAACCATGATGAGCTTCAAGTGCACAGATGCTACGAATAGTAGTCATTCAACAACTAGGATCAAAGGTTTCATCAAAATCAATGCCTCTTTCCTACGCATAACCCTTTGCAACAAGTCTAGCCTTACACTGGTCAACTGTACCATCAGGTTTAAACTTCAGCTTGTATACCCACTTAGTGCAAATGGCCTTCTTGCTAGGAGGCAAGTCACATAAAGACCAAGTACCATTCTTCATTACAACATCATATTGAGATTGCATAACATCCACCCAACTTTTTGAATTTTCTACTTCATCAAACCAAATAGGCTCAGTCTCATCACAGAGACTAGATGCATCCATAACATAGCAATCTAATGCAAAAGAGGCACTATGAGAGCATGAGCGAGTACAATATGATACAGGTGCATATAATTTACTCTCACGCAAAGTTTGTACCAGTCACTTTGGCATAGTTTTTCCCTCCTCAATATCAGCTCTATCATCAACAAGTGCATCATGTAAATCTGCATCAGAATTGGGATGATCTACGAAATCACATGAAACCTGCAAAGGTTGAAAAGCTGCCTCATTAGGACCATCACTAGATTGTCCACCTATAAAAAGAGGGAGAAAAGTATCATATATGTCTTTGGAGCTAACATATGTCTTCTTAGTACATGATAGCAATGGCTGAATAGCATCTTCCACGAAAACAACATCACAAGTAACCAAAATGCGTTTAGTTTGTAGATGATACATATGATTGTCTTTACTTTCAGAATTGTACCCAACAAAAATACATTTTATTGCTTTATCATCCAATTTTCTACGATGTTGTTCAAGCACTAATGCATATGCTAAACAACCAAAAACACACAAATGACCAACAGATGGCTTGTGATCAAGCCTCATATGGAGTGATAGATTGCAGTGCTTTAGTGGGACACCAGTTAAGTACATATGTTGCACACATGACAACCTCAAGTTAAAAACTGTGGTAAAGCCTGACTTTTGACCATACACCTCGCCATCTCCATGAGTGACCTTGTTCTTTTATTCAGCAACTCTATTTTGTTGAGGTGTATATGGCACTGTACATTGGTATTTTATCCCACATTCAGCCAGAAATGCATTAAAACTTTGAGACATATATTCCCCCCTCGATCAGAACGGAGGGTGCCCATTTTACATGCTGAGAGATTTTCAGCCAAAACCAAAATTTTTTTGAAGCACATGAAGACTTCGGGCTTTGCCTTCAATGGATATACCCATGCATGCCTAGAAAAATCATCGATGAAAGTCATGAAGTAAAGATAATTTCCAAAAGAAGGTGTCTACATAGGACCACAAACATCACTATGTACAAGCTTCAATTTTTGAGTAGCCCAAACTGAACCATCCTTTGGAAAGGAGGAACGCTGCATTTTTCCCAAAATACAACCTTCACAAACATGTTTTCTAGGTGCCTCAAGTTTCGGCAAAGAGGAAACCATTTATGATTTCTACATTCATAGAAAACTAGCAAAATTCAGATGACCAAAGTGTGCATGTCAAAGCTTTGCATCTGACCTAGCCTGGGAATCATGTACTACACATGCCGAATCATTTACATATCTTTCATAGTCTCTGAGCTTATATAGCCCACAACATAAAATGCTAGAAGCAATAATCACGTCGCCATTTGACAGATCATGAATTGTACTTCTATCATCAATAAATTTCACAAACAAGCCAATCTTGACTAATGCGAAAATTGATAATAGATTTTTGTTGATCCCAGGTACAAACAACACATCTAATAAAGTGAAAGAACTAGCATCAGTAGTAGTCAAAATGCTCTTACCAACTCCCATAACAGGATAGGACGAGTTGTTCGCGCATGTAACAGTATTCTCTGTAGGGGCAGTCTCGATTGAAGAGAAGAAACTACGCTACGAGGTAATATGTTTGGTCACTCCACTATCAAAGTACCAAACATCTGAGTCTAGTGCAGACATGCACTGCTCATGAGAAGATGGGTTGAAACTGCAAAATGTAGTAAACGCCCATTCTTCTTCATGCACAAGATTAGCAAAAATCAATTGTTCCTTCAAGTCTTTGATCTTTGTTAGAAAGTTGTCCATAGAATCACCTTCATTCATGTGCCCACTTTCGAACTATTTTTGGAGGTAAGCAACACGAGCCTCATTCCTAGCTCGGTACAATGTGGTAAGTGTATCCCAAGCATTCTTAGTTGTTGTGTAAGAGCATATGTGAGGAATAATGGCATGTTTGATAGACAAATCTATCAATGCATATGCCTGGGCATCTCTGCCATCCCAACGAATTTTCTCTATAGTAGGTGTAGCAAAAACTGCAGGACAAACAAGAATATGTAGAATATCATCATCTTCGACACCTTTTGCATTAGCTTCAATACCTACGGTTGTAACAGTTGCAGGTGTGATAGGACATTTTTCAACACCCTCCACAATGTTCCACAGTCCTTTTGCAACCAGTACATGTCACATCATATAAGCCCATAATGGGTAGTTGGTACCATGCAACTTATCCTCAACATCCAACATACGGAATACATCACTGCTTTCAGCCATGGCCAGTGACTAAAATACCTTGATGCAAAAAATTGATTGTATCTCAAAGAGTTGAACAAAACTGCCCAGATGAATTCTTCTAGAGTTGTAGCAGACTTTGAGATGCTTATACTGGTGAACCGAAACTGGTATATACCTTTGGCACAAAAAGATGAAATAACCTACATAAGCATTGTCATAGTGTGTTCGGAGACCGAAACGAGCTCTGATCCTGATTTTGGCACCAAAAAGTGAAGATGTTTTGATATTGGAAACACGCTGATTATGCTCACCAAAATTCATGCAATTTTGAGACTGTAACTTGAGAGGTGTAGATGATGCCCTAGATGAAGCGGTGACTTGCTTTGATACCAATTGTTGGAGTTAGACATCTGTGAAAGCATGTAAACAACACAAGGAAGAAGAAGAAGAAGCTTGGAGCATAACACACAATACTCAATGTATTACCACTACAATGTACAAAGATAAGTAGTCCATTAGGGCAATAGGCCTATATACAAGCCAGGGGAAAAAAACCTCCTAAAGAGGGGAAAAAAGTGCCCCGGAGGTCCTAGTGTGTTCACACACATCACTACCTAAATATATCAACAGATATAGGAGATCCCACAACCTTGAATTGTAAGTATGAAATAAGATATCAGGATTAGAAGAATTCCCTTCAAGTAGATGAACTAGATATAAAAAATAACTCGACAAGATCTCGTACTACGAGATTACAAAAGGACAAGATAGGATGTCCAAGAACTAGAGTGGACAAGACTAGAACAAGGAACAAGATAAGAAGTAGAACTGGAACTTGGAGAGTGCTTACTTGGCAGCCACGACTCTTTGAGCTCTCAAGATTGGTATTGGCAAGACTGAGAATGAATGTGTCCAACACCTCCTTACATAGTTTTCCAAGGGTGTTACAGATTGATGATGTCATCAATGATGTCATCAATCCGAAGCATCATCTCTGGATGTCAGAATCAAGCAAGAAGATAGTGGATCTTAGGGGTTTGGCAAGTTCTAGACACAATAGAAGCATTGGTTTCTCTTACTTCTGAACCAATAATGGGATATAGGATGCACATGGAGTCTTAGGTTCAAGATGTTTTCCTTTATCCATGATATCACCTCCCCCTCAAGCGATGAGTTCAACGAGGAGCGGTCATGTTCTTTGGTCTCAGCTTCATTGGATTTCTCTTATGGAACTCGCAAACCTTGATTGGTGCTCTCTAAAGGTTTTTTGTAGGTTCCCAAGTACGATCGCTTATGTCATACCCTTTCTGATGAATAAGGTACTCCAATCTTCCTTGGGATATTTTTGAATCTAGGACATGCTCGACTTCAAATTCTTCATGATCATCAATCTTGATAGATCATGAAGGACTAGGTCTCTCTGTGCCCTCAATGGTCAAATCTGATATGGTTCCAAGATGGATACATGCAAAATTGGATGTATTCTCATGGTACTTGGTAGCTGGAGCTTGAAGGTGACTAGATTAATCTTGGGCAAGATGGTGAATGGATCAAATCTTTGATGATCTAACTTTGCATAAGGCCTTGAAGTTTGCAAATTGCTTCTAAGTAACCATACTTTATCCCCAATTTGATACGATGGATTATGAACACAATGTCGATCTGCTTAGTACTTATATTGTTCTTTAGCTTTATGGATCTCTTCCTTGAGTTCTTTGTGAATCTCCATCAGGTACTAGGCTCTATCTCTAACACTTGGGTTCTTGACATCATTTGAGAGTTGTATATCCATCCTTGGATGTTGTCCATAATTTCCAAAGAAGGGAGTCTACTTAATAGATGCATGAACACTATTGTTATATGCAAACTCTACAAAGGATAAAAGATCAAACCAATCATTTTGATGATAGTTGCTAGTGCAACGGAGATATTGCTCGAGTTGATTCACCCGTTCTATTTATCCATCAGTATGTGGATGATTTGTTATAGATAGTTTAACTTGAACACCAAGGATCTTGCAAAGATTGTTCCAAAAGTTGGATATGAACTGTGGACCTCAATCACTCACAATATCATGAGGCAATCCATGAAGCCTAAAGATGTATCTCAAAAAAAGTCCCAAAGTGAGTGCACCTATGATTGCCTTGGTATTTGGAATGAAGTGTGCCATCTTTGTAAATCTATCCACAATAACAAGAATGTCATCATTCTTATCTGACTTTGGTAGATCTATGATGAAATCCATAGACAATGAATCCCGTGGCCTTTCCAAAATAGGTAAAGGTTGCAAGAGGTGATGAGGTTTATGTCGGGGTACCTATTACCATTAGTGTCCATGTGAAAGGCCAAATGGCCATAAGATACTTCCTTGTATATGTTCTTTAATAAAACATATAGTGGTCTGGTCAATCACAAACTATAAGTTCGATAGCATTTGTAAGGCCTAAGAAGTCTACCTTCGTGCTCCCTCTGTACTGTGTTTTCTGTGTATTCTGCAACATCTGTGCCAAGTACTTTGTGCGGCCTCTATAGCTCGGTTTTCTAGTCTGAGCATATCATCGTGGAGCTCTCGAGAATGAGAGCGCATTGTGGTGCATCACCATTCAAATACTTCACTGATATTAGAGCAGTTCAATGCAAAAAGTTTTGATACTTTTGTGCGAGCGAAGGCATAGACCTTGGCATACCGTGTCATCTGAGTCACCAAAGTCACTGTTCGCACTATTGGCTGCGTGCAAGGGAGGACCTCAACAATCAAGGAAGATAGAGGCTCCTAATACTTCCCGGGAGATCACCCATCCCAGCATTGTTCCCCCCAGAGCTTGCTTAACCGTGGCAATCTCTTGCCACTAAGCGACCCTCTTGTGGTGTCTAAAGAAGGGGAAAGACTAAACTTGACATTACCTTGAACATGTTTGGGTCCCTCAAAGCTTCATTCTTTGCTTTCAAAGCCTATATTTGAAGCATTTTCGGGTGCCTTTTGGAGCCATTTCGGAGTAGTTTTGCACATAGTTCTCTTCACACAAGTCCAAGAACATCAAGAAGAGTGTTCTTTGTACTTCTCCGAAAATAAATATCAACCTTTCGGGCTATGGTTTCAGCCACACTCATAAAAATACAAGTTTTTTGAAAGGTTTTCAATTTTCTTGGGAGTAGCTGCTGCAAATTTATGCAAGTTTTTGCGCCTAAAACATCATATTTGACAGACACTTGTAGTTGTTCTTGGCTGTTTTCAGGCTATGCATTCAGCCTTTTAGTGTCATTTTACTGCATATATTGAGCACATACACACCATGTATGCTTCTCTGGATACCACTTATGTACATCCATGTGGTCATTGATATATGTTGGAAATCTAGTAGGCACATTACTAATACCATAGGTCCAAGGTTTTAGATCCAGTATCAACAACATAGGTTCTAGCAATCTTCCAATATTGACAAAACATGAACATACCACACTTAATCATACAAATGATGAGACAAAGATAGAGAAAGATTAGACAACATGTGTAAAGTGTTACATAAGCCACTTCTTACTCACACTATCATATATACAAATGTTCGAATTACAATGTGGGAGGAAAACTCTCAACCACTATGTGAACAGAAATAGATGGATGAGTGAATGTACACATGTAACAAACATATTCATATGTATGGAAAAAAATCTGAATATATATGAGATGTGAGACCTTATAGGTTGTAGAAGAGTGAATATGAGTGACAAAAAGAGGAAGGATCAGTCTAAAATTGATAATCAACAAACCCTCATCTGAACCTAGGCTATGGAAGACCCTAAGTCAGACACATGTGTGAAAAGATCACATACTTACAAAAGTAGCAAAGAATGCTAACAAGTTTACTACCATAAATCCTCAAACTCATATGAACATATTTTCTCAAACACCTCATCTAAATATGCATAAAGCATATATGTGCTGATTCTTTTGTACCCATGTCAAATAGGACTCCTCCTAATGTGGATGCCACTTCCTCCATAAAATCCAAGTAGTACCTGTGGGGATAAAGAGAATATGTACCTAAATTCTTAACATAAGATGTAAATCTTATGTTAACCACCATCCAATGTCTTTGAAGTAATCCAAAATCTTCATGTAGAGGACAATATTCAAACACATCATGTAGATGGCTGATCCACACCACCAAGCTACTGATGGGTAAGTCCTCTCCATAAGCAAGAGTGTGAGCACACTCTTCTTCTCCAAGAAGTACTCCATAGCTACTCCTCAACATGCTCCTAGAGTGCACCATGGCTGCCCCATGTGTGCTAGAGCATCACCTCTACTGAGGGACCAAAGCTTCCAAAGCTTGTGATGGAATAGGTGTAGGATGAATAAACAATGAGCCAATGGCTTATATAGCTTTAGATTGTCCCATGAAAAGCACATAATAAAGCACTTTCTTTTTCATGACCACTACTGCGAAACTCAAATCGGGAAAGAATCTCTCGCCCGTCACTTTCTTGAAACGCTTGACAAAAAAAACAAATCTTTGCGATTTCGCTTTTCTAAGAAACCATCCTCCACGCGATTATGGTGTTGTCATCAACGGATATTGAACCCGGGTGGGTTTGATAGAAGATGATGAACAAATGCTTGTAGAGAGGAGTAATATCATATCTAGACATGCTATGTTACTTGAGCAAACTTTGACCCAATAGAACATTGTTTCCAACAATCCTCCCTGCAATGTCATATTGGTACAGATTGGAGTGGATCTCCAAACTTCATAATCTTCAAACTTGTACTCCCCAAATTGACCTTCAAACCTTTTCTTCAAAAGTCTTCTTCAAAACTGAATTTGACTTTCTTTCAAACTTCTTATTGTATATGAAGCATAATACTTGAGAAAATATGCAAACTAGATGTCCAAAAGTTGTACTCATCAAGTAATCACTGTTGGATAGCAAATGTAGCAAGTATTGAATCTGAACCTGCTATCTCTTGTCTTCTCAAACCTGAAAACATACACTAGGATCCACGAATTTGTATTTACCTTACGAAAGCTTTCTCAACGTACTTCGGTTGTGTCATGTAAATACACTAAAAATAATCATGAATTGAATCCTAGAACCTGTGACTGACAACTCACAACTTAGTGTATAATGAACACTGTTGGTTCATCTCTAACTGTACTTCAAGTCAAGTCAATTCAACTCAACGAAAATCAATTGAAATCAATTGAAATCAACTCATGAGTCTCATCAAAAAAATCTATGATGTCATCATGTCTTCATCCTTATTCTATCTATAAGTCTTTCATACCTCTTTCCTTCAGAATCTGGTATAAACATATATGTGCGGACATCTAAAACATACCTCTGTAAAATATCAAATTTCTCTTCAATAGAACTCTAGAACCTTCTCCTAAACAGGAACACCTAATATGAACTTTCTCCAAACATTCTCCTTCTTCCTTCTTCTTTCAAAGTTAGAACATAAAGAGAAACTCACAAAAGAAATATAGGAATACCTTTAGGTATGACTCTACATTCTTTCATATATGGCTGAAAGTAAGTCTTCATATTTCATCACCCCCTTGGATGATTTAACACTAGTATCCAAAATTCTTCAAATATATCAGACTTTATGAAATCTGGAATGTCTTCCTTCATAAATTTGATTTTTCATAACATTAATACTTGTGTAAATAATATGAACTGTTTTATTAGCATTGTGCACATGCCAATAAATTTCCCTGTCATTCGTCAGCTTCCCAAAATCTAGAATAAGGTTAGCTGATCTATCATAAAAACCTTGCTAAAAGCATTGTAGGATTCATAACCTTTTGCAACATAACAAGTATCTTCTTCTATTCCTTAGCAACACTAATCTTATAAAACTTGAATCTTTGACTTACTTCCTCCAATGTTAAAGAACTTTCACAAACAAAGGATATATATCTGACTCGTAAATACTCAAGATCATACAAGATCTATCTAGATCTATCAATATCTCTCCAACAAAATACCTATGTAGAATCTGGTCTCATCACACCTTGATTACTAAATGTTTGATTTATTACCTAAATGTCTCAAAGTGTCCATGCTTCTTACAAAGTTGTAAAACTTTTCTTCAAACAAATCCTTCCCAAGAATTCACAACTCCTACTTGAAACATAAGTGGATAAACTTCTCACCTTGAGAACTCCAAAAGCTGCAAGTTGATACTTCATCTTTTTATATTCTACTTGGATAAAATGTGATAGTACCTGCTTGATTTTCTTTTGGCTAACTCCACTTCTCAATAAAGTGATAGGATTTAATGGAAGACCTTTTTGAATACAAGCATGTATCCAAAAATCAAGACAATCATAGAAAGTAGATTCTTCAACTCACTCGTATATCAGAATTTGAATTTTTTTGAAGTTTTATGAAAATAGTGAATATGAGGTAACCTTTCCAAACATAAAATTTCAACCCAAATTCTTCAACATCTGCTACAAAAAACTCTTTTACCTTAAGAGTTAAATAAAGAAGAAATATACTTCTCTGCAACTTGTCATATACCAAGTAGCTTTGTATTCACACTTCAAGAACTCTTTGAGGGAACATATAAGCTGCATGCTTAAAAAATCTTCAACTTATACATAACTCATACATATGATTCAAAAAATACAAGTTTTCTTCAAAATCTACTGCTTTTCTTTCTCTCAATGCAATTCTTTATCAAATCTACTAAATCATGACCAAGTATAATGCAAAACAAGAAAGTGCTTCTTCTTTATACTATCTTTTTCACAAGATGTTCTTGTAGACTTGTCTTTGGATGTAGAGGATACAAGTAGGAAAAGTATATGGAAAATATATGAGTGAAAGGAAGTCTTACTTTTCTCTTGGAAATATTGGACTTTCTTCTTCTACATCTTTCTTCTACTTGATGATGATGTCAACATCTTCAAACTTCTCTTCCATACCTTTTGTTCTCTTCATCTTGAAGTAGCAAGCACTCTTATCTTCTTCAAATGAATTTTTCTCTTTCTCTAGTACTAAGAGTAAGAGACAAAACAAACAAGGTATACAAATGGAAGTGAACATAGAATCATGTTTTATCATCTCCTCGTATCACTCTGAATCAAAACTTTGCTTCAAATGTGACTGATATGACTGAATTCACCAACTTTTTGGTTGAATGATGAATTACCTCTCTAGATTTACCTCTCTAGATACCTAGATCACATTTTGTATCTAGATAAAAACCTTCCAACCAACTTACAAGATTAGCTGACAACAAAACTGATGTTCTCCACATTTGTCTTCATAGATAAGCTTTCTTGCCATCAAAGAGATTTCTCAAAAACTTTCTAGAAAAACCTCTAGATACCTATTCTGATGTAGCTAATGCTTTAACTTTGAAAAAATTAAAGTGTATAAAAGCACTCCTTGAATCCTTCAAATCTCTTCATAACTGCTCTTATAAGACATGACCTCCAAATGATAATCTGATAGTAGAAACTGATACCTATGATCTGATGTTGATTTGATTCCTTCATCTTCTCCAAACCATTGTTCTTCCTTGAATTTGAAGTAGTCTTCTCTTCATCAAGGCTTGGTCATCAAACAATACTTTTGTAAATTATTTTCATACTCTTCCAAAAATATTTGGCTGCTAACACATCGTCAACTTCATACTCCACACTGATGAATAAACATGTGACTGAATTTGTCTAATTCTCAAATCTCTACTCATCTATAATAAATGTGTATGTCAAATGTCAAATGTTAGAAGATACTCTTAAATCACATGTTGGAAGCCTGGAAGTCTAGGATCTTGTGAATATAAGAGCCTGATTGCTTTGATACAAAAACCCTAAAGCTCTAATACCAAATGTTGGAGATTTAGTAGGCTCATTACTAATACCATAGGTCCAAGGTTCCATAGATCTAGGATCAACAACATAGATTCTAGCAATCTTCCAATATTGACAAAACATGAACATACCACACTTAAACAAATGATAAGACAAAGATAGAGAAACATTAGACAACATGTGTAAAGTGTTACGTAAGCCACTTCTTACTCACACTATCATATATACAAATGTTCGAATTACAATGTGGGAGCCAAACTCTCAACCACTATGTGAACAGAAATAGATGGATGAATGAATGTACAAATGTAACAAACATATTCAAATGTATGGGCAGAAATCTGAATATACCTGAGATGTGTGACCTAATAGGTTGTAGAAGAGTGAATATGAGTGAAAGAAAGAGAAGGGATCAGTCTAAAACTGATAATCAGCAAACCCTCATCTGAACTTAGGTTATGGAAGACCCTAAGTCAGACACATGTGTGGAAAGATCACATACTTACAAAAGTAGCAAAGAATGCTAACAAGTTTATTGCCAGAAATCCTCAAACTCATATGAACATACCTTCTCAAACACCTCATCTAAATATGCATAAAGCATATATGTACATTCTCTTGTACCTATGCCGAATAGGACTCCTCCTTATATGGATGCCACTGCCTCCATAAACTCCAAGTAGTACATGTGTGCATAAAGAGAATATGTACCTGAATTCTTAACATAAGATGTAAATCTTATGTTAACCACCATCCAATGTCTTTGAAGTAACCCGAAATCTTCATGTAGAAGACAATCTTCAAATACATCATGTAGATGGCTGATCCACACCACCAAGCTGCTGATGGGTAAGTCCTCTCTATAAGCAAGAGTGTGAGCACACTCTTCTTCTCCAAGAATTACTCCATAGCTTCTCCTCAACATGCTCCTAGAGTGCACCATGGCTGCTCCATGTGTGCTAGAGCACCACTTCTACTAAGGGACCAAAGCTTCCAAAGCTTGTGGTGAAATAGGTGTAGGATGAATAAACAATGAGCCAATGGCTTCTTATATAGCTTTAGATTGTCCCTTGAAAAGCACATAATAAAGCACTTTATTCTTCGACACCACTACTGTGAAACTCAAATCAGAAAAGAATCTGTCACCCGTCGCTTTCTTGAAAAGCTTGACAAACAAAGAAAATCTTCGCGATTTTGCTTTTCTAAAAAAACATCCTTCGGGCGATTGTGTTCTTGCCATCCATGGGTATTGAACCCGGGTGGGTTCGATAGAAGATGTTTGCCTTATCCATGGCACCAAGCGCCTTTGCTTGTAGAGAGGAGTAATATCATATCTAGACATGCTATGCTACCTGAGCAAAATTTGACCCAATAGAACATTGTTTCCAACAATATAGCGGTTACATTTTTGCATAAAGCCTTTTACGTTTGAAAAAGAGGGTTGTGGTGAGGTTTTGTTATTAACTAGGAGACACCGAGATGTCGCAGTCATAGGAGATGTATGTTAGTTTTTCATAGATGCTTGATAAGCCTAGTTGTCTTCTATTGGGTAACCGATTATATGCAGTGGAGTCACTGATTCACTGTGCAGGCAAACATGTTAGTACTTGCCATTTTATGATATTTTGGCACTGGTCATATGCTCATTTTGAAGAGGATACTCTAGAATTTTTTTTTTCAGATTCTTGGTTTAGTCAACTATACAGTGGTCGATTTACTTTTTGATACACTTATTCGTTGGTGTTTGGACTCTTCTAGCTCCATTATCATTCTATTCAGTTCTCTACCATCATGGCATTAGAGGTCTTAGGCACATCTAGTGGATCAGGGTGTAGTGCCACTCTTCCAAGGAGGAGCTATAACTTGCAAGGCAAAGAACATTTTGAGATCTGAAAATTTGATGGCACAAACTTTGCTCTATGGAAGAATCCGATTAAAGATGTGCTGGTTAAAAGGAGGCAATGGAAGCCAATAAATGGGATTTTGAAGAAGCCTATTGACATGGATGAAGATGATTGGGATGAGTTAGATGAAATGGCCAGTTCTACCATTCGCTTGCACCTAGAAAATAATGTTTACTTTATAGTATTAGACTATGAAAGTTCAGAGGAGCTTTGGAAGAAGTTATGCAATACATATGAAAAAGAGACGGCATCAAATAAAGTGTATCTGATGAGAAAATTATATGACCTTCACATGAAGGACACCGATAGTGTTGGTGCTCATCTAAATGAGTTTGATGTTATATTCTCCTAGTTATAGGCTTAGGAAATTGATATGGATAAGGAAATGAAAGTAGTATTGTTGTTATGCACCATGTCATCATCATGGGATACATTTTGCACAGCTATTAGCAATAGTGCACCTAGTGGTAAACTCGTCTATGAGAAATATGTGGAGCACTCTTGAGTGAGGAGATTTGTAGCAAATCTATGATTGGTACTCAAAGTGGAGATGCATATAATGTTCGTGATTTTTACTAAGGAAAGAATCAATAACGTGGGAGGAGCAAGAACAAAGAAAAGAATGGTCAATGGAATAAGAGTAGAAGTAAATCAAGGAATAGGGATATCGAATGCCATTATTGTCATAAGTAAGGACATATGAAGAAAGACTGTTATGCATTAAGGAATGCTAAAGGTAAAGGATAGAATGTTGATGGGCATGTTAAACAATTACCTGCACCATCTACCTGGACTGTGAATACTGAAGAAATTAATGTTATTTTTTATGATGTTGATGTGTTGATACTTGATAGTACTATGCCATCTGAGGCACTTATGGTTGATTCTCTTTCCCACACATGGCTGTTAGATTCTCGTGCGTCTTTCCATGTGACACCAGATAGAATATGGTTCTCTAATTATGCAACAAAGTCTCTTGGTACCGTGAGACTTGGTGACTCTTATCAGTGTGATGTTGTGGGGATTGGAGATGTAGTTGTGTAGTTCATTGATGGTTCAAAATTTATTATGCATAATGTATGCCATGTACCTTAGTTATCACAAAGTTTGATGCCAGTTGGTCAACTTGATGACCTTGGTTACAAGGTGATCTTCTATGCTCAGTCCTTTTGCATATCAAAGGGCAATATGGTTATTGCAAAAGGAAAAAAAGTTGGCTCACTTTATCCTTTATTTCTATCACAAAAAGAACACTTGTTAGCTGTTACTGGACAGCGTATGGCTTGTATTTGGCATGGTCACTTGGGCCATATATCTCATAGTGGAATTGTAAATCTTTCTCATTATGGTTACTTACATATATTATCTTTCTCCAATTTTTTTCTATGAGCATTGTCAATATGGAAAGCAAACCAGAAATGTACATAGAACGCACACTGACTCTTCAATTGAGCCTTTAGATCTTGTTCATATAGATGTGTGTGGTCCTATGCCCACTAGGTTCTTAGGTGGTTCTCTCTACTTTGTCACTTTCATAGATGATGGTACTAGAAAAGTTTGGGTATATCCTATCAAATCAAAGGATGAGGTATTCCCTACTTTGAGAAAATGGCTTCCTTGAGTTGAGACTGAAAAAGGAACTAAGCTTAAGGCTTTATGTTTAGATAATGGGGGTGAGTATACCTCACATGAATTCAGGCTTTTTTGTCAGTCTAGAGGGATTCGTAGAGAGATCATAGCTCCTTATCCCCAGTACAGAGTGGTGTAGCTAAGAGGATGAATAGAACTATTCAAGATAGAGTAGTCTCTATGTTGCATCATGCAAACCTCTCACAAGGCTTTTGGGCAGAAGCAGTATTGACTGTAGTTCATGTGATTAACCTTTCACCTAGTACTATAAAAGGTCTAAATGTGGCACAAGATTTGTGGATAGGGAAGCCACCATATTATGATCGTCTTCGAGTTTTTGAGTGTGAAGCATATGTTCATATACCCAAGAATCTTAGAAAAAAGGTGGACCATAAGTCAAAGAAATGCATTTTCCTTGGATATGGTTGAGAAGGAAAATTTGGATATCGCTTATGGGATCCTAGAACACAGATAGTGATCATAAGTAGTGATCTCATTTTCAATGAGTCTAAGATGCATAAATAGCCCGTTAAAGAGGTTGAAGTGAGAAGAGTGGTATTTGAGGATACTAGTCCTCCAGTAAGCATGCATAAAAATGCTGCACATAGGGATGCTCAAGAGAATGTTCATTCAGATCAGTCTACACATGTTCTTGTTTAGCAACCATTGAGACGTTCTCCATGTGTCTCACATCCACCTGATAGATATGTTCCAGGTTTAGATTTTGTTATGCCAAATAGATGCCGGTGAGCCTTCTTGCTACAAAGAGGCTATGCAGATAGAGGATCATGTCAAGTGGGAGCATGCCATGAAGAGTGAGTTGGATTCTATTTACAAGAATGGTACTTGGGATTTGGTAACTTTGCCAAAGGGTAGGAAAGCTTTACCATATAAATGGGTATATAAGCTGAAATTCACATCAGATAGTGCTTCTCCAAAGTATAAAGCATGAATCATTGCAAATGGGTTTCTCTCTAGTGTTCTAGATGACTACCCTGTGCATGTTGATTAGATTTGTTGTAATGGAGAACTTAGATCTAGTCCAAATCGATGTGAAAACTGCTTTCTTGCATGGAGATCTTACAGATGAGATCTATATGGAACAACTAAAGGGTTATGTAGTTCCTAGCAAGGAAAGTCTAGTTTGTAAGCTTAAGAAGAGTTTGTATGGACTTAAACGCTCCCCTAAATAATGGTACCAAAATTTTCATGCTTCTATGAAATCTCAAGGCTATTCTCGAAGCAATGAGGATCATTGTCTCTACACAAAGAGATGCTCAGATGGTAGCTTGATATGCTTGATACTTTATGTTGATGATATGTTGATTGTTGGGAAGTTCTCTTATGGTTTGTCCGTTCTCAAAAAGAAGTTGAGTCAGACATTTGATATGAAGGAGTTGGGGGATGCCAAACATATTCTTGGCATATGCATTACTCGTGATAGGAGTAAAAGATGCATATACTTGTCTCAAAGTGAGTACATATCCAAAGTACTTCACCGGTTCAATATGTAGCATGGAAATGCATTAAGTACACCTTTACCCACATATGTGAACTTGAGCAAGGATGATTGCCCCAAATCAGATGAGGAAAAGGAATTCATGACCAAAATTCCCTATCGGTCTGCTGTTGGTAGTCTCATGTATGCTATGGTAGCTATGAGACCAGACATTGCATTTGCAGTGGGAGTTGTGAGATGATATATATCTAATCCTAGAAAAAAACATTGGGAAGTAGTCAAGATGACTTTGAGATATCTGAGTGGCACTAAGGACAAGTGTCTATGCTTAGGTAGAGGGAAAGCATCCATTATTGGTTACACAAGTTCTGATTATGCTGATTGTGTAGACAATCATAAGTCTATAGCAGGGTACATTTTTCATTTTGCTGGAGGTGCTATCTCTTGGAGATCTCATCTTCAAGAATGTATAGTTGTTTCCACCATAGAAGTAGAGTATGTTGCAGCAAGTGAGGCATGTAAGGAAGCATTATGGATTTTTCTTCTTGCTTGTGATATGGGTTTACCTCAACATGTACCTCGCTTGCTCAGTCATAGTCAGAGTGCCATTGCTTTGGCTAAGAATCCGGTCTATCATGAAAGACCAAGCACATTGAGGTGAGGTATCACTTCATTACAGATTGCTTAGCCACTGAGCGCATTATTCTTGAGAAGGTTGACACTAGAGATAATGCTTGCAGATGCTTTGACTAAAGCTCTACCGCTGGATAGCTTTCGACACTATTGTCACTTAATGGGGGTTACTTGATTCTTGATCTTACACAGTCACTTGTATACTTTGTAACATGCCCATGAAGTGGGCGGTATAGTTTGTATACTTACACTCAAGTATTCTTTATCATTCTTTATTTTTCTCCCATAGTTGCTTTGGCCATGTTGGCCTTTAGTGGGAGATTGTTACCGTTAGTGTCCATGTGAAAGGCCAAATGGCCACTAGATACTTCCTTGTATATGTTTTTTAATAAAACATATAGTGGCATGGTGAGTCACAGAATGTAAGTTCGACCACATTTGTAAGACATAAGAAATCTGTCTTCGTGCTCCCTGTGTAGTGTATTTTTTGGGTATTCTGCAGCATCTATGCCAAGTATTGTGTGTGGCCTCTAGAGCTCGATTCTCTAGTCCGAGCATATCGTCGTGGAGATCTCAAGAAGGAGAGCGCACCGTGGTGCATCACCATTGAAATAATTCAATACCTTAGATCTATTGCAAGTGTCATAGGGTCAGATATATTCTTTGATTTCCTTCCACACTTGAGGCCACCAAAAATTCCTTGATATGACTTCTATTGTTTTATTCACTCCAAAATGTCCTATTGCAAGATTTTCATGATGTTGTTGAAGTACTTGGATCCTAGGCTTTCCTAGAGGGACATATAATAGGTTCTTATAGAGTAGTACTCCATCATGTTCTTGGAATTCGTTTACTTCTTTTAATTTTCCTCCTTGAGCTTTCTGCTTAACATTACAAAACAATTCATCCTGTGGTAGATTCTCACTGATCAAATGATACAAGGCTGAATCTTCATGATGGCTTGAAGAGATACCTACTGACTTGAGATGCTTAGGCTTGAGTAACACACTCTCTTATTGATCAAAGGCCTCTTCACCCTTCTTTGGTGCAAGGTAATATCTTTTGGATAGGGCATCTGACTGACATTGTTGATGTCCCGGATGGTATGTGATGATGTCATTGATGATATCATGAATTCGAAGTATGGTCTTTGGATGTCAATCAAGCAAGAAGACAATTGATCTTAGGGTTTTGGCACATTTCAAATACAATGGAAGCATTGGCTTCTCCTAGTTATAAACCATTCATGAGTTATAGGATTCACATGGAATCTTAGGTTCAAGATGGTTTCCTTTGTCCATGACAGGTGAAAGGAACTAGGGCTAAGGCTAATTCTAGTAGGGATTTGCTACCCGCTTTGGCCTAATTCTACAGAGTATTCTTCTTCCTATTAGTGGCATTGCTGGTTCGTTCTACTAGATTCCCCTCGCCATGAAGCCTTGGCTAACTTTTTGTTCTTCCACTCAAAGATCGAATCCTGCAAGAGTTTTGACGATAGCACTCCATTTTCCCACCTAGTACAACAATTCTTTTGGAATATTGAGTGCTTTGTCAATGGAAATATCTTCAAGGTGTATTGTTTCCAACATTTTCTTAATACATCTGTCCAAATAGTCGAACTGATGACTCCATTTCAGGTATTCCGTCCCACTCCATAATGGCATCAATCTATCAGGTGATGTGTTTCAGCATCGATCCATCCCATCATGATCGCCAAATATTTATACGGTAATTGTACTTTGATAAAAAAACAAAGCACCAAATGCATTTACATTCCTTGTACAGTCTACAGTGCATAACTTAGTGTACAAACTACACTGCATATTACTCATAAACTTTGTACACAATTAGACTTTCATGACAAAAGGATTTGACACACAAAATAGTTGTTTCATTAATAAAATTGTTGCTTATACTTCCATCAAACCCATCATAGTGAATGAATAGATACAATTCCCCTAAGTACTACAGAGTGTCATTTGACAGAGTCTTCTAGACAACGATGCTCTGAATCATCTTCTTCCGAACTCCTTTCTCAGTAATGCAGCATATCATAATGAACTACTCCGTTCTTCTTTGTAACCTTCATACCATTCCATACTTTGGAGTTTATAATATACACCAAAATTACAAACATTAGAAACTATTGAGATCTTTGTAAAGATCTCTTGCCCATTGCAACGTAAGTCTACAAGAAATTCTGGTCATCCACACTAGCTACTAACACTGATTCCTCTATGGTGATTGTGGAGCATTTTGGCTCTCTCCTTTGATGTATTTCCACTAGCCTTTTCCCGTTAGGAAATTCATCCTTCTGAATCTACAAGCATGGAAGCTATTCTTGTCTAGCTTATCGCTCATAAGTTGCCTCATTTGATCCGTGTTTGCCATTTCTACAACGATTCACAACACTACAAGCAATACTTCTGCTTGAACACTATCACACTATGATGTGAGAATTCAATCTCAGAGAAGCACAATTTTCATATATCAATAATACATGGAATCACTTGAAATTCATCGCTTCATGAAGCCATTTACTTGCTCATGATGCATAAAAAGAGTACCAATCGATTATCAAAATGATTAGTTTTCAGCACCACATGAGAAGCAACAACCTTTTCCCTAGTCTAATTCTCTTTGATTATCAAACTTCCATTGTTTCCTTTCTTTAATCTTGTAGTTCTTTATATGTGATGCATTTACACATAGAATTTGGTATGTATGAGGGGGATGTTGGAGTTAGACATCTACGGAAGCACGAACAACAAAAGGAAGAAGAAGAAGCTTGGAGCACAACACACAATACTGAATGTATTACTAGACAATGTACAAAGATAAGTAGCCCATTAGGGCAATAGGCATATATACAAGACGGGGGAAAAAAACCTCCTAAAGAGGAAAAAAGTGCCTCGGTGGCCCTAGTGTGTTCACACACATCACTACCTAAATATATCAACAAATCCCCCCTGGGAGTGATCTGGTGAACAAGGAGCTGGCACTCATGTATAAGGAAGTGCCAAGCTATGTGGAAATCACTCCACAAAAGGAAGTAAGTCCAAAGCTTTGCGGAAAGCTTCAAACTTCTCCCTAGGCAGATCCTTCATGAAAAGGTCTGCAATGTTCTCCTGCGTGGCCACATATGTCAAGCTGATCTCCCTAGGAGAGAACCTCTCCCTCACATAGTGATAATGCACCTCAATGTGCTTAGTGCGAGCATGGAACACAAGGTTCCTCGCAACTGCCAATGCGCTCTGACTATCAGTGAAGATGGTGGTGGCAGAAGTCTGTCCAACACCCAAATCAGCCATAAGGCGTCTGAGCCACACACACTCAACAGTCGCTCTGAAAGCTACCTTATACTCAGCCTCAGAACTAGAAGTGGCCACAGTAGGCTGCTTCTTGCTCAACCAAGATATACATGAGCTACCAAGCATGAAGCAAAAATCATTGGTGGACACACGAGTGTCATAGGAACCAGCCCAATCTGAGTTAGAAAAAACATGAAAATCTGGCGGTAGTGATCCCCCTTGGGATGAAACAACCCAAGTAGCCAAGTACGAGTCAAGTAGCGAAAGATGCGCTTAACTTCCTTCCAATGTGTGACTCCTGGGCAATGCATACAGATGCTCATGTGTGAGACAGCAAACTGAATATCCGGCTGCGTAATGCATACGTAAATCAAGCATCCAACAGCGTGCTGATAGAGAACAACATCAAATGCATCTCGAGCATCATGAAGACTCAATCGTAAACATGTCTCCATAGGAGTGGCAATAGGCTTACAGTCTTCAAGGCCAAAATGTTGCAACACTATGTCAATATATTTCGTTTGACACAAAGTTGTTCCACCATCAACTTGCATAAACTGAATGCCCAAATAGTCATGCAAATGCCCCAAATCAAACATCGCAAATGAGGCATGCAAATCAACCTTGAAATCAGCAATATGCTTCTCGATAGGACAAGTGAGCAGGATGTCGTCAACATTGACAACAATGATCAGAAGCACATCATTAGCACGCTTAACATATAAGGTGCTTTCAGTTGGACTATTCTCAAAACCATGTGCAACCACATAGGCATGTATCTTCTCATACCAAGTATGTGGTGCTTGCTTTAAACCATATAATGCCTTCTTTAACCTGCACACCTGGTTTTCATGCCCTTTCTGCACAAATCCATGGGGCTGAAAAACATACACTTCTTCATGCAAGTCACCATTTAGAAATTTTGTTTTAATGTCCAACTGATGTACATTCCAACCATGATGGGCTACAAGTGCACAAATGCTCCGAACAGTAGTCATATGGCATGTAGGTGCAAAGGTCTCATCAAAGTCAATGCCTCTTTCTTGCGCATAACCCTTTGCAACAAGCCTAGCCTTACACCTGTCAACTGTACCATCAGGTTGATGCTTCACCTTGTATACCCACTTAGTGCCAATGGCCTTCTTGCCAGGAGGCAAGTCACATAAAGACCATGTACCATTCTTCATTATAGCATCATATTCAGATTGCATAGCAGCCATCCAATTTTTTGAATTATGTGCTTCATCAAAAGAAACATGCTCATTCTCATCACAGAGACTAGACACAGCCATAACATAGCAGTCTGATGCAAAGGAGGCACTATGAGAGCCTGAACGAGTATGATATGACAAAGGTGCATCTAATTTGCTATCACACAAAGTCTGCACCAGCCATTTTGGCATGGTGTTTGCCTGCTCAATATCAGCTCTCTCATCAACAAGTGCATCATGTAAATCTGCATCAGAAATGGAATGATCTACATCATCATATGAAACCTGCAAAGGCTGAGAAGTTTCCTCATTAGGGCCATCACTAGACTCTCCACCTGTAAAAAGAGGCATCAACGTATCATACATGTCTTTGGAGTTAACAGATGTCTTCTTAGTACATGAAAGCAATGGCTGAATAGCATCTTCCACAAAGACAACATCACGGCTAACCAGAATGTGTTTAGTCTCTGAATGATATAGAGGATAGCCTTTACTTTCAAAACTCTACCCAACAAAAATAAATTTCACTGCCTTATCAT
The DNA here is from genome assembly GCA_020310875.1 of Ceratopteris richardii. Lineage (NCBI taxonomy): Eukaryota > Viridiplantae > Streptophyta > Polypodiopsida > Polypodiales > Pteridaceae > Ceratopteris > Ceratopteris richardii. The sequence goes on from CM035427.1 coordinate 11,498,081, forward strand.
CCAATTTTCTGCGATGTTGTTCAGGCACTAGTGCATATGCCAAACAACCAAAAACACACAGATGAGCAACAGATGGCTTGCGGTCATGCCAAACCTCATATGGAGTGATAGACTACAACTCTTTAGTGGGATATCTTTTCAGTACATATGCTGCACACATGTGATCCTCAAGCCAGAAACTATGTGGTAAAGCCTGACTCTTGACCATGCACCTCGCTATCTCCATGAGTGACCTGTTCTTTCATTCAGCAACTCCATTCTATTGAGATGTATACCACACTGTACACTGGTGTTTTATCCCACGTTCAGCCAAATATGCATTAAAATCAGAAGACATATATTCCCCCCCTCGATCAGAACAAAGGGTGCCCATTTTACGTGCTGACAGATTTTCAGTCAAAACCAAAAATTGTTTAAAGCACATGAAAAATTCTGACTTTGCTTTGAGTGGATATACCCATGCATGCCTGGAAAAATCATCAATGAAATGATGGAGAGTGTTAATCTCCAAAAGAACAACCTACTCTTGAATTTAGAACACCTCTATATCAAGAGTAAGTCAAAACTTTCACCAATTTAAACTATCAATGACCAAATGTCAAATTCTTGACTAAACTGTGAAGAAGGAAATTCCTCAGAAAGTCTGCTGCAGAAATTTTGCTCATTGACTGAGTAAATGTGTAAAGTTTTTTATGAAACTTTGCACAAGGTGTCGCCTAAAGATTGCGCACCTTCTCCAAGTCGAATTACTTCAAAAGGTTTAGTAGATCTTGAGAAATCTATTTACCAAGTTAGCTATGTCTAAATCTGCACTTCTCAGAGGTCGATTTGACACCCCTAAGTTCTTAACTTTGGTTCTCCAAATGTCGAACCCATTTGACCAAATCCTTTTGGCTGTAGATAGCTTATCTCTCAACTTAGATTTTGAGCTATCATATGTGTAAAACTTTACACTGTGCACTGAGCACTACTCATTTGACTGAACTCAAAAACTGCGCCTATTTTAGGAGACTGTGAACACTCAACACATATGAATGTTCCTACTAACAATTCTCCTTACCTGATTACAATTAAACTCTGAAACTTTAGCCATAGATTGATTAACTATGGACTTAGATATCCTCAAAAGGATTTCACAAAAGATTTACCACAGACGGAGCAGACACAGAAATATCGGGCGCAAGAATTCTTCTATTTCTCAGAAGTTTACAATTGAGTGAGGATCAACATTTCAACTCACTTCTCATGTGTCTAATGACACTTACAACTATTCTCGTGATCTCCTATTGTCTTCTCATGTCTCACTCTCTTTGCCCCGACATATTTCAAAAGTATTTATAGGCAAAATATATACAAGCTTATGACAAATCAAAGATCTAAGTGAACTATGTCTTCACTAATGTACATATGTGTACATGTCCTTCACTCTGTGAATGTATCCACCTTCTTTGCTTCAAACCTTGATCTCATCTTCACCCTTTGTTCTTCAAATCTTCAATTGGTGATTGGCCTGCACCAACATGAAAGTCAAAAAGTAAAGATAATTTCCAAAAGAGGGTGTCTACATAGGACCACAGACATCACTATGTACAAGCTGCAATTTCTGTGTAGCTGAAACTGAACCATCTTTTGGAAAGGAGGAACGCTGCATTTTGCCCAAAATACAACCTTCAAAAACATGTTTTCCAGGTGCCTCAAGTTTGGGCAAAGAGCACACCATTTCAGATTTCTGCAGGCATAGCAAATTAGCAAAATTCAGATGACCAAAGCGTGCATGCCAAAGCTTTGCATCTGACATAGCCTAAGAATCATTTACTCCACAGGCCAAATCATTTTTCAGATCTTTCATAGTCTATGAGCTTATACAGCCCACAACATAAAATGCTAGAATCAATAATAACATCACCATTTGACAGATCATGAACTGTACATCTATCATCAACAAATTTCACAAGCAAGACAATCTTGGCTAATGCAGAAACTGATAACAGATTCTTCTTGATCCCTGGCACAAATAAAGCATCTAACAAAGTGAAAGAACTGCCATCAACAGTAGTCAAAATGATCTTACCAACTCCCATAATAGGATAAGAGGAGTTGTTGGCACATGTAATAGTATTCCCTATAGGGGAAAGCTCGAGTGAAAAGAAGAAACTACGCTGCAAGGTAATATGTTTGGTCGCCCCACTGTCAAAGTACCAAACATCTGAGTCTACTACAGACATGCATTGCTCATGAGAAGATGGGTCAAAACTGCAAACAATAGTGAACACCCATTCTTCTTCCTGCATAAGATTAGCAGACTCCGTTTTTGGTGTAGAGGCCTCTGTAACAACCATTCTAGCCTCTTTCTTCTTTGCCTCTTTTGCAACTAGTTTTGGACTGTTCTTTATGATATGCTCATTCCCTTTACAGTACTTACAAAACAATTTTGGCTTTTCTGATCTTTTTCTCATCTTTGTCTTGGTTCTTCGAATGTGCAGTATTTGCAGATTTATGCTTACTAGTAGAAGCACTCCATTTTCCTTTGCGCTTCTGACTAGCCATGAAAGCTTGATCTGCCACATGCATAATGGACCTGTTCTGCCTGGACTAATCTTCCTGCAACAAAACAGAGACTAACTCCTCAAATGACAAGGCATTTGGATTTCATTTCATCATCAACCGAAGAGTAGAAGAAAAACTCTCATATGAATCAGGAAGACCATTCAGAACGGTCTGCACAAGTGAGCTGTCTGGTATACCATCATCAACAGAAATCAATTGTTCCTTCAAGTCTTTGACCTTTGTTAGGAAACTCTCCATAGAATCACCTTCATTCATGTGCTCACTCTCCAACTGTTTTTGGAGGTAAGCAACACAGGCCTCATTCCTAGCTTGGTACAATGTGGCAAGTGTATCCCAAGCATCCTTAGGTGTTCTGCAAGAGCGAATATGAGGAATAATGGCACCTTTGACAAACAAAGCTGTCAATGGATGTGCCTGACATCTCTACCATCCTAATGAATCTGCTCTACAGTAGGTGCAGCAGGAACAACAACACGAACATGAATCTACACAATATCATCTTCGACACCATCTCCATTAGCTCCAGCACCTGTATTTGTAGTACCTATTGTTACAGGTGTAACAGGACGTCTTTCAACACCCTGCACAATGTTCCACAATCCTTTTGCAACCAATACATGTCACATCATATAAGCCCATAATGGGTAGTTGGTACCATCCAACTTATCCTCAACAGCCAACATATCAAATACATCATTGCTTTCAGCCATGGCCGATGACTAAAATACCTTGATGCAAAAAATTGATTGTAGCTCAGAAAGTTGAACGCAACTTCCTACATGAATTCTGCTAGACCTGTAGCAGACTTCGAGATGCTTATATTGGCGAATAGAAACTGGTATATACCTTTGGCACAAAAAGATGAAATAGCCTGCACAAGCATTGTGATAGTGCATTCGGAGGCAGAAACGAGCTCAGACCACGATTTCAACAGCACAGAGCGAAGCAATTTTGATCTCTGAAACACCTTGAGTATGCTCACCAAATTTTGTGCAAATCTGAGACTCCAAATGGAGGAGTGTCGACGGCGCCCTAGATGAAGGGATGACCTGCTTTGATACCAATTGTTGGAGTTAGACGTCTATGGAAGCACGCGAACATCACAAGGAAGAAGAAAAAGCTTGGAGCACAACACACAATACTGAATGTATTACTAGAGAATGTACAAAGATAAGTAGCCCATTAGGGCAATAGACGTATATATAAGCCGAGGGAAAAAAACCTCCTAAAGAGGGACAAAGGTGCCCCGGCGGCCCTAGTGTGTTCGCACACATCACTACCTAAATATATCAACAGGGGAATGGGAGATTGGTGATATTGGTGGAAGGGGAATGGGGGATTGCAAGAGTTTGGTGTGAGGTGGTCGTGTGGTTGCTAGTGAGATATCGATAGGATGAGATAGTAACATGTGTGTGGTTTCTACCATGATCATGGGAATGGTAGGCGGAGTGCATGTAATGGTGGTGTAAAGTGAAGTCATCACACCCTTGGGAGATCCTAAAGACATTGTGGTTGGAATGCATGTGTTGCCTTCCATGAATGACAAGTAACATGGGGATATAGTGGCACCAATGTTGGAGTAAGGGAAAATGGAGGAAGAAAAGAAAAAATAGGGGTTTCCAGGAAGGGGAACGTAGATATGAGGATTCACAAGGAAATCGATGTTACCATCCGTGGGCCTAGGATGGCCTTATGTGATGGGTATGATTTGATACCATATGGCAGGTGCCATGGGTTGTGTATATGTTTTGTATAAAGGGTTGATGATGGAAGAGAAGAGGGTGGCCTAGGTTATTGGCTAGCAAAAGATCAAGGAACATGTGGGGTAACCGTTGGGTTAGTGGTTATGATGGGTATAGTGCAAGGTGGTGTGTTTTGAGGTTTATGGTGGATGGATTCGGGGATGTCGATGCTTACATTGGGTTCTAGAGTGGCCACTACATCTGTTGTGATTGCGGAAGATAATGGGCACTAAGGGGAAATAGGAGAAGTTGTACAATCGTTTTTGTTGGGAGGTTTATAGCTTCTATGGAGGTGGCTTTTGAACTAGTTCCTAACTCCCATTTCAATATAGGGATCTAAGATTTTTCTCGTGTGTGGTTGAGTTTCCACCCTTATTTGATCAAGGCAAGTTGATTGATGCAACATAGTGCACATTGCTTCCTGCATGTTGAGGGTTTTGTTCATTAGCTCAAGGGATGTAATGATGGGGGACTCTACACCCTTCTCCTTGAGGATTTGATCCATTAAATCCCTGTGAGTGCTAAAAGAGATGTGATGTCACTCTTGAATGACCAGAATGGTATTGTATAAGCTTTGCAGGTGTGCTATCAAGGTGGGGGCTTCTATTTCCTCTTCACCTTCTTGTTGTTCCTCCTATTGTTCTTCATCTTGCTTGTCCTTATCATCTTCATCCTCTTCATCTTCATCTTTCTCATCTTCTTCCTTAGTTGTCCTGGCTTGTCCTTGTTGCTCTATCTCTTTTTTGTTGCTACTACTTTCCTCCTAATGGGTTTCAATGGCATCTTATCCTTACATATATGGTACTAAGTTTGCTGGCATATATCACATTTCTTCACATAGGTACATGCAACGATGTGAAGAGTGGGTCACCAAAATCCTATGAATAGTATGGCTCTTATTACTCTATCTAGTCCAAAGTATCCACCTGCCACACCTCGGTGAGCAGACTCTAAGATTTGGAGGTATTCACTCTCATGGAAATAGAATCTTAGATATCTATCTCTTCCACATTCGTATAGATTATCTCCTATGAGTGCATAGTCTAGCACTTCCTTTTCTCAACTCTTTCATCTAGCCAAAGTCATCTCATAAGGAAATCTTTTCATCCTCAAGAATTTTACCAAAGTTTTGCTCCAATCTGGTACGAGTGCTTCTTGATCTAAAGTAGCATGCTCTATATGTGGTTTAACACAACAGGTTGGGCACTCCTTACACATCTTATAAACTTCTACTTCCATGGTTCGCCAATATACTCCTAGACTTCACAGAGTCTGTAAGGTTCTATGTTTGGAGTGATATTGATTTAATGCACCTAGATGTGCTAATTGCAACCATTTTGCATACTTGTCTTCTTCCACACAATAAGCTAATATGCTTTAATCGATGTGTTTATACACACTCACTACCATTATGTGATATTTCTAAGACTTCACTACCTCTCTTTCATTTGCTTTCATCACAAGATGCTTAGGCCCTAAAGTGAGAATAGGGACTAGGGTGTTAGCCCAATTCCGCACTACTTCCAGATTGAATGCATAAGCATCAAGAGGTTCATCTGACACTCCTTGCGGAGAATCTCCTAAAGTGAGTCTAGAAAGATGATCTGCTCTTAAGTGAGTCTTTCAAAAGACATCTTATGTTGATCTTGTGAGGCAATGGACACTTCGTTGTAATGGAGAAATCGATCAAGGAAGTTCTAGAATTCCTTGTCTGCTACTCGTTCTAATAGGTCCTCAGTGATAGGAAGCGGATGACTATCTCTCATAATGGCTGCATTAACTTTCTTCAAGTTGATCCACACATGTAGAATGCCATTCTTTTTCGGCAGCACCACAATAGGGGATACCCATTCAGTGTGCTCAATCCCATAGATATATCTAGGTTCTATTAGATGATCTATTTCCTCCTTGATTTTGGACATATAATTATCATTATAAGTGTATGGCTTTTGCTTTATAGGTTTAGCTTCTAGTGTTATAGGGATCCTGTGCGAGAAAATTATTGGGTCCATGTTAGCACTCAAGGTCAGGAATGAGGTGCAAGAACACGTCAAAGAAGTGGACACACAAGAAGAGGGAGCAAGTAGGGAGCTCCAAGAAATACATGTCAAATTTTCAAAAGGAATCCCTATAAAAATGTTGATTTTCATCACTAAAAGCCATTGTCAATACCATTTCATATTTTTGTAACTCTGTTTTGTTTAAGCCAAGGAGTCCTCAACCTTAAGCAGTATTAGAAGTATCATCCTACCAATTTTCATAATTTTTAGACTCTATTTGAGCCCTCAAATAAGCCCAAGAACCTAATAAGCCCAGTATTAGAAGTATAATCCTACCAATTTTCATAATTCTTAGGCTCTGTTTGAGCCCTCATATAAGCCTAGATTGGACACTAGGTCTAGATAGGGCCAAAACTACTCAAAAAATCATAAAAAGAGCTAGAGAGCTCATTTTTGGGGATTAGCTTGTTGTAGATTCAAGCTTTTGTAAGAGAACTCTTTTGTAATCAAAGTCCTTCCATTGTTCCTCTCTTTGCTCTTACCTTGTGTGCGTGTGTATGTATGTGTGTGCATGCTTGTGTGCTCTCTATCACACACTTGTGACTTCACTCACTCATGGTCTTCATATCAATCCTCACGTCTCCGTGGATTGACAAGTAAAGGAGGTGGTGTTTATGCTTGATTTACACCAAATTTTGGCACTGTTGCTGGGGAGAGAGTTTCGAGGACGAGCATTGTCATGGAAAGATTATAGATTTGCAATTTTGGAAGGTAAGAAATAGTCATTTTCTATTATTATTTTGATTTTTGCTTCTCCTTCTTCATCATTGTCATCTTCATCCATCATCACCTTCATATAATTTTTCATTTTTGAGTGCATTTTCACCATTTCCACATCATTTCTCATGTGTGGGAGTGCAAGAAAGAGCTAGGAAGTGCTTAGGAGTGCATGCGAAAATTTGAAATTCCCACCTAGAAACTCAAAAAATCGTGACTTTCTTAGAAAATTGAATTTTTTTTCGCCCTAAACTTTTTGCGAAAATCGCAATTCTTTGAAAGTGAGAAAATCAAGATTCTCTAGAATTGTGCATATTGAGAAAATTGTGATTCTTTGGATTGACAGGATTTCAGAAAATCACAATTCTTTGCATTTTAGAGTTTGAGAAAATCGCAATTCTTTGCATTTGTGGATTTGCAAAAAATCACGATCCTCTAACCTTGTTGGATTTGAGAAATTCGCAATTCTATGGAAGAAATTCGTGATTCTCTAGACTTAGGCATTTTTGAGAAAATCATGATTCTCTGGATATACATTTTTGAGAAATTTCCGATTCTTTGCTAGAAATTTGTGATTCTTTGGACTTGAGAAATTTGAGAAAATCGCGATTCTCTACAAGAAAGTCGCGATTCTCTGCTAGAAATTCACGATTCTTTGGATTTGGGCATTTTGAGAAATTTGCAATTCTCTAGAATAAATTGGCGATTCTTTGAACTTAGGCATTTTTTAGAAAATCATGATTCTCTCGACTTAGGCATTTTTTAGAAATTCACGATTCTCTGCTAGAAATTCGCGATTCTTTGGACTTGAGAAAATTTGAGAAAATCGCAATTCTCTACAAGAAAGTCGTGATTCTCTGCTAGAAATTCGCAATGCTTTGCTAGAAATTCGAGATTCCCAGGACTTTGTGCTTTTGAGAAAGTCATGATTTCTTGCAAGAAAGTCACGATTCTCTGCTAGAAATTCATGATTCCCTAAACTTAGTGTGTTTGAGAAAGATGCAATTTCCTATAAGAAATTCACGATTCTCTGCTTGGTAGATTTTTAGAAAGTTGCAATTCTTTGGATTGTTGAATTTGAGAGAATTGGGATTCTCTAGTTGTTGCACTTGTGAAAAAAAAACATGACTTTTTGGTTGCCTGATTTGCACAAAAATCACGATTCTCGGAGATGTCTTGTTTGCTTATTTTGACCCCCAAAAGCCTGATTGGCACAACTTTCTCATATGAACTCTGTTTGGAGTGATTTTGAGCTCGTTGGAAAGCTTGTTTTGAGTATGACAAAAGCATCCATGGGTAAGACTAATATGTGCAATTATAGATATAATATTTTGAAGTTGACCCTCAATTGGGACTAAGAAACCAAGGGGACTCCAAAGGAGTTTTAGCAATACAAAGGGTAATTTTGGGACCAAAAGAAAAAGCTCATGAACCTGAGATCTTGTAGATACCTAGGCAAGGATAGACAAAGCATTAGATCATCTGAGGCTAATGTCAACCATAAAGCTAGGTCTTGGGCACAACAACTTAGTGTTTATCCCTACGTGCTAAGTTCGGACACAAGTGATTCCAAAATGTCCTTTAAAAACATTAAAAGAACCACACGTAGTTCAAGAATTGCATATTTATAGACACCAAAAGGTACCTATAAGACACAATTGGAATACATCAGGACCAACCAATTAGGTGCTCGCATCTATAACGATGGCTTGAGGCGATCGTGGTCCAACTCAAATATCCTGATCAACCTTTCGGACTTGAACACCCAATGGTTTAATTTGAAGAAGGTTCATACATTGATAAGAAAGAAACCATGTATGTGGTTACCAACTTACCAGATAGGATAGATGTTGGAGAATTCCTCTCCTAATCGCAGCGGAAAGTGTAGAAGACCTTCTCAGGATGAAGACTCTTGCCAACAGCAGAACCTTCAAATAAAAACTGGTACCAACTGAAATATCCAATGAACTTGAAACCTTGGTCACTCAAACTAGACACCTAGAGCTTTCAAATGAGATATCAAACACTCAATTCGGAGTAGATTTGAGTTGTCAACTATTTGATTCAAAACAGACTACCTATCCACTCAGTTAGGCTGTAAACGGGACTTCACTAAAACCTGAATAACTCAAGGAGCATAAAGAATTTCATAAAACGGTTCTAGATAGAGGAAGTACTCAAGATAAGCTTTCCAACGAATGTTTAAACACTAAATTTGGATACATATGTTGAGAGATATGACTCTCACAAGTAGACTACCCAAAAATGGGTGTGCGGCTGGACACAGCTGAAAACTGGACTCCACTAAAACCTGAATAACTCAGAGAGCATAAAGAATTTCATAAAACTGTTCTAGACAGAGGAAGTACTCAAGATAAGCTTTCCAACGAATGTTTAAACACTAAATTTGGATACATATGTTGAGAGATATGACTCTCACAAGTAGACTACCCAAAAATGGGTGTGCGGCTGGACACACTCTATGAGAGTGAACTGAACGAAATGAGTCAAACCAAATGAAGTAGATACAAGGGGGCTTCCACGCCTTCTTGCTCTACTATTGAGTGTCCTCCCTTGCTTCTTTTATAGCCAAGTGACCAAAAACTCTCATGATGAGTTTGAGAGCTCTTCTCCATCATTTCTCCACTACTTTGGACAGCCACTCCTCTTACAATTCAGATTTTGGATTTGATTCTCTTTTGAATGATTCTCTTTTGGCCTCCACTACTTGCTGAAGTAAATGCTTCTATTTTTCATTTTTGTATTTTCCTTCTACTTGAAGAAAATCCTTTTTGCAAAAATATATACGAGCTTACTTCTTTATTTTTAACACTCCCCCTCAAGCTCACATGTGAGCTTGCACCTTCAACCATATCTTGTAAGTTGATGTCGTCCTTGAACCTCTTGAGCTTAGAAGCATCGAGGGACTTTGTAAGCATGTCTGCAACCTGGTCATTAGTTCCAATGAACTTTATATCCACATCCTTGCTCAAAACTTTTTCTCGAACATAATGATAATGCACTTCTATGTGCTTGCTTCATGCATGAAACATTGGATTGTTTGTCAAGTGAATGCTTGACATGTTGTCACCATAAATTGGAATGGTCTCCACCTGCACATCAAGATCAGCCAAGAGCTTCTTAATCCACATAGCTTCACAAGTTGCAAAGGCTAAACCTCTATATTCAGCTTATGTAGATGATAGTGCAACAGTAGGTTGCTTCTTTGAGCTCCATGTGATAGGTTTGCTACCTATCATGAACACATAACCTGAAGTGGATCTTCTATCCTCCTTGGAACCAGCCCAATCAGCATCACTGAAGCCCTTTACCTGCAATTCTTCATCATATCTATAAAACAATGCATGATTGACAGTGTGCTTCATATATCTTAGCACTCGTTTGGCTGAATTTAAATGTTCACTTGTTGGAGCTTGCATAAATTGAGAAAGAACTCCAACAATATAACACAAATCTGGTCTTGTGATCGTAGCATAGATCAATGAACCTATAATACTCCTGTATGTAGTTACATCATGTAACTTCTCTCCATCATTTGAGCATAGCTTCACATTTGTGTCCATAGGTTGAGTGAGTGGTTTGCATTCACTCATTCCAAATCTGAAAAGAACATCCAATAGGTACTTTCTTTGCATTAAGTAAATGCCATCTTTCCCATAGACTATCTCAATGCCTAAAAAGTATTTCAGCTCACCAAGATCTGAAATTTTAAACTCCTTACCGAGTTTCCTTTTGATCTCTTGTATTCCTGTAACATTACTTCCTGTTATGATGAGATCATCAACGTATATGCAAATATATACCTGCTTGCCTTCTTCTTTCTTCATGTAGAGAGAGGGATCTGCATTACTTGGACTATACCCACACCTTGTGAGGTACTCGACCAATCTTTGATTCCAAGCACGTGGTGCTTGCTTCAGCCCATACAAAGCTTTCTTCAATCTACAAACAAAATTTGGATGCTTTTTGTCTTCAAATCCAATCAGTTGACTCATGTATACCTCTTCTTGAAGTTCACCATTGAGAAAAGCATTTTTTATGTCGAGTTGGTACAATGGCCATCTCCTTGCTGCACTCACTCCAATCAAGGTTCTAATTGTTCCCATCTTTGCAACCGGGCTGAAAGTCTCTTCATAATCGATGCCGTGAGTTTGCTTGAATCCTTTTGCTACTAGTCTAGCTTTATGCCTTGCTAGAGAGCCGTCAGCATTTCTCTTTATTTTAAACACCCATTTATTTGGAACAATCTTCATACCTTCAGCCTTTGGAACTAGCTCCCATGTGTGATTGTCCTTGAGAGCTTTCATCTCTTCTTGCATAACTTCTTGCCATTCTTTTTGTGTACATGCTTCTTCATATGCATCCGGTTCTTTATCTTTGACCACCTGTGTCATATATGCAAAATGTTTTGCAATAAAACTATCATAGCTCAGCCTTTCAATTGGATACCTTGCTCTTGAAGACCTCCTTTCATTTCCTTTTGAACATTGCTTCTTCAATCGGTTCAACTTTACCTTCGGTGTGATCACCTCTTCATACTCTTCTTCACTTGTATTTGAATCACTATTTTGGGCAGCACTTTCGGCTTTAGATCTTTCATAAGCTGATGTTGGTGATGAGGAATGACTCCTTAGCCTCCCCTTCCATGTTGAGCTTTCTCCAAGTGATGTAGAAGCTTCTGGACCTGACATTTGAGTGCTTGTTTGCTGAAATTCTTCTTGGACAGCACCTTCATCATCTTCGCAATCTTCTTCAAGAGTCTTCTCTTTCCCTTTGTCTCCAAACCATGGTCTTAGCTCATCAAATACCACATCTCGTGAGATTCGTAGCTCCTTTGTCACCGGATTGTAGCACCTATATCCCTTTTGCTCCGATGAATATCCAATAAAAATACATTTTTCGGACTTTGCCTCCATCTTTGTCCTTAGTTCTTGAGGGATGTGAACATAACACACACATCCAAAAACTTTGAGATGTGTAAGGTCAGGCTTCTTACCGGAATAAACCTCCTCGGGAGTTAGATTATGCACTCCAGCCGTTGTGCACTTGTTCATCAAATAAACGACCGTACTAGTTGCTTCAGCCCAATAGTTTAGTGGCATCTTCATCTCGTTGAGCATGCATCTTGCAACTTCTGTGATATGTCAATTTTTCCTTTCAGCTATTCCATTTTGTTGAGGTGTGTACCTACATGTAAATTGTCTCTTGATTCCATTTTCATAAAGAAAGTCTGAAAATTCTTTGGAGAAATATTCTCCTCCTCCATCGGACCTCAAGGTCTTTATGTAGCGTCCTGTTTCCTTTTCTACCTGTGCTTTAAATCTCTTGAACATGGAGAACACATCTGATTTTTGTTTTATGCAAAACATCCATACTTTCCTTGAATGATCATCAATAAAAGTGACAAAATATCTATTACCAGCCACTGATGGTTGTTGTGATGGTCCCCATACATCCGTGTGTATCAAGTCGAGGACATTCCTTGCCACATAGTTGCTTTTCTTGAATGGTTGTCGAGTTTGCTTTCCTAGTTGGCATGCTTCACAAAACTCATGTAGTCCGGCATCATCGAATCTTGGAAGACCTCTTACCACTTCATGGTTGCTCATGTCCTTGAGCTTGGGAATGTTGATATGTCCAAACCTTTTGTGCCACAAATCGATTTCAGCTATCCTCTTGTTTCCAAACTGAATATACATCACCTTTCCATGCGGTTGTTGAATGTCCAAAGTGAACATCCTTCCTTCTTTCCTTCCTTGAGCAATGACCTTGAATCCTTCTTTTGGATTCTTTATAAAGCAGCCTTTTTCATTGAAGATAACATGATATCCTTTCTCTACCATTTGTCCTACTGAAATCAAATTCTTTGCAATAGTAGGAACATGAAGAACATCAGCCAATACCTTCTTGTCTCCAAGCTTGATATCTCCAACATGCTCAATTGCGTGTTGAGTTTCATCGCCGGTCTCTACACATCCTTTTCCACTTGGAGCTTGTAGCTTTGTGAACAAATCTCCTTGGCATGTCATATGGTTGCTGCAACCTGAATCTATGAACCATTGTTCGTCATCACTTCTCGAGTTGTTGTAGTCATGCTTCATGGCAAGCATGGTTTGCTTGTCTCCTTCACTTGATGTACTCGCATAGTTATTTTGGCTCCTTTGGTTGCCTTCATTCAGCCTTCCATTCTTTTGCCAACAATCATTTGCATAATGTCCTAGTTTACCACAATGATAACATGTTATACCTTTATGAGGATTGTATGAACCTCGACCTCTTCCTCTATTTCTTCCTCGACCTCTTCCATGTGTGTTGTCATTTGAGTTGTCCTTGTTGTCGTCCGAGTTGTGTTGGCTGAAATTTGTATTGTTGTAGCTTCTTCCTCTTCCTCTCGAGCCTCCTCTTGAGTTCCTTCCTCTACCTCTTCCTGCATATAACATTTGACTATGGCTGTCCTTACCTTTGTTGCCTTCTCCTTGTTGAGCAACCTCTTCAGCCACAAGATTTGGTATAATCTCGTCGAATGTTGGTAGAGGATCTCTATAAAGGATGTTTGTGATGAGGGGCTTCCACTTTTCTTCACTCCTCAAGCCATTGAGGGTTGTTTGGACGATGTCTTCCTCTTCTATCTTGCATCCAACTAATGCTAGTTGATCTCGAAGCTCCTTAATCCTCAATGTATACTCACTAATACTTTGGTTTGAGCTTTTCTTCATGTTGTTGAGCTCGTTCTTGAGTTGCATCCTCCGAGACCTTGTTGAGGTAGCATACACCTTCTCCAATGCTTCCCAAACTTCTTTGGCTGTTTCTAAGCTTTGCACATGACCAATCATAGTGTTAGAAATAACTTGTGAGATGAGGAACATCACCCTTCGATTCCTCTCTTCCCAATCAGCAAATTGTCTCCTTTGTGCCGGAGTAATGTTGGGATCTTCAAGGTCTACCGGTTGTGGATCATCTCCACTAACTAAACCCCATAAACCTTTACCTTTAAGGTAATTTATCATTCTATACCTCCAAGACTGAAAATTGTCTTTGTCTAACTTCTCAACTTGTTGTCCTAAATCAGCCATTGAAAACTTCCAAGATTGAAGTTTACCTCAAGTATGTTGTGGCGCTCTCTCTTCAATTCACGAAGCTCCCCCTTGATTTGTAGCTTTCCCTTTGCTTCAGTTTAGTTCAAATGCTTTGCCTCTTCAAACTCCAAGGCTCTGATACCAAATGTTCGAGAATTCCTCTCCTAATCGCAGCGGAAAGTGTAGAAGACCTTCTCAGGATGAAGACTCTTGCCAACAGCAGAACCTTCAAATAAAAACTGGTACCAACTGAAATATCCAATGAACTTGAAACTTTGGTCACTCAAACTAGACACATAGAGCTTTCAAATGAGATATCAAACACTCAATTTGGAGTAGATTTGAGTTGTCAACTATTTGCTTCAAAACAGACTACCTGTCCACTCAGTTAGGCTAAAAACTGGACTTCACTAAAACCTGAATAACTCAGAGAGCATAAAGAATTTCATAAAACTGTTCTAGATAGAGGAAGTACTCAAGATAAGCTTTCCAACGAATGTTTAAACACTAAATTTGGATACATATGTTGAGAGATATGACTCTCACAAGTAGACTACCCAAAAATGGGTGTGCGGCTGGACACAGCTGAAAACTGGACTCCACTAAAACCTGAATAACTCAGAGAGCATAAAGAATTTCATAAAACTGTTCTAGACAGAGGAAGTACTCAAGATAAGCTTTCCAACGAATGTTTAAACACTAAATTTGGATACATATGTTGAGAGATATGACTCTCACAAGTAGACTACCCAAAAATGGGTGTGCGGCTGGACACACTCTATGAGAGTGAACTGAACGAAATGACTCAAACCAAATGAAGTAGATACAAGGGGGCTTCCACGCCTTCTTGCTCTACTATTGAGTGTCCTCCCTTGCTTCTTTTATATCCAAGTGACCAAAAACTCTCATGATGAGTTTGAGAGCTCTTCTCCATCATTTCTCCACTACTTTGGACAGCCACTCCTCTTACAATTCAGATTTTGGATTTGATTCTCTTTTGGCCTCCACTACTTGCTGAAGTAAATGCTTCTATTTTTCATTTTTGTATTTTCCTTCTACTTGAAGAAAATCCTTTTTGCAAAAATATATACGAGCTTACTTCTTTATTTTTAACAATAGATGAGTTTGGAAATGCCATTCCTGAGAATGAGATAGGAGACCTAGAGCAAGGAGATGTGGGCCAAGAACCCAAGACTCCTAGAGGTAAGTCGCTCTTGACCAGAGTGATCACTCCAGATTGGATCCCTCAAGAAAACAAAAGTATAGAACTATTCTTGAATAGAGAAACAAAGGAAGCCTTTTTGACATTCAAGCCAGATCAACCTAACTCAATAACCACCATCTACAAATTCAAAGACCCTGAGACAAAGGCAAGTTTGTATATATAGATAACACATCAAAAAGAATGTTCTCAGTAACAAAGCATGATAGGCATGCATACACTTGGTAGGGCAAACTGATTTTCCCTCCACCAAGATCTAATGTCTCACATGGCCTCCAAGGAGCACGATCATCCCAGGCTCATGAAACCCAACAAGAACGAACGAGAGCGAGACCTCAGGTAAGATTTGCACACAATGTGGGTAGCGACAGATCAAGATTTGAAGGTGAAAGACATGAAAGAGAGAGACATCAAGCACATAGGCATCAAAGAGATGAACACAATTTTCCATTGCCTAGACCCTAAGAGTACCCAAGGACTCTTAGACCCTGTCAAGTGGTCAAGACAATGAAAAACTACTTTGATGGGTTAAGAGATCCCTATGATCATGTGGCTGAGTTCAAACAAGTCTTAAGAGTTGAACAGGTCGAGAACTTGTTCACTCAGTTCGAGGCATTTGATTTGATCCTCAAGGGCACCGCATTAGCTTGGTTTCATCCCCTTAATAGTCACAACTACAAAAATATAGGTCAACTGCTAGAAGAATTCATTGTAGAGTTCTCCAAGAGTGGTATTAAGCACAGTACATCATCCTTGATCCACAACTTCAAGCAGACACCCTAAGAAACAATGCGATTTGTAGGAAGATGGTTCAAATAGTACTTAAAAAGTTTCCCTATTCGAGAGTTACCCACACCGAAAAACAAGTGGCCTTGTTTTTAGATGGCTTACTAAGCATCAAGTTAAGATTATATGTGTACTTGAAAGAGCCTAGATCCATAGAAGAGTGTGTGCAGATGTGCATTGACATAGAAGATAACTTGTGTGACGAGCTAGGATTGTCCAAAATCTATAAGGATTCTGATAGTTCTACTAGTCATACTTCGAGAATCTCCATAGAAATAGATGAGATAGTTGTTTGTCCAAATAGACAAACAACAAGAGTCACCTCATTGAACTGATGTTATACTTGGAGAGGGGACCACATGGCTAGCGTTTGACCAATGCAAAACCAGAATCAGAGAGAAGCAATGCCCTATATTGCACTATTGAGAGAAATTACATGAACCATATGGCTCACGATTGTCCCTACAATAGGCAAACTATTAGACAAGCTTATCAGCATCCTTACCAAGAGGGTAGGTACTATAACTTATACCAACAACCATATTATAGGCCACCATAGTAATATCAACCTCAGTACCAACAACAATATTAGGCACCATATAGGCCACAACCAGTCTTAGGAAACCAACCGCCAACTCTTGCCAACATGATTCCAATTAAGTATGCAATGGTAGAGGAGAACTTGAATAGAGCATTGGTATCAATGACCCCATTAGTCTTAGAAAATGACCCTCATGCTCAGAGCTCTAACTACACCCATGAAGATAGTCCACAAGCTTATTACATAAAATCATTGGAGAATAGTGAGATTTACTCGTATCAATATGAGACACCACTTATGGAACAAAATTGGGAGCCAGAATACTCCAATGTCATGTACATGAATCCCAACCCAAGGCCCCAATCGAGAGAAGTAAGACCACATGACCCTAGAGGACCATGTTTTAGATGTCAAGGTGATCGTTCCATTCATGATTGTCCCCACCCACCGGCTCTAGGACAAGGACAGACCATGACAATGCAAGGCTTTTGTCCTGAGTGCAGCAAATAACATCTTCCGAGAGATTGTCCAAGGAACCCCTTTAGTGCATCCAAGGTTACACCCATTAATGTGGTAGGCTTAGAGGTTGATACTAGGGCACATTCATTAAAACAATATAAAACAATTGAACGATCGGAGTTGAGTGAATAAGGAGAGCCTAGTAAGAGAAAAACAAGAAATTGGAAGGATACCAGGGGGAGAGCCAATCGCAAGCGGAATAGGAAGCTGTCTGAACTAGAAGAAAGCCTTAAAGATGCAAAAGTCAAAATAGAAGATATTTCCTCACAGAATCCCTCACATGCCAAAACTCCATCTACACTACCTCATCCCACACCACCAACCATTGTAAATAGAACACAACCAGGGTTTGTTCTTGTAGATCCAACCCCATAAGGCTTGCACATGATGTTTAAGGCCTACCAGGCTTGACTTCAAGAAGGGCCAACAGCTCCAAACCTAGACAAGAGTTACCCTAGAGCAGATCTAGAGATTGAACGAAAAAAAATGTGCATGAAAATGGTAGAACTAGCTCAAGCTATGCTCAAGACTAGTCAATCATTCAATCAAACAAACTCTATTAAACCGGATTTACACTTCTAGGGCTTATTAGAAAGATTAGAGTAGGTGGTAACCAAGTGGTAGGTTTCTTTACCTCCACAGGCTCAACCAATTGTTGAAAGAGAAAGCTCACCACCAACGAAATCTTATGTTCATGATTCCATAGATGAGGGAGCACCTCTTTCAATTCAATAGTACTCTCAAGAGTTCTTGCGGGAAATACAAGAAGAGAAATGGGCCAAGGAGATGGGTAATCCCCCTCCTATTCCTAAGATCAATGACCTTTATGATCAATTTCCCCAAGACATTCCATCTATCTATGGAGACCAAGCAGACCAACAAGAAGATGAAAGACTAGATTTTGAATCTAATTCTTTACAAGAGTTGCCACAATTCGGGGCCCATGGGAATTTGAATCTCTTCAGGTCAGAGCTCCCACAATATTGGTAACACATGAAGACTCAGTGGTTCCAAGGAATTCTGATGTCATGAAGAACACTAAGGTTCAGTGTCATCTCACCGTGGAAGAGTTGCTCAAAGTAAAACCAGAGCTATGGAATCATGTGGCCAATCAAGTTCGTGAACTTGATTCCAAGTTGTCGAAAGCAGGCTCTAAGCAGAAAGTACCAGATACCTCTAGACAAAATAGGAGACATGAGTGAAGGTGAAGAAGGTAATACTTATCCTCCAATCACCCACCAAGGTTACACAACCAAAGCTATCTTAGATTTAGGTGCTCATGTTGCAATTGCTACCAACTCATTGTTGAAGCAATAGGGCAAACCCGCATTAAGACCAACTAGAATGAAGCTTCAAATCATTGATGGCCATGTTCAAAGACCTCTAGGATTGCTAGAAGGGATGACTCTAACCACTTGTGGGGTAGAGTTTGAACACACCTTTGCTATATGTGACTTTGAGAAAAATACTTTCTATGTGATGATCCTAGGAAGACCCTTCGTACGATAACTACAAATCGTACAAGATTGGGGAACTAACTCCTTATAATTGCAGCACTCAGAGGTCACAACCAAGGTGAATATGAAAGACTATACCTTTAGAGTTGTACCACCCCTACAATGGAATCATATTCACAAAACACAAGAAGATTCAATCTCTGCGCATTCTAAAAGTTCACATAATCCATCCTAGATGCATGAAGATACTCACTTGTGGATTTGCAAGGTCACAGAGGAAGAGGAAAATGCTTAAAGGCGAGAGAAGAAGGAACTCCTTAAGAGGAAAGAGCGGTTAGAGACCCAACCTACACGTCGATGATCTTCCGAGATGACGAATTTGAGCCTCATGGCTTACTAGAAATCTTAGCCACCATGGACATTGCTGTCAATGAGGAACAATGGACAACACATTATGATGAGGAAGGTTATGGATGAAGACTAGAATGGCAATGATCTAGATTCCATTGTGATGGATAGTCACTTTAACTCAGAAAAACACTATTTAGAAGATGTAGGAGTGCTTAACCAAAAAGAAGAACCTCTCACATTCATTACAATGGTAAATTCAAAGGATGGAAGTGAGGGTATTCAAAAGAAAAAGAAAAGAAAAATAGTGAAACAAGAAGAGGTGGAATCATTGTTTGAAGTACTAGAGAATTTCAAGAAATATGAAGTTGAAGACCAAAAAAATTTGGTATGAACGCCTAAGTGAGAGGCCACCATAGGAGAAGCATATGATAATAAAGAAAAGACCAAAAACATTGTTGTGACCATTGAAGTGAATGAAGAGTGATGTACATACATGGGAGAAGACCTAAGTGCAGAAGAAGAAATAGAGATTGTAGCTTTATTAAGGGAATATAGGGATGTGTTCGCATGGCACTATAAGGACTTGAAGGATGCCAAGCCCACCAAACAAAAGCCCTACACATATAATGACACTTATGCTACAAAAATAAAAGAAGAAATTGATAGGCTGATTGAAGCTGGATTCATCTATGAGATTGAGCATATTGAATGGGTGTCCCCCATTGTAGTGGTGCCCAAGAAGAACGGGAAGTTGCAAGTGTGTATTAACCTTAAAAAATTTAATGACG
Source organism: Ceratopteris richardii (assembly GCA_020310875.1). Classification (NCBI taxonomy): domain Eukaryota; kingdom Viridiplantae; phylum Streptophyta; class Polypodiopsida; order Polypodiales; family Pteridaceae; genus Ceratopteris; species Ceratopteris richardii. The sequence continues at coordinate 11,517,929 of CM035427.1, forward strand.
CTACAATTAGAGATAGCTATCCGCTTACAATCAGCGAACATTTATTGGAGCGTGTTGCAAGCAAGGAAGTTTATAGCATTTTGGATAGATTATTGTTGGAGTTAGACGTCTTCGGAAGCACGCGAACAGCACAAGGAAGAAGAAGAAGCTTGGAGCACAACACACAAGACTGAATGTATTACTAGAGAATGTACAAAGATAAGTAGCCCATTAGGGCAATAGGCGTATATACAAGCCGGGGGAAAAAAACCTCCTAAAGAGGGAAAAAAGTGCCCCGGCAGTCCTAGAGTGTTCACACACATCACTACCTAAATATATCAACAAATCCCCCCTGGGAGTGATGCGGTGAACAAGGAGCTGGCACTCATGTATAAGGAAGTGCCAAGCTATGTGGAAATCACTCCACAAAAGGAAGTAAGCCCAAAGCTTTGCGGAAAGCTTCAAACTTCTCCCTAGGCAGAGCCTTCGTGAAAAGGTCTGCAATGTTCTCCTCCGTGGGCACATATGCCAAGCTGATCTCCCCAGCAGAGAACCTCTCCCTGACATAGTGATAATGCACCTCAATGTGCTTAGTGCGAGCATGGAACACAGGGTTCCTCGCAACTGCCAATGCGCTCTGACTGTCAGTGAAGATGGTGGTGGCAGAAGACTGGCCAACACCCAAATCAGCCATAAGGCGTCTGAGCCACACACACTCAACAGTCGCTGTGAAAGCTGCCCTATACTCAGCCTCACAACTGGAAGTGGCCACAGTAGGCTGCTTCTTGCTCAACCAAGATATACATGAGCTACCAAGCATGAAGCAAAAACCACTGGTGGACACACGAGTGTCATAGCAACCAGCCCAATCTGAGTCAGAAAAAGCATGCAAATCTGGCGGTAGTGATCCCCCCTTGGGATAAAACAACCCAAGTAGCCGAGTACCACTCAAGTAGCGAAAGATGCGCTTAACCGCTTTCCAATGCGTGACTCCTGGGCAATGCATGAACCTGCTCATCTGTGAGACAGCAAACTGAATATCTGGCCGAGTAATGCATAAGTAAATCAAGCATCCAACAGCCTGCTGATAGAGAACAGCATCAAATGCATCTCCAGCATCATGAAGACTCAATCGTAAACCTGTCTCCATAGGAGTGGCAATAGGCTTACAGTCTTCAAGGCCAAAACGCTGCAATAATGTGTCAATATATTTCGTTTGACACAAAGCCATTCCACCATCAACATGCATAAACTGAATGCCCAAATAGTGATGCAAATGCCCCAAATCAGACATCTCAAATGAGGCATGCAAATCAGCCTTAAAATCAGCAATATGTGTCTCAATAGGACCAGTGAGCAGCATGTCATCAACATAGACAACAATGATCAGAAGCACATCATTAGCACGCTTAACATATAAGGTGCTTTCAGTTGGACTGTTCTCAAAACCATGTGCAATGAGATAGGCATGTATCTTCTCATACCAAGCACGTGGTGCTTGCTTTAAACCATATAACGCCTTCTTTAACCTGCACACCTGGTTTTCATGCCCTTTTTGCACAAAGCCACGGGGCTGAAAAACATACACTTCTTCATGCAAGTCACCATTCAGAAATGCTGTTTTAATGTCCAACTGATGTACATTCCAACCATGATGGGCTGCAAGTGCACAAATGCTCCGAACAGTAGTCATACGGCATGTAGGTGCAAAGGTCTCATCAAAATCAATGCCTCTTTCCTACGCATAACCCTTTGCAACAAGCCTAGCCTTATACCTGTCAACTGTACCATCAGGTTTACGCTTCAGCTTGTATACCCACTTAGTGCCAATGGCCTTCTTGCCAGGAGGCAAGTCACATAAAGACCATGTACCATTCTTCATTATAGCATCATATTCAGATTGCATAGCAGCCATCCAACTTTCTGAATTTTGTGCTTCATCAAAAGAAACAGGCTCATTCTCATCACAGAGACTAGAGGCAGGCATAGCATAGCAATCTGATGCAAAGGAGGCACTATGAGAGCCTGAACGAGTACGATATGACAAAGGTGCATCTAATTTGCTGTCACGCAAAGTCTGCACCAGCCATTTTGGCATAGTTTTTGCCTGCTCAATATCAGCTCTCTCATCAACAAGTGCATCATGTAAATCTGCATCAGAAATGGAATGATCTGCATCATCATATGAAACCTGCAAAGGCTGAGAAGTTGCCTCATTAGGACTAGCACTAGCCTGTCCACCTGTAAAAAGAGGCATCAAAGTATCATACATGTCTTTGGAGCTAACAGATGTCTCCTTAGTACATGAAAGCAATGGCTGAATAGCATCTTCCACAAAGACAACATCACGGCTAACCAGAATGCGTTTAGTCTGTGGATGATACAGACGATAGCCTTTACTTTCAGAACTGTACCCAACAAAAATACATTTTACTGCCTTATCATCCAATTTTCTGCGATGTTGTTCAGGCACTAATGCATATGCCAAACAACCAAAAACACGCAGATGAGCAACAGATGGCTTGCGGTCATGCCAAGCCTCATATGGAGTGATAGACTGCAATGCTTTAGTGGGACACCTGTTCAGTACATATGCTGCACACATGACAGCCTCAAGCCAGAAACTATGTGGTAAAGCCTGACTTTTGACCATGCACCTCGCCATCTCCATGAGTGACCTGTTCTTTCGTTCAGCAACTCCATTCTGTTGAGGTGTATATGGCACTGTACATTGGTGTTTTATCCCACGTTCAGCCAGAAATGCATTAAAATCTGAAGACATATATTCCCCCCCCTCGATCAGAACGGAGGGTGCCCATTTTACATGCTGACAGATTTTCAGCCAAAACCAAAAACTGTTTGAAGCACATGAACACTTCGGACTTTGCTTTGAGTGGATATACCCATGCATGCCTGGAAAAATCATCAATGAAAGTCACGAAGTAAAGGTAATTTCCAAAAGAGGGTGTCTGCATAGGACCACAGACATCACTATGTACAAGCTGTAATTTCTGCGTAGCCCGAACTGAACCATCTTTTGGAAAGGAAGAACGCTGCATTTTGCCCAAAATACAGCCTTCACAAACATGTTTTCCAGGTGCCTCAAGTTTGGGCAAAGAGGACACCATTTCAGATTTCTGCAGGCGTAACAAACTAGCAAAATTCAGATGACCAAAGCGTGCATGCCAAAGCTTTGCATCTGACATAGCCTGAGAATCATGAACTGCACATGCCGAATCATTCACAGATCTTTCATAGTCTATGAGCTTATACAGCCCACGACATAAAATGCCAGAAGCAATAATCACATCGCCATTTGAGAGATCATGGACTGTACACCTGTCATCAACAAATTTCACAACCAAGCCAATCTTGGCTAATGCAGAAACTGATAACAGATTCTTTTTGATCCGTGGCACAAATAAAGCATCTGACAAAGTGAAAGAACTACCATCAGCAGTAGTGAGAATGATCTTACCAACTCCCATAACAGGATAAGAGGAGTTATTGGCGCATGTGACAGTATTCCCTGTAGGAGCAGGCTCAAGTGAAGAGAAGAAACTGCGCTGCGAGGTAATATGTTTGGTCGCCCCACTGTCAAAGTACCAAACATCTGAGTCTACTGCAGACATGCACTGATCATGAGAAGATGGGTCAAAACTGCAGACAGTAGTAAACGCCCATTCTTCTTCCTGCACAAGATTTGCAGACTCTGTTTTTGGTGTAGAGGCCTCTGCAATAACCATTCCAGCCTCTTTCTTCTTTGCCTCTTTAGCAGCCAGTTTTGGACAGTTCTTTATGATATGATCATTGCCTTTACAGTACTTACAAAACAATTTCTGCTTTTCTGATTTTTTCTCATCTTTGTCTTGGTTCTTTGAATGTGCAGCATTTGCAGATTTCTGCTTACTAGTAGAAGAGCTCCATTTTCCTTTGCCCTTCTGACTAGCCAGGAAAGCTTGATCTGCAACACGCATAATGGACCTGTTCTGCCTGGACTGATCTTCCTGCAACAGAACAGAGACTAATTCCTCAAATGACAAGGCATTCGGATTGCCTTTCATCATCAACCGAAGAGTAGAGGCAAAACTCTGATATGAATCAGGAAGACCATTCAGAACGGTCTGCACAAGTGAGCTATCTGGTATAACCTCATCAGCAGAAATCAATTGTTCCTTCAGGTCTTTGATCTTTGTAAGAAAACTGTCCATAGAATCACCTTCATTCATGTGCTCACTCTCCAACTGTTTTCGGAGGTAAGCAACACGAGCCTCATTCCTAGCCTGGTACAAAGTGGTAAGTGTATCCCAAGCATCCTTTGCTGTTCTGCAAGAGCGAATGTGAGGAATAATGGCACGTTTGACAGACAAAGCTATCAATGCATGTGCCTGGGCATCTCTGCCATCCCAACGAATCTGCTCTGCAGTAGGTGCAACAGAAACAGCAGCACGAACAGGAATCTGCGGAATATCATCTTCGACACCATCTTCATCAGCTCCAACACCTGTATTTGCAGTACCTGTCGTTAGAGGTGTAACAGGACGTCTTTCAACACCCTACACAATGTTCCACAATCCTTTTGCAACCAGTACATGTCGCATCATATAAGCCCATAATGGGTAGTTGGTACCATCCAACTTATCCTCAACAGCCAACATACGGAATACATCACTGCTTTCAGCCATGGCCGGTGACTAAAATACCTTGATGCAGAAAATTGACTGTATCTAAAAAAAGTTGAACGGAACTGCCCAAACGAGTTCTGCTAGACCTGTAGCAGACTTCGAGATGCTTAAACTAGCGAACAGAAACTGGTATATACCTTTGGCACAAAAGGACGAAATAGCCTGCACAAGCGCTGCGATAGTGCGTTCGGAGGCCGAAACGAGCTCAGATCGCGATTTTGGCACCACAAAGCAAAGCAGTTTTGATCTCGGAAACACCCTGAGTATGCTCACCAAATTTCGTGCGAATCTGAGACTGCAAACGGAGGAGTGTCGACGGCGCCCTAGAAGAAGCAACGACCTGCTCTGATACCAATTGTTGGAGTTAGACGTCTTCGGAAGCACGCGAACAGCACAAGGAAGAAGAAGAAGCTTGGAGCACAACACACAAGACTGAATGTATTACTAGAGAATGTACAAAGATAAGTAGCCCATTAGGGCAATAGGCGTATATACAAGCCGGGGGAAAAAAACCTCCTAAAGAGGGAAAAAAGTGCCCCGGCAGTCCTAGAGTGTTCACACACATCACTACCTAAATATATCAACAATTATAAGGTTACAACGAAGTAGAATTGCCCCAAAAGATCCACATAAGACAGCTTTTGCCATAGAGTGGGGAATTTTTGCATTTCATGTGATGCCATTTGGGCTCACAAATGGACTTGCAACATTGCAAAGGCTCATGTGTCATGTCTTCAAAGAGTTCTTGTGAAAGAGCTTAGAAGTGGCTTTATTATATTTGGTCAATAAACCTTTCGATACAGGATGCTTAGTAAGATGGTTCCTCTTACTAATGGAATATGACTTTGAAGTTATGGTTAGGAAAGGTAGGACCCACCTCAGGTGGACCACATTTCTCGCATCACTTAAGGAGAGTCATCGCAAGGAGTGTTTGATGAACTACCTAATGCTTATTTGTTCAATTTAGAAGTTCCTAAACAAGCAAATAAGTTGGTACATGTCCTAACCTTTGATTGTGCAACCAAGTGGGTAGAAGTAAAATCCATGACAAGGAATGATGCTCAAATGACGGCCAAGTTCTTATTCCAGAATGTGTTCACAAGATATGGACTAACAATAGAGTTAGTCAGCGATAGAGGCACACACTTCTTAACTGAAGTGATTGAAAACCTTCTCCAAGATTTCTTGGTGATACGTAAGAAGTTTGCCCCGATCATCCACAAAGTAACGGACAAGCCAAGAGCACCAATAAGATCATTTGTAATGTATTGACAAAATTGGTTAAGAATAAATGCTCTGATTGGGACAAATTAGCTTCATCATTGGGCTTACCGAGTTGCCTACAAAATGGTACTCAATGCCACCCCATTTCAGATGGTCTTTGGACACAATGTTGTGCTACCATTAGGTCTCCTAATCCCAACTTTAAAAGTAGAACAAGAGTATGAGTGGAATGGACATGAGTGGTCCTCCAGGATCTTTGATCTCGAATGCTTAGACGAGGCTATGAGCGGTAGCTGGCATCTATGTTGCAAGTAAAAGAAAAAAGGCATACTTTGATGGAAAGATCAAGGATAAAGGATTGGAAGAGGGAGACCTAGTGTTGGTTTACACACTAAGCAGCATGCTCGTAAATTGGAAAAAAGAGGATATGGACCCATGATCATTAATAGAATTTCCACTAGTGGTGCGGTTCAATCCACCACTCTAGAGGGTGGCATCTTGCCAAACTATATTAGTGGATGTAGAGTCAATCTATATCAAGAACCTCTTAAAGAGGATATGTTAAGGAGACTCAACATTGTTAAGAAGAGAAAAGAAGAAGAGTTAAGGATTAGAGAAGAAGCACAGGCTGAGGCAAGAGAATGCATTAGGAAAAATAGATTAAGGAGATTAGGCCTAGATGTCAACCGCGAGGCCCCAGGATATTGTGAAAAATGAGGAGCTGAGCTTAAAAACACTCTCAAAGAATATATGAGATGAGTTATGAGAGAAAAATGTTGGTGTAGGACAATCAACAATTGATGTTTTAATGAGGAATTGGAGTCCAAGATTGAAGAAAATGTTCAAGTTGAGAAGCATGAAGGAAGAATACATTCAGAACATAAAAATCTGTACACATATGTACATTAATTTAGAGAAAGTTCACTTATATCCTTGAGTAGTCATAAGCTTGTAAATTTTTGTCTATATATACTATGAAAAAATGTCGGGACCAGTATGAGAGAGCATGAGAATAGAGTAATTAGAAGTTGTATGAGACATTAGACATCTTAGAAGTGAGTTAAGACTCTCTCAACACTCAGTTGTATTTTTCTCAGAAATGAAGAAAATGTTGCGCCCGATATTTCTAAGTTTTCTCCTTCTGTGTTAGATCTTTTGTGAAATGCTTTGGTACAAGTCTAAGTCTATAGTTGATTGACCTCTATAAAAATTTTTAGCTTCTAATTTTAATTAGGCTGAAGAATTGATTGTAGGAACATTTACATGTGTAAATGGAAAGAAGAGAAGTTGGAGGAGGCACAGAATTTGATGCTAATGTTTTGATCAGTTCTCCTTCCACAGTGTAAAGTTTTGAGCAAACAAGCACTCAATCTTTAAGTTGGAAGGTAAACTATTCGTGGCTAAAAGCATTTCCAGAAACGTGTTTTAGATTGAGAGAACCAAGGGTTAAAAGTTATAGGTGTCTAAATCGACTTCTCAGATCCAAGGGTTAAAAGTTATAGGTGATTGAACTTGGAAAAGGTGTGCAATCTGTAGGCGACACCTCATACAAAGTTTTATAAAAAACTTTACACATTTGATAAGGCAATGAGTGAGTTATGTGCAACAGACTTTCTGTGTAATCTTCTTCTTCACAGTTTGTTCAAGAACTTGACAATTGAGTATTGATCTTTTAAAAATGGTAAATCTTTGAGTTATTCTTGTTATAGAGGTGCTCTAAATACAAGAGTAACTTGTTCATTTGGAGATTAACACTCTCCATCAGTGGTATCAGAGCAGGAAGCATCAGAATTGAAGAAAGGAGCATCCCGACCGCTGCAATTGCAAAGAATTCAACATCTGAAGGTTCAAAAGGTGAAAGCTTGAGGACAAAGCTTGAGAAGGAGGTCATACGAGATCAAGGAAGAAAAAAGGATTATCATTCAAAGTAAAGGTACATCTATTACTCATAAAGTTTGAAGAATTCAATACACAGGAGAAGAAAGGATGGGAGATTCTCTTCAGATAGAGAAATTGGATAGAGAAAACTATCTAGCATGGTCAATGAGGATGGAAGCTCATCTTATGAGAAAAGACTTTTTATCTTACATTACAGGTGAAGAAGAAAAGCCTTAATTTAGAGATCCTAGTGTTCCAACTAGGGAAGAATTATCAGATTTGAAGAATTGGATGAAGAGAGATGCTCAAGCTAGGAGCATTATCTACATGGCAGTCAATGACTACTTGCTACCTCATATTAGAGGTCTTGAAAGTGCAAGTGATATATGGAATGCTTTGGAGGAGCATTTCCAAAACACCAAAAAGTCAAGGAAGGCATCCTTGTGGGCAGAATTTACCACTTTCAAGAAGAAGGCCTCTCAATCCATCTCAGATTATGTAACAAGGATGAAAGACATTGCAGATGCATTAGGAGTTGTTGATGAAGACATTGAGGAGGATAAATTGGTAAGGCAAATCCTTACAAGTTTGAGAGGTGATGACAAATAGAAGCCATTCATTTTGTCTACTGAATTATCACTTGATCATTTCACTCCTGACTTAAATTAGTTGCTAGGTCACATGCTAACCTTTGAGCAGGATGTCAAAGGAGAAGGTGATAAAAGCGCAGGTCATGCAATGTATTCAAAGGATAAGAAGAAAAATAGCAAAGGGAAGCAACAAGAAAATGAAGATGAAGGTACAGCTAGCCAAGCTAACTTCCTAAGAGGAAGAGGAGGTGGCAAAGGTAGAGGAAGAGGCAAGAGTAATAAAGATGGAATCAAAGCTTGTTGGATTTGTGGTAAGACAAATCACTTAGCTAATGATTTTTGGCATAATACTCAGAATAATGGTGGATATAATCAGAAACTTAATTCAAGAGGAAGAGGTGGCAGAAATCAAAGAGGTAATTTCAGAGGTAGAGGTAGTAGGGGTTACTTTGGAAGAAATGCATGTAGAGGATTCCAAAGTCAACAATATAACAATACCTACTACAATTATGCTTCAGATCAAAAGGAGGATTCAACATTGATAATGAATGCAACTTGTGAAAGGCAAAGTGAAGACCAAAGAGTCTTCTACGTTGACTCAGGGTGTAGCAATCACCTAAGTGGCAACATAGCATTAATGACTGATTTGGAGAATAAGGTATCTAATCATGTTGTTCAAACACATGACAATACAAAGCACAATGTGAAGTCAATTGGATCAGTGAAGGCCAAGGATTGTAGCACCTTATTGAGTAAGGTCTTGTATGTTCCTACAATTCCTAAGAATATGATAAGTGTAGGACAAATTGTTGAAAAGGGTTATGAAGTTAGGTTCACTAATGATGGAGTGTTTGTGGAAGACCCTAGCAATGGGTATAAAAAAATTGTTTCAGGGAAGAAAGAAGGAAGATTGTTCACATTGAAGATCCAAGATAATGTTGGTCATGCCTTGTTCACTTATGGAGGGCATAAGATCTCTGAGTTAGATCTTTGGCACAAGAGGCTTGGACACTTTAATGAAAGAGTTATCAAAGATATGCTTAACAATGGTTCAGTGCTTGGATTGCCTAATGTTGTAGGTCAACATATGACATACAGATGTGAGGCATGTCAATTAGGTAAGGCCCGTAAGCAATCTTACTCCAAGCATGGTTTTATGTATTCAGAGAAGCTTGAGTTGGTACACACAGATGTGTGGGGACCATCAAAAGATTTCAGTATAAATGGATAAAGGTATTATGTGATTTATGTTGATGATGCTACCAGATGGATCACTATCTATGTGATCAAAGATAAGTCAGAGGTGTTCAATACATTCAAACATTATCATGTGTATGCAAAGAGAATTACATGTCATAAGTTGAAGAGATTAAGGTCAGATGGAGGGGGAGAGTATTTCTCTAATGAGTTCAGTTATTACTTGTGGAATGCAGGTATAAAAAGGGAAATTACTTGCAAGTACTCTCCTCAACAAAATGGTGTGGTAGAGAGAAGGAATAGAACTCTTGTTGAGTTTGCAAGATCTATGATGAAGGAGAAAAATTGTTCAAATTATTTGTGGGCCGAGGCTGTAAATACAGCTACTTATTTGGTTAATAGATTACCATGTAAAGTCTTGCAGGGTATGACACCTTATGAAGCTTGGTGGGGTAAGAGACCTACCTTGGATCATTGCAAAGTATTTGGATGTTTGGCATATGCATATGTGCCATCACAATTAAGAAACAAATTGGAACCTAAAGCTGAAAAATATGTATTCATTGGTTATGATGATAAGCAGATGGGATATAGGTTGTGGAGTCCATCCACAAAACAATTTCTTGTATCAAAGGATGTTACATTTGATGAGCAAGGTACTTGGTATGCAGGTAAAATCAATATTAATATAGGTGATGAAGAAGTTGTGAGTCAAAAGAAAGGTAAATCAAAGGTTTAGATATTTGATGAAGAGGAGAATAATGAAGTGCAGGTTGAAGTTGAAGAAATGCCAAGATTTGATCCTGAGCGTGATGAACCAGAAAATTCAAGGAGTGGAGAACTTAGAAGGTCATCAAGACACAAGTGGCAACCTACAAGGTATAGCTATGACACTTCTTTTTTGGCTACCAAAGATTATGCTTACATGATAAAGGCAGATAAAGACCCTTCTACATATGAAGAAGCAAAAGGTAAGGATTATTGGGAGAAAGCTATGCAGGAAGAATATGATGCATTGATGGAGAATCAGACTTGGGAATTGGTTCCTAAACCAAATAGCCAGAAGATTATTGGATGCAAGTGGGTCTACAAGACAAAGAGATATGCAGATGGAAGTGTGTCTAGATATAAAGCTAGACTTGTTGTGAAGGGTTTTATTCAGACATATGGTATTGATTATGATGAGACCTATTGTCCTGTGGCAAAGATGACAACCATCAGGACACTCATAGCAATTGCTGCATGTAAAGGTTGGAAATTATGTCAATTAGATGTGAAGAATGCTTTTTTAAATGGTTACATTTCAGATGATGTTTTCATGGAGCAACCTCAAGGATTCAGTGATGGAAGGTATCCAGATTATGTGTGCAAGCTCAAGAGAGCTTTGTATGGGTTGAAGTAGGCCCCAAGGGCATGGAATTATAGACTTGTGAAGTTCTTGAATGAACTTGGATTTCAAGTATCAAAAGCAGATAGTAGTTTGCTTGTCAAAGCAAGTGATGATGGGTTCATTTACATTTGCATATATGTTGATGATATAATTATTATAGGTACAGATGAGAAAGGCATTCAAAGCCTAAAGAAGCAAATGGAGAAAGAATTCAAGATCAGTGATTTGGGAGACTTGTCATACTTCTTGGGCATGGAGATCTCATACACTCAACATGGAGTGTATGTAACTCAAGAAAGGTATTTGAAAAACTTGTTAATCAAGTTTAAGATGAATGATTGCAGGATAGCACCTACTCCAATGGAAGTGAATCACAAATTGAGCAGATATGGTGGAGAAGAGTTCAAGGATATGAAGCTATATCAGAGTTTGGTTGGTATTCTTATCTATGCTACATTAACTAGACCTGACTTGTCATATGCAGTTGGAGTATTGTCTCAATTTATGCATTGTCCTAGGAAAGAACATTGGGTTCCAGGACAAAGAGTGTTGAGGTACATTAAGGGTACACTCAAAGAAGGTTTGTATTATGGTTTTACATTAGATACAAACATCAAGATATATAGTGATGCAGATTGGGCATGTAATCCTAATGATAGGAGGTCAACTTATGGATACTTGCGTTATGTGGGAGATAAGTTAATTTCTTGGTGTTCAAAGAAGCAACAAACAATTGTTTTATCATCTACAGAAGCTGAGTACAAAGGCATGGTTGAAGCTGCAAAGGAAGTGATATGGCTTAAGACTCTGATGAAGAGTTTTGATATCATTCACAGTACACCTACTATTCATGGAGATAACATGAGTTCATTGAATTTAGCTACTAACCTTGTGTTTCATGCCAGCACTAAACACATTGAGATTCAGTATCACTTTCTAAGAGAAAAGGTGATGGATAAAGAGATTGAAGTTATACATACTTCAACAAAAGATCATATAGCTGATATGCTTTCCAAAAGCTTGGATGGACCAAAGCTTCAGAGATTCAAAGACATGGCAGGTATAAAGAAGATAGAGAAAACATCAATTGATGATTGAGGGGGAGTTGTTGGTGCAGGACAATCAAAAATTGATTTTTTAATGAAGAATTGGAGTCAAGGATTGAAGAAAAGGTTCAAGTTGAGAAGCATGAAGGAAGAATACATTCAGAACATAAAAATCTGTACACATATGTACATTAATTTTGAGAAAGTTCACTTATATCCTTGAGTAGTCATAAGCTTGTAAATTTTTGTCTATATATACTATGAAAAAATGTCGGAGCAAGTATGAGAGAGCATGAGAATAGAGTAATCAGAAGTTTTATGAGACATTAGACATCTTAGAAGTGAGCTAAGACTCTCTCATCACTCAGTTGTATTTTTCTCAGAAATGAAGAAAATGTTGCGCCCGATATTTCTGAGTTTTCTCCTTTTGTGTTAGATCTTTTTTGAAATGCTTTTGTACAAGTCTAAGTCTATAGTTGATTGACCTCTGTACAAATTTTCAGCTTCTTATTTTAATTAGACTGAGAAAATTGAGTGTAGGAACATTTACATGTGTAAATGGAAAGAAGAGAAGTTGCAGGAGGTGCAAAATTCGATGCTAATGTTTTGATCAGTTCTCCTTCCACATTGTAAAGTTTTGAGCAAGCAAGCACTCAATCTTTAAGTTGGAAGGTAAGCTATTCGTGGCTAAAAGCATTTGTAGAAATGGGTTCTAGATTGAGAGAACCAAGGGTTAAAAGTTATAGGTGTCTAAATCGACTTCTCAAAAGTGCAGTTTTAGACATAGGTGACTTGTTAAGTTGATTTCTCAGGATCTACTGAATCTTTTGGAGTGATTCAACTTGGAAAAGGTGCACAATCTATAGGCGACACCTCATACAAAGTTTTATAAAAAACGTTACACATTTGATAAGGCAATGAGTGAGTTATGTGCAATAGACTTTCTGTGTAATCTTCTTCTTCACAGTTTGTTCAAGAACTTGACAATTGAGTATTGATCTTTTAAAATTGGTAAAGGTTTGAGTTATTCTTGTTATAGAGGTGCTCTAAATACAAGAGTAACTTGTTCATTTGGAGATTAACACTCTCCATCAACAAATAAGTGAGCAATCCTTAAATCAACAAGAATACAAAGTTCAGTAGTAGAAGCTAACTCAAGCTCAAACTACTTGAAAAGAACAAAGCTAACAACACTATCAAATGAGCTCAATGATACAAATGAATCCAATTTATAATGGTCAAGAGTGTGTGGTATACACCAATCCACTTTAGTCCCTAGGATGCACTCCACAACTACAAGAAATGAGTCGACTGTCTCTCAAGTCCAGCCCTCTGTCTGTATGTCAAAGATGCTCCGAAGTCTTTGTTTAAATAGACATAACTCTGTAATGCATGGGAGTTTGGTGAAAATGATTTAGATGGAGATTCTCCATGATATGCAGAACAAAATTGCTGAAGAAATCATTTTGAGATGATGCAGGTAGCTCAAGATACAAGCTTCCAAAGTGGACCTATTGGCCGTTTTTAGCAATCTATGAATTCTCTACCTACCAACTTGCGGCCACGATAACTTGCGTTTGGAGATGATTTTGTGGGAGATTTTTAGTGAGTTGATACCTGATATTATGGAGAGCATTTCAGCTTTTAGATCAACCAAAAAGAATGCACGGTTAGCGAGATATGATCCGTGCAAAACTTCCTTTAGAAAAGGTGTGTTGCTATCTTGAAATTTTTCCTAAATCATAGGAACACTTTTCCAACTTGGCATTGACTTCAAATATGCTTTATTCACGACTATGGCTGATGTGGAAAACATAATAAATCACTCTAATAATATAATGAACTTTAATAAAGAGTTCAACCTATAATAATACTTTGAAGAGATGATGTGGACTTGCATATTCCAACACCTTCCCTCAAGTCCAACATCTTCAAAATAATAAGAACCTGAAATAAAATGCTTAGTGAAGGAATATGAAGATGAGCCTTCCCTTATTTGTTGAAGATGCATGATGAGCCTTCCCTTACTCAGGACTTCCTTCCCTTAAGGGGAGCTCCATCATGCCAAGTGATGATCTATGCTTGATGAACAACTCCTTGTTGAGAGCTTTAGTGAAGAGGTCAGCCACATTTTCCTTTGTGTTGCAATAGTGTAAGATGATATCAACACTTTGTATATTCTCTCTGATGAAGTTCTCCCTCACTTCAATGTGCTTGGTTTGCTGATGCATGACTAGATTCTTTTCCAAAGATTCAGCTGAGACATTATCACAATGAATGGTGGTAGGTTGGTTTTCATCGAAACAAATCTCATCCAAGTATCTTCTCAACCAAATAGCTTCGCAAGCTGAGGCTGTGAGAGCTTTGTATTCAACTTCTATAGAGCATAATCTCATCGTACTTTGATTTTTGGAACTCCATGAGATAGCTCCATTGCGTAGGAAGAAGGAATTTCCATTTATGCTCTTTGAATCAACCAAGTTTGCTGCATGGTCTGAATCACTAAATCCATGAAGATTCAATGTATCTCCTCCATAGAGAATTCCAAGTGAAGAAGTACCTTTCAAATATCTTAGTATCCTCTTGGATCTATTCCTATGAGATACTTTGGGAGCTTGTAGATATTGGGAGACAGAGTTCACTGCAAAAAAAATATCAGGTCTTGTGATGGTCAAATAGAGGAGAGATACTATGAGTTGTCTATATAGTGTTTCATCATATGGAACACCATTCTCATCCTTCGTGAGTTTGAGAGTTGACTCCATAGGTGTAGAGACCGGCTTAGCATGAGACATCTCAAAACTATCAAGAATGGAAAAAAGGTACTTTTGTTGAGAGATAAATATATCTCCCTTCTCTAGTCCAGAGACTTCGATGCCAAGAATGTAGTGTAAGTCACCAAGATCCTTCATTTCAAACTCTTTAGAGAGTTTTCTTTGAACATCTTCAATCATTGCTTCATTGCTTGCTGTCAACATGAGATCATCCACATATAGAAGAGCAATAACAGTATCTTTTCCCTTGACTTTATAATACAAACTATGATCAGCATTGCTTCTTTAAAAGCCTTAAGAGCAAAGATGCTCATTAATCCTTGCATACCAAGCTCGGGGAGCTTGCTTCAAACCATACAAACTTTTGAGAAGTTTGCATACCATGTGCTCTTTACCTTTGACAATGTATCCTTTGGGTTGTTGCATGTAGACTTCTTCCTCAAGTATGCCATTGAGGAGGGCATTGTTGACATCCATTTGCTTCACCTTCCACAAGCAACATTACTTTGCTCAAAACTTGAGGAATTACCTCGTTGATATGTAAGTCTTTGAGCTTGTATTCTGATCCTTGAAGACCTTCTAAGAGTTTCACGGTGATCTTCATCTTCTTCCTCTAATTCTTCAATGGTTTCCTCATCTAGAGAAGATGGAACTTCAACTCTAACTGTTGTTGAAGAGCCTTTATCCAAATTTGAAATTGATGCTGAACTGAAGCTTGCATTCTCATCAAAAATCACATCCCTTGATAGGAATGTCTCCTTCTCACATGGATCATAAAGTTTGTAAGCTCTGCTTGCATCACTATATCCAACAAAGATGCATTTCCTTGACTTTTCATCCAGCTTCTTCCTCTTTTCATCTAGAATGTGAGAAAATGCGAGGCAACCAAAAACTCTTAAATGATGTACCTTAGGCTTGATGTTGTGAAGAGCTTCATAGGGGGTAATGCCCTTCAAGACTTCAGTAGGAGACCTATTCATCAAATAGCATGAAGTGTTGATTGCTTCAGCCCAAAAGATGTTGCTTAGACCTTGCCTTTGAGCATGCATCTTGTTGCTTCAAATAATGTCCTATTCTTCCTCTCTGCCACTCCATTTTGTTGTAGAGTGTAGCTGCAAGTAAGTTGCCTTCGAATGCCATTCTCAAGTAGATAATGGCTGAAATCCTTTGACAAGAATTCTCCTCCATTGTAAAACCGTAGAGTCTTTAGTCTTCGTCTTTTCATTTCCACCATAGCATGAAAGTGTTTGAAAATCTGAAATACATCAGCCTTGGAATTCATAAAATAAACCCAAGTATATCTAGAGAAATCATCCGTGAAGGTAACAAAATAAATATTCCCTCCAAGTAAGGGACTGTGGGCTGAATCACATACATCAGCATGCACCACATCAAGTATATCAGGTTCCCTTGAGCTTCTCTTTGAGAACTTACTCCTAGCATGCTTTCCACGGCAACATGCTTCACACACTTTTCCAATCCTTGGTAAGGCTGGAATTCCAATGACCATGCCTTTCTCCTTCAGCATACACATACTATTGAAGTTCAAGTGACCATACCTCTTGTGTCATAACTTGGTAGGCACTATCGGGGCTGCTTTGTCATTTCCCATTGTGGAAAATGCTGAGACTTCTCCTTCTAACTTGAAAATATTTCCTTGCTTTCTTCCTATAGCAACCACTTTGTAGGAATTCTTTGGATCTTTAATGAGGCATTGCTGGCCTTCAAACTCTATTTTGAGTCCTTTCTCAGTCATAGCTCCAACTGAAAGTAGATTCTTGGTAAGCAATGGTACCAAGAGAACATTGCCAAGTGTCTTTTTCTCTCCCATTCCCAATCCAATGGGTATGTACCATTATGAGAATCATCAATATTAGAAAAGTATTGAGCATGAGAAGTCATATATGAACTTGCTCTGCTATTGATCCACCATGGTTCCTCTTTGGGATCATGTGTATGGGCTGCTATCTCTTCTAATGATACAAGTGAAGAATCTTCTTCAAAATGAGTGGACTCATTTCCACCTTCTCCATCCATGTAGTGAGTTGATCTTCCTCTCCCATTATCTCAATCACTCCTGCAATCTTTAGCAAAATGGTCATACCGAGAGCAATTGTAACATTGGATAAAGTAATATCTACCTCTATCTTCTCCTCTTCCTCTACCCCTTGAGGAAGGATGTCCTCTTTCTTGGAAAGATTAATCACCTTCATGATTTTGTTGATCTTGGTTGTGAGTGGGCTGATGCCGCCCTCTTCCTCTTTGTGTGTTGAATCTTCCTCTTCCAAAAACTGCCTTCAGAAAAGGTGTGTTGTTGTCCTGAAAGTTTTCCTAAATAATAGGACACTTTTCCAACTTGGCATTGACTTAAAATATTCTTTATTAACAACTATGGCTGATGTGGAAAACATAATAAATCACTCTAAGAATATAATGAACTTTAATAAAGAGTTCAACCTATAATAATACTTTGAAGAGATGATGTGGACTTGCATATTCCAACAGATATCACGTGCCCATGTGTCAAATATCAGGTGTAATTGCTTCTCAAATAATGGATCGACATCCCTTTGTGACCATACAGGTAGGACAAGGCAAGAATGTAAGAACCTGCGAGAGCCTTGATTGACTTAGGTGCTGCAACTAGTGCAGTTAGATTCTCATACTGCCGGGATCTACAATTGAACGTCAATCCCATAAAAGCCTATCTCATAGGATTCGGATGTGTAGAAACCCCTTGCTTGGGTGAGGTGGAGCTTCCCATCCACCTTCAAGATGTGCCAATGAGAGTCAAAATGCTAGTGTTTCAAGATGAGGATCTTATGGAACCACTTGTCTTGGGTCAAGATTGAATCTATGATCATCCAATCAACATAAACCTATTCTTCAAGTGTGATTACATGACCAATGTATTACAGTGGAATTAGAGAATTACATGATGACAAATCTAGGTGTCACACATTATCTTAGTTCTTCTAAAGCTAATCTTAGAGAAGAAGAGGTTGTATGTGTCCAAAGATCTATGATGCAGAAGGATGCTGCCTCCAACAAAAGAGTCGGAGACCCATTGAGACTTCCTTCTTCTCTAATGGATCCCCATAAAGAGGAAGGATGAGTTGTCATTCAGCAATCAATTTCTTACATCATTTCAAGATCCAATGGACACCTCCAACAAAGACGACATCAGCATTTGCAAGTAACATCGAAAGCCTTGAGGATCCAAAACCATGTGCTCCTTCCACAACTTTGTCTTTTGCACCATTCAAGTCATGCATTTCTAGAGTATGCATTAATATAGGGCCACATTACATGACCGTGCATAGACACATTTGAGAATCCGAGTGACAACCTCTTTTTGAGCAACTAGAGTTTTTGAAAGCTCAGAAATATATCATCATGCAAGAATACAAGAAAGAAGCACATACCAAGAAAACTTGCACATGCTCGCAGTGAAAAATGAAGAATGAGACAACCAAATTTGCTACAATTGGAAGATAGAAAACTCTTGTTCACAGAGGATGGACACTACCTCTCAAGGTACTACATGGAAGAACCACAACAACAAGGATTTTTCAAGGATGCCAAACTCGAGGGAAGATGTTAGCACTCAAGGTCAAGAACGAGGTGCAAGAACATGTCAAAGAAGTGGACACACAAGAAGAAGGAGCAAGTAGGGAGCTCCAAGAAGTACATGTCAAATTTTTAAAAGGAATCCCTAAAAAAATAGTGAGTTTCATCACTAAAAGCCATTTTAAATACCATCTTATATTTTTGTAACTCCATTTTGTTCAAGCCAAGTTGTCCTCAAGCTTGAGGATATTAGAAGTATCATCCTACAAATTTTTCATAATTTTTAGACTCCGTTTGAGCCCTCACATAAGCACCAAGAACCTAATTTTTTACTAGTCAATACATTAGGTCTAGACAAGGCCAAAACTACTCAAGAAACTATAAAATGAGCTAGAGAGCTCATTCTTGGGGGTTAGCTTGTTGTAGATTTGAGCTTTTGTAAGAGAACTCTTTTGTAATCGAAGTCCTTCCATTGTTCCTCTCTTTGCTCTTACCTTGTCCTTGTGTGTGTGCGTATGTGTGTGCATGCTTGTGTGCTTTCACTCACGCACTTGTGCCTTCACTCGCTCATGCTCTTCATACCAGTCCTCACATATCCATGGATTGACAAGTAAAGGAGGTGGTGCTTATGCTTGAGCTACAGCCCACTCCCTCCAAGTCCTTGTAACTCCATGCAAAAATATCGTTGTATTCTTTCAATAGAGATATCAAATCCTTTTCTTCCTGTTCTGTCAATTCATGTCCCATGTACATGCATTTTTCTTCCTCATTTGCTATAGTTATCACATTTTTCTTAGTTTTCTTCTTATTATAATAGGCTTCTCCTATGAGTGTTTCCCTCTTAGGCATTTGTAGCATGCCCTTCATATCCTCTATCTCATACTTCATGAAGTTTTCTAGGACTTCAAAGGTACTTTCTTTGTCACTCGCCCAGTGATAGACTTCTTTTTTTTTCTTCCCTCATTTCTTTTTCCAAGACTTTTTTGACCGGCAAAAGATACAAGTTTCTTTTGTGTAGTAATTTATTTAAGAACAATTAATTGATTGTTTAGAAACTCATCAATTCGAGAGGTAACATATTCCTTCCATAGATGTTCCACATCATCCTTCCACTTGAATGCTGATTATCCTTTGCCACTTTCACTCTCTCTTCCTTTCTATCTTGTTCTGGTTCTGGCAACCTAGCTTCTATTAAATAGATGTACTCTTCTTTTGAGGAGCTAAAAGGATGGACTCTCCATGTTTGTCCTTAGTTATATTTGTGCTAGGTTCACTTTCCTCAATAACCACCTCATACAAGATTGGTTCTATTATGAAATTGAAATGTCATAGCCATCTTCATCAAAGTGGAGTGTCCATTGTTATTCATTAATCGCTATGTCCATCATGACTGAAATTTCAGCCCAACCATGGGGTTCAAATTCTTTGTTTGGAAACACTAAATGTGCATAGGTCACATCCTACATGGATGTATGATTCTCCTTAGCATCTACTTCTCGAGTAGTCATGCTCTTCTCTTGTTCAACTACAACTTTGCACATCCATAAGTGAGTGTCTTCATGCATCGAGGAGGATTTTGATCCTACGGAATGCACTAACTCCATGTCATATGTTGTAGTTACAAAGAGTTGGTTTCCTAGTCATATACTATTTGCAACTATCTCATAGAAGGTTGACCTAAAATTATCTCATAGACATGATTTTTGCCAAAATTGTTGGTACATTTGGCAAGGCTAGATGCTTGCACAAATGGTTAGGAGGTCTCACATCTATATTGGGTTCACTAAGGACTAGCATATGAATACCTCTTGTAAAAGCCATGCACTTTACTTCATTGGATAAAAGTAAAAGGAAGTGAGATGAGGAATCTTGTGAAGATAGGAGATAAGAACCATGACTCTTTTGGTGGTTGAAATCAAATCAATGATCATCTAAAGTATAGGAACACTTTTAGATGAGAGAAATTCAAATGTCAAACTCATTCTACAAGTGTGTGTGTGTATATATATATATATATATATATATATATATATATATATATATATATATATATATATATATATATATATATATATATATATATATATATATATATATATATATATATAGGTGACCTTTAGTGGCGGGATATGACAGAGATTACAGAGCCATTGAGCCTCATGGTTCAGCATATCTTGAGAACACATATGTATGACTAATTCAATACATCTCCTTTGCATCACACATTCATTTTCACATATAATTTGATATGTTACTTCATGATCCTCTCTGTTTAGTGCTCTCTGCTAAAACCTCTTCATTTCAATGATCTTCCATGAATGCTTTTTCTAAGTGTACTTCATCAGTTGCCATAATTTAAGTTAGTATAGTTAGAATGCTGAGTCTACTATTTAAGTATCATTTTGCATTACATTAAGAGCATTAGATCTTGACTTATGAACTAATCAAGCTAACTATGTCTGCACACTTCCTTGCTCGTGAAATGTTGGGATTACACCCTTGAGTTCTTAAACTCATTTCTCAATGTACAATCACTCTAATTTCATGAAGTAACTTGGAATAGCTAGCTAAGCCATTGCATTAGAAGTGTCCAAAAGCTATGGGGTCAACTTCTATCAGAGAATGAGATCTAAGATTTTTTTGAGAGGTTCAAGTCCAAAAATAGCAAGTTTTTTAGAATGCTTATATATGCAAGTTATCTATTTTGGTACAAACATTTGGAAATGATGCTCCAAAGCCCATAGTGGGTCTAAATGCATACTTGGGAAGCTAACACAATCTATACTATTCCATGAAGGTGTAGAGCAAGATGATTGCAACACCATCTCATCTCTAGACTATATCCAACCATCGTCTCATAGTGGTATTAGAGCTTTAACAAATCAACATGGGATATGGATTTCCTTCATCCATTGAGAAATTGGACCAAGGTAATTACTCAACTTGGTCACTTAGGATGGAATCATACCTTCAATAAAGAAACCTCTATGCTTACATTTTTGGAGATGAGATGATGCCAATCCTAAGAAGCAAAGGACCACCAACTCAAGAACAAGAGAAACTAACCACATGGTGCTCAAAGGATTCTTTAGCCAAGTCTTCCACACATTAGGAGTTGCAAGACTTCACAAGAGACATAGAATGCTTTTGAAGCATTATTCTCATCAAGTACTAGATCTAGGAAGAACCAACTCTCGATGGAGTTTACCACGCTCCAAAAGATGCCCAAGAAAAGTGTGACTGATTTTGTCACCCAAATGAAGGACTTAGTAGATCAGTTTGGGAGCATTGGAGAATTCATTGAAGATGAGCAGATAATGAGGCAAGTAATTATTGAATCAAGATAGATGAAAAATGGGAAGTCTTCACCATAGCCATGGACCTATACATGGACATGGAGATTCGTGACTTCAACACCCTCATGGGACACTTGTTTACATGATGCAAAGCATATGAAGAATGGGGTGTTAATATATGAGCAATGTCTACCCCTCATGATTGTATGCACATTTTTTAAGGCCCCCATTATGAGGAGAAGCCAAGCATGGATTACCCAATTGATGGGAATCCCAACTTCCATGTTGGATGAAGGTCATATTGGACCATGTGAGGTATTGTAAGGAAAGGGAGTTACTAGGGTCTCCAATTGTGGGGTCCGGGCCAACGATAAGCAACCTCGGCTAGGGGGTCCAAGGGGGCTAGCGGGCCCCCTGGCTGGGAATATTCCCTAGAATATTCCTTGTTGGAGTCAGAAATCATTTATATTTATTAGGTCGGTTCAACTCGTCTAAGCCGTTTATGGCAATTACACGGGTGGTGGCCGCCCATGCTTTATTACCCATGTATAGCTGTCCACGGAAGGCCACCCATGATCCTATATATTCATGACTTCTACACTACCTGAGACATCGAATTCAGCCAGCATACCTCTACCTTGTATCTCCCTATCTAGAGTTGTCTAGATCACCATTTAAGCTCTACCTTGAGAGCACATGGGTGGACAACACCATCATCTTTGTACTTGCTGCTAGTAGAAAATTGTTGAGATTCTCCTATATCTGTTATCTTCTCTACTATTGCTCCTGTGTTATATTGTGTAACTATTGTCTTACATGGTATCAGAGCTGTAAGGTTTGAATACCTTGAGAAGTATCACTACGTTAGCCTACTAGTAGACTAGAATATCTGTAGATTATTCGAGTGATTACATGATGGTTTCATCGTCGAACACTGGTCTTGGTGCTTCAGCTAATGTTAATACTCCACCAATTCGAATTCGCCCACCTACATTCACTGAAGGGAAGCTCGATGGAACCAACTATATACTCTAGAAGTTCAAAATTTCAGCAATTTTGGACTCCTATGAATTACTTGACACTATCATGGGACCGATGGGGTTGGATCCAGAGCCTATACCAGTTGAAGATCCAGCAAATTCAAGGTTGATGATTCAACCAGATCCAGATCTTCTACATGCTTCGAAGAGGTGGAATGATGATGCATTATGTGCAATTGTCACTAGTGTAAGTGATTCTGTGTTTACTTTAGTTCAACATACTACTAAAGCACATGAGGCTTGGGGCATATTGGCTCGACAATATGAGACCAAGAATCACACTAGGATACAGAATTTAGAAAATCATTTGGCAAATGAAAAGCATTTTGATTCTGAAAAGGCTGAAGATTTTATCAAACAGATAAAACATCTTCAAGACCAATTGGCTGTAGTTGGTGTTGTTATAACACTAGAAGATCTGGCTCAAAGATGTGTACGTGTTCTTCCAACAAAGTATGATGGATTATTAACAACCCTTAACACGTAGGTAAGATCGACTCCCCTCACATTTGAAGAGTTTTGTGCAATGCTTTTAGAAGAAGATATGTGGCTGAAGAATCGACAAACTACAAGTCATGTTGCATTCTCAGCAAATGCAAAAGGTAAAGGCTCTTTTGATGGATCAAAGAAGAAGCGAAAGAAGAAAAAGTTCAAAGGAAGTTGCTTCTATTGTGAAAAGAAAGGTCATGCCATCAGCGATTGTAGAAAGAAGCAAGCTGATGAATGGAATGGGACTATAAAATCATCATGGAAGAACAAAGAGTCGGCAAACAACACATATTTGGAACTTTGGGTAGCTATTGAAGAGGTATGCTCATCTGCTCAAGCTCGTGTTGATAAACCATGGATTTTAGATAGTGGATCTTCTTGCCATATGACTAGTAAAAAGGATTGGTATAGTTCCCTAGTACCTCTACGGGAATCCATCAATGTAGTGGAGGGAAATGACTCCAAGTGTCCAGCCGAAGGAACTCGAACTATCTCTTTTATCACTTCTCTAGGTGTTGAGAAAAAGTTATCCGATGTTCTCTATGTACCTACACTTAAAAGAAATTTGTTGTCACTTTTTGCAATAAGAGATCATGGACTCGAAGTTCACTTCAATAAGAGTGGTGCAAAAATCATGGATTCATCAGGTAATGTTGTAGGTAAAGGCATACGACGGGATGACTTGTATGAGTTAAGTGCTTTAACTACTACAGAAGATAAAGATGTAAGCAGGTTATGGCACCAATGATTTGGGCATCTCGGATTTGCAGTTTTGAAGGAGATGCAAAGAACAAGGATGATTGCTCATTTGCCTGCATTTTTAGAGTTGCAAGAACCTTGTGAAGCTTGTATGATGGGCAAGCAACAGAGAGAGGCGTTTCCTAGAGAGACCAGCAATCGATCTCAAGCTCCTCTAGAGTTGGTTGATGCTGATCTTTGCGGAAAAATGTCTACACCTGCTTTAGGAGGATCTTTCTACTTTTTTGTTGTTACTTGATGATTATAGTAGAAAGATGTGGGTTTATTTCATTCGAGAGAAGGCCGATGCTTTTGAAAAATTTAAAATGTGGCATAAGTATGTGGAAAATGAATCAAGAAGGAAACTGAAGAAATTTAGAACAGATAGAGGAGGTGAATTCTTATCAATAGAATTCAATAATTACTATAAGGAGCATGGTGTGAAAATGCAACTTACCACAGCTCATACACCTCAACAAAATGGTACTGTTGAGCGCAGGAATATGATAGTAGTTGAAATGGCTTGTTGTATGTTAAAGGCTCAAGACATGCCTGATTCATTCTAGGCAAAAGCAGTCAATACAACAGTCTATATCCTCAATCGAAGCTACACAAAAGCATTGAAGGGGATGACTCCTCAAGAAGCATATTCTTATAAAAAAAAACCTTCAGTTTTGCATTTCAAAAATTTTGGTTGTTTTTGTTATGCACATATTCCTGATTCAACAAGATCAAAGTTGGATTCAAAAAGCAAAAGGTGTTTCTTCCTAGGATATAGTGAAGAGTCTAAAGCATATAGGTTATGGGATCCTGAGGCAAGGAAGATTTTTGTTAGCTGAGATGTGGTGTTTGATGAACCACCACACTTAGTAGAAGATAAAGGTAAATCTACTATCTCATCAAACAGAGAAATATCTCACTTTGTGCCTATCAAAAGACAGGTTTAAGTTGAGGAGGAGAAAACATCTGATGGAGAAATTGCCTCAATAAAAAGCCAACCAGTTGTAGCTACACAACGTAAGCCACTACCAAAGTGGGCACAACAGCTCTTTGATGATCACAATCCACATGTAGATGTACGAGAATCATCCTCAGATGGATTACAAAGATCAAAGATAATAGAGGAGCAAAGAAGAGCCTCAGAACACATTGTTAACATGGCTCTAATGCCAGATATCATGGGCTCAATAAAGGAACCTAGCACCATTGAAGAAGCCCTTGATGATTGTTGAGGGAGAATCAAGCAAAAAGAAGAAAAGAAGAAGACAACAAAAGAAGCTTCACTAAAAAGATAATATTTGAAGACATATCTCTGCAAGAAGCCCTGCAGGGTGCAACACCAACCTCTACACAGAGCCCCGCAGGGGCACATATCAAGGTAAAGCACGTAGGTGGAAGGAGGAACCAGGGCTAGGAAAGTATCCATGAAGTGCAAGAAGATATCCAGCGGTTCTAAAACCACAAGAAGGTCCTTCAACATCTGGGTCTTTGGAAGGTCCAGATCGAAGGCGGAAGGACCACATCCTCATACCTTCCACTGATGGCGTGCGTGGCAACCCTACTTATTAGGCAAGACAAATGCATCAGGCCCAGAGGATGTAAAACAAGAATCAAGAAGAGGACATCGAAACTAAACACTTGTTTAACGAACATGCAAAACTGACCAAGGGTTGCGGTCGATGAAAAGAAAGGAACAGGTAGTACAAATGCATCAGGCCCAGAAGATGTAAAAAGAGAAATCAAGAAGAGGCCATTAAAACGGAATGCCAGTCCAACCAATAGGCAGGACTGACCAAGGGATGCGTGCGGACAACAAGCAATAGACAAGAAGTAAAGCTTGTCAAGGGACGATAGAGACAAAGAGGGGGAGAGTGTTGCAGAGCAAAGAGAGCACAAGGCAGAGCAAAAGACGGGCCCCAAAATTTTTCCGATTTGGACACCCAATTTTTGTATTATAACCATTCTTGTAATATAATTTTCGTTGTAAATGCACTAGAGGAAACCTCTAGATGCATCCCCACAGAAGATTAGTAGTTTACCCATGTAAATTAGTAGGAAATTAGCCTTTTAGTGAATAAAGTGCCGGTCTCTTGTGTGAAAGGACCATTCTTAGGGCACATGTATATAAGTCAATTTGTGACTCTTTATAAGGACTTTTTCCCATTGTGAAAATCAAGAGAACAGAATTTCGAATTTGTGTCTTCTCCTCTCTGTATCATCTTCTCTGTAAGCTTGTGTGCATGTGTGTTGCTTGGAAAGAGTGTTACGAAGTGTTTTCTATCCACGAAAGTGTTTGTTTGCTGTTGTTAACATGTGTGTGAAGTGTAGGAAGTGCTGAAGTGTAGGAAGGTCATTCCCATGACTCAGTATTTTGCTCATAACTTGACATAGAAGCCTCCAAATTGAGTGAAAATACCACCATTGGATGCGTCTTCTTGCGAGCTTCAAAACGCATATGCTGTTTGCTATATTTGGAGTTCGGAGCTGAGAGAAAAGCTCAATTTACT
The DNA here is from genome assembly GCA_020310875.1 of Ceratopteris richardii. Classification (NCBI taxonomy): domain Eukaryota; kingdom Viridiplantae; phylum Streptophyta; class Polypodiopsida; order Polypodiales; family Pteridaceae; genus Ceratopteris; species Ceratopteris richardii. Next base: position 11,544,332 of record CM035427.1, read on the forward strand.
GTAGGTTGCTGCATCAAGTATCGCGACACCTTGAGTGACAGTTGAAGCTTGTTTGGATTAGTCTTAACCTTGTTTGCACTCTTTGAGAAACACATTTGTATTGATCATCAGTTGGATGCATGTCTTCATACACTCGGCTCGGTTTTGATACTCCTTGGATTGATAATTAAAGCGCGAATGCCCACTATATGCACTTGAGGGGGATTGAGGTATAGTCTCTTTCTCCACAAGTCCCTTAGTTGGTTCTTAGGTACACACGTCTTTTGGCGCCGTTGCCGGGGAGTGTCCAATCAAACCGAGGCATTCGTGTGATGGTAAGTAGCTTTTTGCATTGAAGCGAGAGGAGGAATAGTGATTTTCTCTTCTTTGGTAAGTCACATTCATTTGCACTTGCTACTTCTCACTCTTGAAGTGTGTGTAGTGAGTTGTTAACCTGGGGAAGTGAATGAAGTGAGTAGAGTAGGAGGAGTAAGGGAGTAGGTTAAGTAATTAGAAAAGCTTCCAATCTTTGTCTTGTTGTTCTATTTTCAATGAGTAGGAAAATTCAAAAGTATAAAAGCCAAAAAATGTCATTTTGTAAGTCACTTGTCTTTTGAACAAGTATCGTGACTGCTGTCGAGTATTGTGAGCGAAGTTCGGGCCGTTTGAGCTACGCAAAGCTAGTTAGAGTTGTTAGAGAGTTGAGAGAGAGTACCTAAGGTAAGAATATATATCATTCTCTCATCTTTGTCACAAAAATTAAGCATTTCAGAAAAAACGATCTACGGCAAGTATCGTGAAGGCTATACTGGGGTAGAGAGGAAGTATTTTTTCTGATTCAGGATAAGAGAGGAGGGTAAATGTACTATGAGAACCTGCGTATGAACCCAAAATCAAAAAACACACTGACAAAAAACTGAAAAGTGTCAAGTATCGTGTTCTCCCACGGTCGAGTATCGTGATACGTGACAAGTATCGTGATCTCCTGTGGTTGAGTATCGCGATACTTTAGAAGTATCGAGTATCACTTCTACTCAAGTATCGAGTATCACTTTTACTCAAGTATTGAGTATCGCGTTTGCTCAAGTATCCAGTATCGCGTTTGCTCAACTATCGAGTATCACGTTTGCACAAGTATCGAGTATCACGTTTCCTCAACTATCGAGTATTGCGTTTGCACAAGTATCGATTATCGCGTTATCCAAGTATCGTGTATCATCTTATCAAAGTATTGTGTATCGTGTTCATTGAAGTATCGAGTATCGAGGTTGCCCGATCACGATACTTCACAAGTATCGAGTATCGTGTGATCAAGTATCGTATATTGAGTATCGCATTTTTTGGGTATCGAGTATCGTGTTTCCTGTGTATCGTGTATCGAGGTTGTCCGATCGCGATACTTCACAAGTATCGTGTATTGAGTTCGTCAACTATCGTGTATCATGTTCATCCAAGTATGGAGTATCGTCATATTGAGGTATCATGTATCGTTTTTTGCAGATATCGAGTAGCGTCTTGTGGTAAGGTTGTGTATCGTGAACTATTTGGGTCAAGTATCGTGAATTGAGACTTCATAGTTAGTCCTTTCCCAGCCAAATTTTTCTAGAATTCTGACCTTTAGTGAAGAACTCTAGAAGTTGGAGGTTGGCAAGGTTAAATAGAACTTTAAAGTGAATGATCCTAAGATCTAGGAGAACCTTAGGAAGCCGAAGAAGTGTGATCTCTTCTGTAGGTAGTGTAGCCGAGCCAAGTATCCATTCATATTATTCGGAAACCTCTAGTGAGTGAGAGGAAGAAATTCCCATGGCTTCTAAGGATATGCAGAACACTGTACCAATGATTGGCATGATGTCAATTATTGAGGGAGAATATAGGACATCTTTGGAATATGTGACCACCAATCAACATGAGATACCTATCTACCTAGATGGTCTAAACCGATTAGTGGCCAGACTGAAGAAAGCTTCAAACGCTTACATAGTGTCTAGGCCAGCAGTCAAGTACGCAGGATGATTTTATATGGATAAAAGGGATATCCAGTATGTTGTTACAGAACACCCTGAAAACATCAATGAACTTGGGGAAGAAAACAATGCCCATAACCCTAATGGAAAAGGAAACGAAGACCAAGTGACCACACCTAGAGGGAGATCTACTATTGTTAGGGTTTGGAGAGGAGACTTGGTTCCCCAAGATGACTCCTTAATGGATGTGTACTTGATCAATGGAATGGAGCATATCCTTAGAGCCCACTCTTCATTGTCGGAAGTAGCCCCTAATCCAGTTACTATCTATGAGTTACAAGATCCTAACTTTCCCACCATTATCACATATTTGGACAAAAATCAGAGAAGGTATTGGCCATTAACAGAGTTGTAAAGAGCCGAGTTGAAGTATCAGAATATTTCTATGTTTCCCCTGAGGGATCAAGCCACTACTTCACGAAACCCACAAGGAACCTCTCAGAATAAGTCGTATCAACAGTCGGGACAAACCCAACAAACACAACAAACACAAATCCTAGTTAGACCACATGTGCAGTTTGCAATGCCTGCAAATAACCCTAACTATCGGCCTCAGCCACCTGTTGAGCCAAGGAAAGGGATTCCTACCCCAGTTAGACCACCTGTAGCAAGAGGACCTAGTATACCGATAGGTAGACCAATTTTCCCAATGATGCCTAGACCTCCTGAAGTAGGAAGAAGATTAAGACCTATTCAAGTGGCCAAATGCATGAGAAACCATTATGATGGCTCTGGTGAACCTTACAATCATATAGTTGAATTTAAGCAAGTAATTAGAGTCGAACAAGTAGAATATTTTTTGATCCACTATGAATCCTTTGGTCTAACTCTGACACACACAGCTTTAGCTTGGTTCCAGCCATTACATCCTAACAATTTTCAAAATATGAAACAAGTCTATCAATAAATGATTGAGGAATTCACTAAGTCTGGAATAAAAAACAACTCGTCATCGTTGATCCATAGCTTTAAGCAAGCTCCTACGAAATCAGTGAGATTGGCAGCAAGAAGATTCAAGCAGTATGTGGATAGGTGCCCAGTAGAAGAGAGACCTACCCAAAACAAAATGGTGTCATTATTTTTGCAAGGATTATTGAATGGATCATTGAGATCTCTGGTGTATGTGAAGAGAGTTCAAACTTTGCAAGAATGCATGAAAGAATGTATTGACCTAGAAGACAATCTAGCGGAGGATCTGAAAATACCTCAAGGTAGTATCAAAAGTGAAGATTCAGCAAGGAGCACATCAAATCCTAAGAACAATGTAGAGGAAATAGCCGACTTACTAGCAAAGAAGTTGAACGTTCAAGGACAGAGGAGCTACCCCAACAACCGCATGAGAGTACCCATGCTTAGAAGATGTATGCACTGTGGAGGAGATCATCCTTCTCATTTGTGTACTAGGGGAGTAGTCCCAGCACCAGCTTATACTTACAATAGACCACCCGTCCCAGGACCTCTACAATATTGCAGCATAGAACAAAAATACACCAATCATGGCGCGGAAAATTGTCCTTACAATAGGTAGTCAAGACCTCTACAACCTCTCATGAGACCTTACAGATACCCTTAGAGAGACCAAGGAGCGGAAGCCTTTAGATACCCCACTTATTAGCAAGAAGGACCCATACCACGACCTTATGCTTATCAAGGATACAATCAACCACAACCAGTGTTAGGGCAGCAACCACCCTGTTGGGAATCGAACTCACAACCTCCCGGTTAGGAGTGCGATGGGCTAACCACTTGCCCCAAAAGCCATGGTTGAGGATTACTTCCTAATCCTCTCTCTTAAGGCGTCGTTCAACCATCTCCTACTAGGATTATGTGACATTCCTTCCCCCTTAGACTGAGCACTGTCCTCAATGCTCACTTGTGGACCTATCTAACTCTTGGACCCACTTTCCATGCATGAGCGCTTCCACCAATCTCAAACTCCAGCACATGGACCAAATTTGGACCTGTCCCACCCTCCGTGGGTGCCCAAATGCCCATGCGCCTTCATCCAAGGCTAGTTTCACACTCACCATGGATAAGCGCTTTTTCCAAGTGCCCAGGAATGAGGTACGAACCTCCGTCTCGCCCAATTTCTCAACTAGGCTCTGATACCAATGTTGGGAATCGAACTCACAACCTCCCGGTTAGGAGTGCGATGGGCTAACCACTTGCCCCAAAAGCCATGGTTGAGGATTACTTCCTAATCCTCTCTCTTAAGGCGTCATTCAACCATCTCCTACTAGGATTATGTGACACACCCCATCCTCAGAACGTGGTCCCAGCCACACCATTGACTAGTAATGAATCGTATGACCTATCCTATGACCATAGTCAAGGAGCATATTCCACTTATGAAAGCTCTATGATAGAATATGGACAAATGTACGAACCATATGCCTATGGCCTGGAAGTGTCAGATAGTTCCTATGGATATGAGCAGGACTATGTGTCATTAATGTACACAGCTCCAAGAGCAACCATACCCCCCCGACCTATGAACAGACCGCCTATACCTAGAGGACCATGTTACAGATGCGGAGGTGATCATTATATAAGAGAATGTACACTACCAAACCCACCACCACCACAGCGAGTCTGGGAAGGCTACTGTAGTGATTGTGGTAAGGAACACCTTTTCAGAGATTGCCCCAAGATTCCCAACAAGGTTACCTCCAATGTGCAAATCAATGTGATAGAAGTAATTGAATCATCAGGAAGTGATAACGAATACACCGTGCCATTGAAAGCGATAACAAGAGCGAAAGCTAGAGAGACTCCAAAAAAAGTTGAAGAACATAATCAAAGCGACTGAGAGGAGAATACACCTGCACCTCAAATAGTTGAAGACTCGGAAGAGCCTGAGAAAAGTGTTGTAAGCAAACAAACTCAAAGATGGAAGAACCGTAGAGATAGGATAAAGGAAAAGAAATTACTACAAAAGAAGGAAAATGAGAAGATTGAACAAAATCAAAGGGAGAAACAAGAAGTGGAAGGAGAAATGCGGGAAGAAAAGTGTAAAAAAGAAGAGGTAGGATCGATTTTAGCAGATCCCGTGCTTGAAGAATTAGCTATGTGGATTCGGGCGTACAAGGCACGAATAAGAGCCGGACCTACCATAGAACAAGATGAAAGAGAATATCCTACAAGTGACCTAGAGAAAGAAAGGTTGGAGATATGCAAAAAATTAATAGAAGTAGCACAACACACCTTAGAAAAACCTGCTCTTCCACTACCCAATTCACGAATTTCCGAAAGAGAATTCCAAGAGTGCGTCATTGTTAATGATCCCGAGAAACCCAAAGAAGGCGAGACACATCATGGAAATTTCTGCGAGGATAAAAGGGAAGGATCCATTGTTCCCGAAGTAGAAGGGGAATGGCCTAAAGATTTTCGGGCAAGAGTCCAAGAAGAGAGATGGAAGAAAGTGGAAGGAATTGAACCACCCTTTGAAGAGCTAGAAGCAGAAGATGGAATAGAGGATTCAATACCTGAATTGAATTCAGAAGAAATATTACCAATGGATCCAAGTGACAAAGAAGATGACGGAGTAAAGGCTTTGCCAAATTACATAGGAGAGTACGAACATAATTCCGAATTATATTGCATTCCCTCAATAAGGAATAAAGAACCTAACCCATCAGTCCAAACATCGGATATCATACAACATCTCAAAAAAGTAAAAATCCCTTGTACCCTAACATTGGAAGAACTTTTGAAGATCAAAACCACAATTGAAGGAGAAACTGACCAGCCAATTGGAGATCAAGGTGGAAGAAAAGGAGGTGTCTGATGAAGTAAACACAGTAAACATCCCAGTCGACAAGGTTGGAGATTTCAGTGAGGGAGATGAAGGAAATACTTGCCTTCCAATTACCTATAGGGGTTACACCACCAAAGCCATCTTAGATTCGGGGGCTGGAGTGGGAATAGCAACTAAAGAAATTTGGGAGAAATGGTGAAAACCAGCTTTAAGACCCACACGCATGAAGATACAAATGGCCGACGGACACACTGAACGACCCCTGGGATTATTGGAACGAGTAGTTTTCACCACTTGTGGAGTTGAGTTTGAACACACCTTAGCGATTTGTCAATTTGAAAGGGCTAGAAATTATGAAATGATACTTGGAAGACCTTTCATGAGACAGCTAATGGTTGTGCAAGATTTGGGAAAAGACGCAGTATACCTACAGCATGAAGGAACCACCATGAGAATAAATCTCCACACATATACATATCAAGATATCCCACCCTTAAAATGGAATCAAATTCATAAGGGGGAAGACGATCAGTCGATGCACAGTATAGGTTCAAGCGATCAATCGTGGATGAACGAAGACACGCATCTATGGATATGCCAAACAGTGAAACAGGAAGAGGATAGAAGGAAAGGGTGGCAACAAGGGAAAGGTGTAGCGAGATCTGTACAAGATCTAGCTTATATGCCTCAAACATTTCTAGATGAAGAATTTGAACCTCACAGTTGGATGGAGATTTTAGCTACCCTCGATGTATGTGTGAGCAAAGAAGTAATAACTATGAATGAATGCATTGATGAGGAAGGCTATGATGTTAGTCTATATGTGGTAGTCCTTCAGGAGGCTGAAGAAGGAGAATTGATAGAGAAAGAATGGAAGGAGGACTATGAGAGTATTGAAATGGAGCAAGAGCAATGGAACTGGAAGATGAGAATAAAAAAATAGGTGTCATAGCTAATGAAATCAATCAGGAAAGGACATAGGAAGAAGAGCTTAGGATAGATAACAAACCAGAAGATGGAGAAAACAAACCACAGGATCAGTTTGAAGTACCAGCCCACTTCAAAACATATGAAGTAGAAGAAAGGAAAATTGCTATTGAAATGCCTAAACGAGAAGCACAGCCAGGAATAGCATATGACAACAAAGAACAGACTAAGAAAATAGTAGTAACCTTAGAAGAAGGAGAGGAACGATGTACTTTTATAAGACAGGATGTCTCTGTGGAGGAAGAACAAGAGTTAATATGCCTCATAAGGGAATATAGAGATCTCTTTGCGTGGACATATAAGGATTTGAAAGGAGTAGACCCTTCTATATGTGATCATAGAATCCCTATGACATCCGAAGACAAACCTTCCAAACAAAGACCATACATATGTAACGATGTATACTCAGCTAAGATCAAAGAAGAGATAGACAAATTGTTAGATGTTGGGTTCATTTATGAGATTGAAGACACGGAATGGGTGTCACCCTAGGTGGTTGTACCGAAAAAGAATGGAAAGTTAAGGGTATGCATTAATATGAAAAAAGTGAATGCCGCCACCATAAGAGACAGTTACCCGTTGCCCATCACAGATCATCTTTTGGAAAGAGTGGCAGGGAAAGAAGTGTATAGTTTTTTGGATGGCTTTTCAGGGTATAATCAGGTAGCCATTGCTCCTGAGGATGAACATAAAACAGCCTTTGCAACTGAATGGGGAGTGTACGCCTTTAGGGTTATGCCTTTCGGCCTAACTAATGCCCCAGCCACCTTCCAAAGATTGATGTGTCATGTATTCAAGGAGTTCTTCAGAAAGAGTATGGAGGTGTACGTGGACGATCTATGTACTTATTCAACTATACGATCAAAGCATATCCCTGAACTAGGAATGATCTTTGCCAAATGTCGACAATATAGAGTATGCCTCAACCCAGAAAAATGTGACTTCATGGTTCGACAAGGAAAGATATTGGGACATATTGTCTCTAAAAATGGAATCTCAACTGATGAAGACAAAATCAAAGTAATTCTAGACCAAAGACTACTAAAGAAGTACGAGCATTTATGGGACATTGTGGATACTACCGAAGATTTATACATATGTATGCCATAATTGCCAGACCTCTTTATGCATTATTGGCTCAGTTTAATTGGACTGAAGAATGTGAAAAGGCCTTTAACGAATTAAAGAGTCGATTGAGTTCAACACCAATCCTCTGAGTACCTAATTGGAACAAACCATTTCACATTCACGTGGATGCATCCAAGTTTGCCATTGGTTGCATCTTAGCTCAACCTGCAGATACAGGAAAGTTAGACCACCCTATAGCCTATGCCAGTAGACAATTAAATCAAGCGGAGCGCAATTATACCACAAGCGAGAGAGAAGGCCTAGGAATGGTGTATGCAGTAAAGAAGATTTGACATTATCTTTTGGCAAACAAATTCAAATTCTTCATTGATCATCAAGCCCTACTGTACTTGGTGAATAAGCCTTGTAATACGGGACGACTAGTTCGATGGTTTCTACTGTTGATGGAATTTGATTTTGATGTAGTAGTAAAGAAAGGGAATACCCACATAAGAGCAGATCACTTATCAAGGATGACACATGGTGAGCCACCAGTAGGAGTACCAGATGATCTGCCAGATACGTACCTTTTTAATCTCAAAGTATGTCCCAAGTGGGCAGAAAAGTTGATCCCTATACTCACGCATGGACCTAAAGATGGGATCACTCCAAACCGAACCCAAGACCTATGGAAGACTAAAAACCTTCATATCATCGCTGGAAGTTTGTATCACCAAGACTCAAGTGGATTACTCATGAGATGTGTAGAAGAAGAGGAACAGGAAATGTGGCTTCAAAAAGCACATGTAAATCAATGGAAAACTCATCTAAATGCAAACAGAACATGGCAAAAATTGAAGAGACTAGGTATATATTGGCCAACCATGCAGAGGGATACGCATAACTATGTATCAGCGTGCCCAACTTGCCAAGAACACAATCCAGAAGAGAACTCTACGTTATGCTACTCCACTGTAGCACCGAGATGGAGCATGCCTCTCGTGAAGTCCTTAAATACCCAAGAATACCCAGAAGGAACCACTTTAGCAAGGAAACGTGCACTTGTAGAACAAAGTAAGGACTATGTCCTCATAGGGAAACAACTATTTAAGGGAGGAAGAGACAATCAATTACGATTATGCATTCATGAAGACGAATACCTTGCGGTTTTAGAGATGGCACATAGAGGAGCTGTATGAGGACACTTCTCTGCAGATAAAACAGCAAAAATGATCCTCTTTGCTGGAATGCGGTGGCCAACTCTACATCAAGATGCCGCAACACATGTGCAACGATGTGATACTTGTCAACGAACGAAATATCCAATTAGACGAGATGAGATGCCACTGAAACCCATGATGAGTGCCATAGCTTTTACTAAATGGGGAATAGACTTCATAGGACCTATTAGCCCTCCATCTAAAGGATCCCATGCCGAGTACATAATTGTAGTCACAGACTATTTGACAAAATGGGTGGAAGCCAAAGCAACCAAGAAAAATGACGCAAGAACTACGACCAAGTTTCTCTTCGAGAACATTTTCACTAGATTTGGATTGCCGATAGAAGTTGTGAGTGATAGAGGCACACACTTTGTGAACGAAGTTATAGAAGCCTTACTGAATGAATTCTTGGTAATTCATAAGAAATCAGCCCCTTATCACCCACAAGCCAATGGACAGGCCAAAAGTTCAAATAAAATCTTGTGCACCATTCTCACTAAAATTGTCAACCACGGAAGATCTGACTGGGATAAACAATTACACCATGCTTTATGGGCATTTTGAGTAGCCTACAAAACTGCCATAGGAACTATGCCTTTTAACCTAGTGTATGGACAGAATGCTATTCTGCCAATTGATTTCTTAATTCCCACTCTCAGAGTAGCAACCACTTACGAGTGGACTGGACATGAACTATCAGCTCAATTGGATCAAATAGAAAAGTTACACGAAACTAGGTTACAAGCTGTAGTAGGAATTTATGCTACTAAAAGGCGACAGAAAGCCTACTTTGATGCTCATATTAAAGATAAAAATTTGAAGGAAGGAGATTTAGTTTTGGTATATACTCTAAAACAACACGCTAAGAAGTTGCAAAAGAGAGGATATGGCGCGTTGATCATCAATCGTATATCTACGAGTGGAGCCATCAGTCTAGTAACCCTAGATGGAGAAGTATTAACAAACTATATCCGTGGATGTCAAGTGAAAGAATATCTAGAACCATCGACTAAAGAAACAATATCACGACTAATCAGGGCTAAGAATAGACGCATCAAGGAAGAAGGATACGAGAAGAAGCTAGACAGGAAGCACTAGAACGAATTAAGAAACCAAAAGAGTGGATGAGAGAGAGAGAGAAGAGAGATGTCGACTAGGAGAAGAACTCATCCCAATGGCTAATTTTAGAGCCACTGAAAACCTAGGGCAACAAAGGAAGCAACCATATTTGAATTTGGGAGCCGGAAAAAAGGAATACCACTTAGTGGATGCTCTCATTGACACAGGAGCCGCCATAAGTTGTATCAAACTTTCATTGACTCAAAAACTCAAGGAGGAATTACGTCCATTAAAGGCACAGTTGATAGGAATAGGGGGAACAATTACTCAATGTATGGGTGAAGTAACCTTACCTCTACATATTGGAAATAACACTATGGAACAGAAGCTCTTAGTATGTCATGATCAGGACTTACTCGAAGACATAGTGTTAGGTCAAGATTGGATATACGAATATGAAGTAACTATTCAATTGGCCTTAGGATACATCTCAGCCAAGATAGGACATCAAGAGATATTCAGCATGTTAGACGAACAACCATTCAAAGCCATGGATATAGCCCTGAGAGCTCATTCAAATGAACATGGTGAGGAATGCATGTGCACTCACACTAGCGATACTACGTCCTTGAGTACTTCATGTGAGGATACACTAAATTTTGCTTGCAAACCACCTTCTAATCTAGCAAGTCACCAGAGTACCATTCCACCTGAAAATAGCCTTAGTGATGAACCACGCACAAGAGGGATTAGTTCTCAGGATCATTCCAAGTCTACACCTATTAGAATATACCCCATTCCATACACTAAGCAGGCTTGGATAAGGAAAGATCAAGCAGATGTGTATTTTCAACAACAGAAGCATTACCGACATCAGAATGACCCATCAAACAAGCGAGTAAATAACTTTGGACACCAAGGTACACAACAAATTGCTAGAATATGGGTTCCAAAGAAAGTGATAGCTGCACAGTTGGACCGAACTCAAATATGGATTCCCAAGTCATGTACTCAAAGGGCAATCATCAGAAAGGATGAACCAATGCATAAGGAGAATTGGGATGGTCTAAAGACAAGACAACCAAAGATGAACAGCTGCAGGACAGAGCAAGAATTTACATTTGAATAGAAAACTATTCCAAGATTCGAAAAGCAAATAAAGCAGAACTACAACATGAGAAGCACCGCATTCTTCAGGAATATTAGGCATACAAGCTGCCCCAACAAGATGAAGCAGATGTGGATGCCTAAAAGCAAGACGAGTTGTATGCATCAAACAGATACTTCAAGTTGCACACATTTGGAGTTACCAGAACCCAAACTATGCATGATAGGGCCACATTACAAGGCCAAGCATTCGGCACAATATTCTTCGATTTCAAGATAGTCAAGCACATTTCCCTTTTGGGGAATAGGAGAGCACTTGTACATACTTAAAAAAAAAAATCACAAAAAAACGTAATAACCGCTTCGGCTATGAACTAACTTTTCTGTTTTCCTTTCAAAGAAAAACATAAAAATATCTTAAAAATATGAAAAATCCCAGGTATTACCTTTCTCACACTCATGGGAAAAGGACGACACCATTCACTCCGAGAGTTGCCAATCTAATGAAGGATAAATGAAGGATGATTCTCAATACTATTCGGTAACTAATTACTGCCCTCAATTGAGTGCGGATGGCATCTTCTAATTCCGAAGCTACACAAGAGCAAGAAGTCCATCTTCTTCCATTGGAATCAATAGCGAAAGCAAGAGGCCATTGGTTTCTAGATGACCAACCAGTATCGGAACTTATTTTCATGGCAACTATCAAAATCATGGACAGGGATCACTACTTCCCCATTATGTCACAAGATTTCAAGACCATTGTGCAAGGATTACCGTGCGTGATGGATGTTTGGACACAAGCCGGAATAGGGGCATTTCTCAAACTGCCTATTTATTTGCCCGATTTCCAAAGATGCACGCAAGTGATGAACACACTTCAGCCTGCACCAAATAAGGCATCAGTCCCTGAAGCAAGAGTACTGGACAAAGTAGGTACATGGAAAACCATTCAATTTACTCATGAGTTAATCAACAAAGCTTTTGGATGGAATCAAGAAGGACTCACTAATGTCAAGGAGGAATGTCATGATCCAAAAAAGAGATCTTTTGTGGAGATCAACAGAACTGACATTGAAGACGTTGTTCGATTAGTGCACTAGCATTTCTGTTTCCCAAGCATGCATAGATACACGGCACCTCAAAAGATTGTCGTAAAACTACTATCTCATGCAATGAAACAAGTTGGAAATCAAGTAAACATGACACCGTACGTTCAAGACCGCTTGTTTGAAGCAAAGAAGAAGTGGGGTCAGAAAAAGTTTATGAATGGTAGTTCAGCTTTGACTTTACTTATTTATGAGGCACTTGACATGAAGAACTGCTTGCGTGAGATGCCCACCTCAGTAGAGTTAGCCATATATGCCAAGTCAACAATGGTCCCTAAAAAAAGGAAAACAGCCATACCGGTTGAAGAAGTGGGAACCAGTTCACAGAAACCCATGAGGGGTACAAAGTGCCTTAGAGAGGAAGAAGCCCAGGCTACACCTCAATCAAAGAGGACACATACTTTGCCAAAGATTCCTGTAGCCCAAATACCAATCACCAAGAGAGACCTCTCCGTAGCCTTAGAAGAGACACATCAGTACATGCAAGGGCAAGTAAATCTAAATGTTCAAGGTCATCATTACAGACAAGCAAGTCAAGAGAAGCAACAACGGAGTAAAGAAAAGACCCTAGAACAAGCTGCCAGATACAAGGAACTAGGCTTAGAAGATTCGAGTTTCAATGAAGAATCTAGACCTGAGAAAGATACTTTGGACACTGAAATAAGGAGAGAAACTCACGAGGAAGAATGGACAGAGATTAATCAAGTCCAAGTCATGCTAGACAACCAACAGTCGCAAGCAAAGAACATAGAACAACCCCTTGAAAGCGTGCATGTAATTCAACTGAATGAGTAGTCAAAGTTAAGTGTAAAAGAAGTTCCTGTCACAAATAAAGCTCCCATGCCACCTATCAAGGAAGAGATACAAACTCCAGTGAACGCGGACTCAGGACTACTACTAGACAAAGAGCCAACTGTGATTGAAGTTCCAGATGATACACCTCAAGGCAAGATTGACCACATGGAGGCTGAGCCAAGGATCGAACTGCATATTAGGCAGACCAATGATACTACATTACACATGGCACAAGGAAAAGATGTGACAACAGGAGCAGAACCTAGTATTCCTAAAACATGGTTAAATGTGGATGTTACTTAGTTAAAACCTATTGTCAAAAAAATGATCCAAACAGCCATGGATACACAACAACAAATGATGGATATAGATGCCGATTACGACAAGGCCATGAGGGAAAAGAATTAGTTCCAAATTATGAGTGAACAACTATCTACACAATTAATTCAGGCACAAAAAGAGATTGCTGCCAAAGGAACGGAGTTACTCGAGGTAAAAACACAATGTGACACATTGATGACCCAACATTGTCAACTCCAGGCCCAACTAATGGACTTACAAAGATTACATGAAACCAGCAAAGCCGACAAAGAGAGAATGAAAGCTAGAAGCAACTTGCTCGAAACACAATTAAAGGTGTACATGGAGGAGAATGACACTTTACGCAATAGAAATAAGGAACTAATCACGTCATTGTTGTATGATCAGCCTATAGAAAAGCAGGAGACATCAGAAACTAACCAAAAAGAATTAAGAGATCAAGTTGCAAAATATGCAGGCGTGCTAAAGCAAGAGCAAGCCCGAGCCGAAGAATGGGAACGAAAGTACATCAATGAAACAAATGGACTTAAAATGCAATTGCAAAATGTGAATGCCAAACTTGTAAGAAGTTACAGCAAAAACATGGACTATGTAGCAAAAATTGGCAATGAACTGCTTGCAGCAAAAGAAGCACTACGAGCAGCAACACAAGAAGTAAAAGAGAAGAATGAACACATAGCACAGTTAGAGTTCCAAGTAAAACAGAAAGCACCAATCGGGACACCAATAGAGCCAACAAAAGAGAATCCTACTCACGAGGTAGAGGTATTTCCTCTATCTCCCCCGATTTATAATTCTCGAATACACGAGCAGATGGCGGACATACATGATGATCATCCAATGCCATACAATGCAAAAATAGGTCAGAAGGAATGGGCACTAGCGGTGTCTTGGTTGACAGAAAATTTTGAAAATGAGGTCATCAAAGCCATGAAGGAAGCAAAGATCAAGGGTAAAGACTTGGATACGATTATGAAGCCTTTCAACATTCCCTACGGGCTGATGAAAGAGAAAACAAGACAATATATAAAGAAGATTACACAGAAAAGTCCAGACGAGCAGCTAAACTTCAAACATGACACATTCGCTTACACTCAAGAAGAATTTGAAGCTGCACAACCTGTTTGGAGAAGGAAAATTTTGGAGAAAAATCCTACACTATGGGTGCATTGGCAAGCAGCACTATATTTAATACAGGTAAACCCTTTTTTTGCCCAACGCCACGTTGAAGGGAAGCACGAGAGTTTTTGGATCTGCAAAAGACTGGTGTAATCAATAAACAGTGGCTAAACTATCCACTCCTTCCAAGTCCACCACATAACTATTTACCTACAGAAGATTACATGGTAAAAACAATAGAATTTTGGCTGCAGAATTATGCTACCGTACCAGATTTAACTATCAAGATGACAAATAAAATACTCAGTATGATACTTACAGTATTGAAGGTCTTCAAGCATGCGGCATATACATTTTTGAACTTCATTAGCATTAACCAGGGAACAAATATCCTTGTTTTTTATCTGTTTGTCATGCCTAGACCTACAATAATGGCTTATTATTCCAGACTCATGTTTTTACCCAGTACATATATGCAGACATTTGAGGAAGCCTTTTTCACAAGATTTTTTGAAATCTATTCAGAAATCTTTTTGAAGATGTCATCCAATTTGAATGCCAGATTAGTGGCATATGAACTTAGTTTTTTTGCTGATCATAGACAACCACCTAATGATGGAGTAAAAGGAGAACAGTGGAAGCAGTTAATGATACCTGAAGCTAATTTGCTTAATGAAATAGAGCAAAAAATATGTAGAACATACTCCCGTCAAGTATCAAAGCTTGTCGGGGACGATAGAGTCCACGAGGGGGAAGTGTTGAGGGAGAATCAAGCAAAAAGAAGAAAAGAAGAAGACAACGAAAGAAGCTTCACTAAAAAGATAATATTTGAAGAGATATCTCTATAAGAAGCCCCACAGGGATGCAACACTAATCTCTGCACAGAGCCCCACAGGGGCACATATCAAGGTAAAGCACGTAGGTGGAAGAAGGAACCAGGGCCAGGAAAGTATCCATGAAGTGCAAGAAGATATCGAGCAGTTCCAAAACCACAAGAAGGTCCTTCAACATCTGGGTCTTTGGAAGGTCCATATCAAAGGCTGAAGGACCACATCCTCATACCTTCCACTGGTGGCGTGCGTGGCAACCCGACTTATTAGGCAAGACAAATGCATCAGGCCTAGAGGATGTAAAACAAGAATCAAGAAGAGGCCATCAAAACTGAACACCTGTTTAACGAACAGGTAGAACTGACCAAGGGTTGCGGGCGATGAAAAGAAAGGAACAGGCAGTACAAATGCATAAGGCCCAGACGATGTAAAAGAAAAATCAAGAAGAGGCCATTAAAACGGAATGCTAGTCCAACCAATAGGCAGGACTGACCAAGGGATGCGTGCGGACAACAAGCGATAGACAAGAAGTAAATCTTTCCAAGGGACGACAGAGACAAAGAGGGGGAGAGTGTTGCAGAGCAAAGAGAGCACAAGGCACAGAAAAAGAAGGGCCCCAAATTTTTTTCGATTTGGACACCCAATTTTTGTATTATAACCATTCTTGTAATATAATTTCCATTGTAAATGCACTAGAGGAGTCCTCTAGATGCATCCCCAAAGAAGATTAGTAGTTTACCCATGTAAATTAGTAGGAAATTTTCCTTTTAGTGAATAAAGTGCTGGTCTCTTGTGTGAAAGGACCATTCTTAGGGCACATGTATATAAGTCAATTTGTGACTCTGTGTAAGGACTTTTTGCCATTGTGAGAATCAAGAGCACAGAATTTCGAATTTGTGTCTTCTCCTCTCTGTATCATCTTCTTTGTAAACTTGTGTGCATGTGTGTTGCTTGGAAAGAGTGTTAGGAAGTGTTGTCTATCCACGAAAGTGTTTGTTTGCTGTTGTTAAGGTGTGTGTGAAGTGTAGGAACTGCTGAAGTGTAGGAAGATCATTCCTACGACTCAGTATTTTGCTCATAAATTGAAGTAGAAGCGTCAGAATTGAGTGAAAATACCACCATTGGATGCGTCTTCTTGAGAGCTTCGAAATGCATATGCTATTTTTCCGCTTGCAGAATTGCGTCTTATGGTCGAAAGGTTCAACCGGAGACTTGACAAAATACCTGCTTTTTCCTTCGTTTCACTCGTATGGATACTGAACAAACATATTAAATTAATCAAATAAAATATTCTATTTTTTGAACAAAACTACTATTTGGAGTTCGGATCTGAGAGAAAAGCTCAATTTACTGTTGGCTGTTGCATCAAGTATCACGACACCTTGACTAATAGTTGAAGCTTGTTTGGATTAGTCTTAGCCTTGTTTGCACTCTTTGAGAAACACATTTGCATTGATCATCATTTGAATGCATGTCTTCATACACTCGGCTCGGTTTTGATACTCCTTGGATTGATAATTAAAGCGTGAATGATCCAGGTTCGAGACTGGCAATGGAGTCTAAGTATGATAGTATACTAAAAAATGATACATGGGATCTAGTGGACTTGCCACCAAAGAAGAAGGTAATAGGTACTAAATGGATTTGGAAAGCTAAGTATAAAGCAGATGGAACATTAGAAAAGTATAAGGCAAGATTAGTTTATAGGGTTTTTCAAAGATCAAAGGATTTGATGTTAAAGAAACTTTTGCACCAATAGCACGCATGAAAACTATTCGGACGATACTTATAGTAGTTGCACAAAAGGCCTCGCCCATTTTCCAGATGGATGTCAAATATGCATTTTTTAATGGTCACCTCAAGGAGGAGGTATATGTATCTCAACCACCAGGTTTTAAGGTGCCCAATTCAAAAAATAAAATTTGCAGGTTGAAGAAAGCTTTGTATGGTTTTAAGCAAGCTCCACGGGCTTGGTACCAATGGATATATATTCTTTTCAAAAATATGGGTTTTCAAAGAAGTGTTGGAGTTTATTAATCTCCAAAGTACAGCTAGAAGTAGGTGAAACCCAACAGGACCTAGTTGACTTTTTCACAAACTTGTATGCACATACCAGTTTTCTTGCAGAGAAAACTTCTCTTTACTCACCTAGAATTTTCAAAAACTGTTTCACACACATAAACTAGACTCTAAGATCTTTCCAACAAGATATAGAACACCTCAAATGGATAAATACACAATGAGCTATGACCTCTGCAATATGTAGTTTTAATGGAGACCTTGAAACAGAGATGAACCTGAGGACACACATCACTTGCAGAGACTACTGCTCTTAACTTAAAACTCCAATGACTTTGAAACTTTACAGAATACAAGCAGACTTAATGAGCTTTCTAACAAGCCAAATAACACATGATTTGGATACATACACAAGGAGATATGACCTCTACAAGTTTGAGGTTTAATGGAGACCTTCAGCAGGGATAAAAAACCGAGAACACACACTACTTGCAGAGAGTATTGCTCTCAGCTCACAAATCCAATGATTATGAAAATTTACAGCAAGCAAGTAGACAGTACGAGCTTTCCAATGAGCTATCAAACATGTAATTTGGATATATAATGAGGGAGATACAAGCTCTGCAATCTCTGCATACAAAACTACAGCAGTGTAGAGATACACATATGACTCTCTTGGACATCCCACAAGATCATGACTTTTATCCTCTTTTTATAGCATGGGAAACTAATCTAAAACCTTCCTAATACATCTAAATTTGTGGTAGACACTTGGATGGAGGTATTACATGACTCAAGTGCTCAAATAAGCAAAGTACTGATGGACTTTGAGGACTAGCCACATCGACCTTCCACTAGGACACCACTTAAGCTCCTTTGTGACTCACTAATTTGACTCACCATGTTCTAGAACTCACGTGGTATTTTTGCTACATTTTATGAATAATATGAGCCTTCTTGAAGCATTTGAAGACTTCCCAAAGGTATTTACATAATTTGAAACTTGTAGCCTACATAAAACAAATGTTCGCAACATTCTTCCCCTCAAGTTTCCAAGGGTATTTCCTTCATGCCAAGAATATAGTTGAATCTTTGAAGCTTTGGTCCATCCAAGGATTTGGTGAAGATATCTGCAACTTGATCCTTTGTTCCAACAAAAGAAACCTGCACTTCATTGTTCATGGCCTTCTCTCGAACATAATGATAGTGAACCTCTATATGTTTTGTTCTAGCATGAAAAATAGGATTTGAGGTCATATGAATGCTGCTCAAGTTATCCCCATATATCAGTGGTACATCAACCTGCACATTCAAGTCATGAAACAACTTTTTAAACCACATAACCTCAGTAGTAGCCAATGCTAAACCTCTATTCTCAGTCTCTGTAGAAGATAAAGCAATTGTAGGCTGTTTCTTTGAACTCCATGTTAATGTCTTGTTTCTTGCTATTACCACATATCCACTTGTGGATCTTCTATCATCTTTGCTTCCAGCCCAATCTGCATCACTAAAGACTTTAAGAGTTAGATCAGCATCATGACTATAAAATAATCCTTCGTTCATGGTACCTTTCAAATACCTAAGCACTCTTTTCGTTGAATGCATATGAGGTACTCAAGGTTCATGCATAAACTGTGACAATACTCCCACTGCATAGCATTTTTTCAAGTCTAGTTTTTGTTGCATAAATCAAAGATCCTACCATGGATCTATATACATTCATATCATGCAACTCATCACCTTCCTTTGCACTCAGCTTTACATTACATTCCATTGGAGTAGAAACAAAGTTACATTCCTGCATACCAAACCTTTTCAGCATATCACATACATACTTTCTTTGTATCAACCACATACCTTCATCGCTATACACAATTTCAATCCCAAGAAAGTATCTGAGCAAACCAAGATCTGAAATTTTAAATTCCTTTCCCAAATTACCTTTTATCTCATCAATTGCTTTTGCATCATTCCCTATAATCAACAAGTCATCCACATAAATGCATACATAGACACACATGCCATCTACATGTTTTACATAAAGTGAAGGATCAGCATGACTCGCTGTGTATCCTTGCAGCATAAGATACTTTACCAACCTTGCATGCCTTGGTGCCTGCTTAAGACCATACAATGCCTTCTTTAACCTGCATACATGATTAGGACATTTTGCATCCACATAACCATCTGGTTGTGTCATATACACTTCTTCATTTAACTCACCATTAAGAAAGGCATTCTTTATATCGAGTTGATATATATTCCACCTTTTACTTGTAGCTAAAGCCAACAAAGTTCTCACCGTTGCCATGTTTGCTACTGGACTAAATGTTTCCTCATAGTCCACACCTTGAGTTTGATTATATCCTTTTGCTACAAGTCTAGCCTTATATCTAGACACACTACCATCACTATTTCTTTTAATCTTAAAAACCCACTTGCAACCAATTACCTTTTGTTTTGGTGTACTTGGAACTAAATTCCAAGTCTTGTTATCCTCTAGTGCTTCCATTTCTTCTCTCATTGCTTTCTCCCACTTTTCATCTCCTTTTGCCTCATCATAACATGTGGGTTCAATTTCTTGCTCAACTTTTGTCATAAAAGCATAATGAGTATTCATAAAAGATTCATAAGTATACCTTTGAGGTTGCTTTTTCACTCTTGAAGTTCTTCTTACCTCCAACGTAGATGATCTTCCTTTCTTATTAGGAACCTTTGATGATTCTCCATACTCACATACATCACTAATTTCCTCTCCTTCATCATTAACTTCAACAAGTTTGAGTTTACCTTTACTTTTAACACTTGGAGGTGACTCTTGCCTTAATCTTCCATTGAAAGGTGATCCTCTTTCTTCATCCAAACCACTCCTTTCATCATTTAAACCTCCTGATGGCTGAACTATGCATTCATCTCCTTCAACCACACCTTCTTCATTTTCATCCATGACTTGCAAACAATTCTTATCTGCATACCATGAAAGTGATTCATCAAAATTTACATCTCTTGAAACAACCACCTTATTGGTATGAGGATTATAACATCTATATCCTCTTTGAGTATCTGCATAACCAATAAAGATACATTTTTCTGATTTCGCATCAAGTTTAGATCTCACCTCACTAGGTACATGTACATAACATACACAACCAAATACTTTCAAATGACTTACACTTGGTTTCCTTCCATGCCATACCTCATATGGTGTCAAATGATGAACTCCAGTATTCGGAACTCTATTCATAATGTAAACACTTGTGCTAACAGCTTCAGCCCCAAAAATAATTAGGCAAACACATATCATTAAGCATGCTTCTAGATGCTTCTGCTATGATTCTATTTCTTCTTTCTGTGACTCCATTTTGTTATGGAGTATACCTGCATGTAACTTCTCTTTTGATACCTTCATCATACAAAAAATTAGTAAAAGCTTGAGAGAAATACTCTCCCCCTCCATCAAATCTTAGCTTCTTAATATACCTTCCTGTTTGCTTTCCGACATATGATTTGAACTTCTTGAAACAATCAAAGACCTCACTCTTATGTTCAATGAAATACACAAATGTCATTCTACTATGATCATCAATGAATGATACATAGTACTTATTACCAACCAAGGATGCCTCTTTAGTAGGTCCCCACACATCTGTATGTATGAGATCTAGCAAACCATCACTTACATAGCTTGAATGCTTGAAAGGTTGTCTACTCTGCTTACCCATTTGACATGCTTCACAAAGATGCACCATATGTTGCTTAGTAAGATCAGGTAATCCTTCAACAATCCTCTTCTTTGATAGCTCCTTTAACCTATGTACATTCATGTGTCCAATCCTTTTGTGCCATAGATCAAGCTCTGCTATTTGATGCATACCATAAGAGAAATAGTTTGTATGATTTGGGTTTACCTTGAATGTAAACAATCTACCTTGTTTTTGACCTCTAGCAATTAACCTCCTTTGCTTTGGATCCTCAATGAAGCAACCTGCATGGTTAAATCTCACTTGTAGAACTTTTTCTACCATTTGACCAACCGACATCAAATTCTTAGTGATCATTGGCACATAAAGTACATCCTTCAAGCAATTTGTCTTGCTCTTATCCTGCATGACAACATCTCCAACCTGCATAATCTTATGTGTTATATCATCTCCTGTTTCAACATGACCTTTACATGAAGGATTATGCATATTAGAAAACCATGAAGCATCATGAGACATGTGATTAGAACAACCACTATCTACATACCATACATCGCTATTGCAATTCTTCTTAGTTTCAACATTCATCATTAGAAGCAAATCATAATCATCACTTTTACCTTCAACTGCATAATTTCCTTGTTGTTTACCTCTTCTTGAATAGCCTCCTCTTCGATTACCATCTTGATTATTTTCATTTTGATAGCAATCTTTGGCATAGTGTCCATACCTTCCACATATATAGCAATTCTTGTTATCTTCACTCCTTTGTCTTTGGTTGTAGTTGTAGTAGCCTCTCGTACCTCTAGCACTTGATCTTCCTCTTCCTCTTGTGTTGAAGAAGCCACTTGAAGTCCTTTGATCATCGCTCCTTCTTCCTCGACCTCTATTTGAACCTCTTCCACCTTTGTTTCCACCTCTTGATGATCCTACATAAAGAACTTGTCCTTGAGATCCTTTTTGATTTGAAGTAGAACCATTTAGATTCATCTCCTCCGTGACCATGAGGGCAATAAGTTGATCAAAATTTGGTAATTCTCCTCTGACATAAACTGAAGTAATGAAGGGTTTCCATCTCTCATCATCTTTGAGTCCGTTGAGAGTATGTGCAACCAAGTCCTCGTCCTCCACATGAGCTTGAATTGATCCTAGTTGATCTGCAATCTCTTTAACTTTCAATATGTAATCATTGACCGATGTCCTTGTATCTTTCTTTATGTTATTCAACTCATTTTTGAGTTGAATCTTCCTTGCTCTTGTACCTGTAGCATACAACCTTTCCAATGCAAGCCAAACATCTCTACTTGTGTCTAGATCTTGTATGTGTCCTACCATTGAATCTTGAATATTTTGTGATAAAATGAATATAACCCTTTTGTCTCTCTCATTCCAAAGTCTAAACTCCCTCAATTGTTGCTGATTTGGGTCATCTGGTAATGTGGGTTTGATATTTGTGCCATCAATCAAACCATACATGCCTCTACCTTGCAAGTATGCTGTGATTCTAAACTTCCATGCCTGATAATTGGTCTTATCAAGCTTCTCTATTTGTGCATGTTGGTCTCCCATAATACAAATGCTAAGCTTCCTCCTTTAAGCCTCCTTTCCAATGTGTGTGATGAGAAGAAATATAATATTTACCTTGTAAATGAGGTATGTGCACCTTTCTTTGCTTGGATGTTGCTTGAGATGCCTCCTTGCAATCTTCTTCTACCTTTGTATAGTGTTGATGATGAACTGCTTCTTTGATAGCTTCAAATTCTTTGTCAAGGTATGATAACCTTCTCCAAGCCTCCAAGTACTTGCTCTGATACCAATGTTGGAGTTTATTGATCTCCAAAGTACAGCTGGAAGTAGGTGAAACCCAATAGGACCTAGTTGACTTTTTCACAAACTTGTATGCCTAGACCAGTTTTCTTGCAGAGAAAACTCCTCTTTACTCACTTAAAATTTTCAAAAATTGTTTTTGTACACATAACCTAGACTCTAAGAGCTTTCCAACAAGATATAGAACACCTCAAATGGATAAATACACAATGAGCTATGACCTCTGCAATATGCAGCTTCAATGGAGACCTTGAAATAGAGATGAACCTGAGGACACACATTACTTGCAGAGCGTACTGCTGTGAACTCACAACTCCAATGACTTTGAAACTTTCGAGAACACTAGTAGACTTAAAGCTCTTTCTAACAAGCCAAAGAACACATGATTTGGATACATACACAAGGAGATATGACCTCTGCAAATTTGAGGTTTAATGGAGACCTTCACCAGGGATAAAAAATAGAGAACACACACTACTTGCAGAGAGTATTGCTCTCAGATCACAAATTCAATGATTATGAAAATTTAGAGACAGAAAGTAGACAGTAAGATCTTTCCAATGAGCTATCAAACATGTAATTTGGATATATAATGAGGGAGATACAAGCTCTGGAATCTCTGCCTAAAAACTACAGCAGTGTAGAGATACACATATGACTCTCTTGGACATCCCACAAGATCACGACTTTTCTCCTCTTTTTATAGCATGGGAAACTAATCTAAAACTTTCCTAATACATCTAAATTCGTGGTAGACACTTGGATGGAGGTATTACATGACTCAAGTGCTCAAATAAGCAAAGTATTGATGGACTTTGAGAACTAGCCACATCGACCTTCCACTAGGACACCACTTAAGCTCCTTTGTGACTCATTAATTTGACTCACCATGTTCTAGAACTCACGTGGTATTTTTGCTACATTTTATGAATAATATGAGCCTTCTTGAAGTATTTGAAGACTTCCCAAAGGTATTTACATAATTTGAAACTTGTACCCTACATAAAACAAATGTTCGCAACAAGAAGTACTTCTGATGCTAACTTGTATGTAGCGAAAAGGGATAGCAAGCTAGTTGTTGTCGTTGTATATGTAGATGATTTGATCATTACAAGAGATCATCAGGAACTCATCAATCAAACTCGGATCAGCTTGGGAACTGAGTTTGAAATGACAGACTTAGTTCTACTCCATTTTTGTCTAGGAATTGAAGTATGGCAAAGGAAGGATGGCATTTTCATCTCACAACAAAAATATGCCAAAGAAATTCTCAAGGCATTTGGAATGATGGACTGCAAACCAACTAGCACACCTAGGGAGGTAAATCATAAGCTATCTATGGATGATAACATGCGTGATGTAGATGCTAAGAAGTATAGGAAGCTTGTTGGAAGTTTTATTTTTCTGTGCAACACTAGACCAAACATTTGCTATGTTGTTGGAGTATTAAGCGTGTTTTCCAACAAACCTAAGGAGAGACTAGAATGCTGGAATGCAAATTCTAAGGTACATTGCAAGAACCTTGGATTTTGGTATTTTTTATACAACAGGTGATACACTCCAAGGATATTGTGATTCAGATTGGGCTGGAGATTGTGATTCTAGAAAATCAGTTTCTGGATAGTGTTTCTCACTTGCTTCAGGAATATTTTCTTGGGTAAGTAGAAAGCAACCAACTCTCGCAGTCTCCTCCACTGAAGTAGAGTACAAAGCATCTTGTTTTGCCTCTTGTGAGGCAGTCTAGTTAAGGAGAATTCTTGCAGATCTATGCTTTCCATCAAATATGTCGACTGTACTCAAGTGTGATCATCAAAGTTGTATGGCTATTACAAAGAATCCAGTATTTCATGCTCGCACCAAGCACATAGAAGTACAGTACCATTACATTCGTGAGCTAATTGAAGATGAAATTGTGGAGCTAGAATATTGCCCGACAGAGGCAAATTGTGCTGACATATTCACTAAAGCATTTGGAAGAGAACAACTCAATAGGCATCTTCAACACATGGGCATAGGACCGAGACCTACTTGATTTATCATCGGTAAACATTGAGGGGGGGTGTTAATATATGAACAATGTCTATCCCTCATGATTGTATGCATATTTTGTAAGGCCCCCATTATGAGGAGAAGCCAAGCATGCATTACCCAATTGATGGGAATCCCAACTTGCATGTTGGATGAAGGTCATATTGGACCATGTAAGGTATTGCAAGGAAAGGGAGTCATTAGGGTCCCCAATTGTGGGGTCCACAGCAACGGTGAGCAGCCCCGACTAGGGGTCCAAGGGGGCCAGCGGGCCCCCTGGCTACGGGGTCCAAGGGGGCCAGCAGGCCCCCTGGTGGGGGTCTAGGGGCAGCACGCCCGACGTGATGGTAAAGGGAATATTCCATGGAATATTCCTTGTTGGAGTCAGAAATCATTTATATTTGTTACGTCGATTCAACTGGTCTAAGCCGTGTATGGAAATTATGCGAGTGGCGGCTGCCAACGCTTTACCACCCATGTATAGTCGTCCACGGAAGGCAACCCATGATCCTATATAGACATGACTTATGCACTACCTGAGACATCGAATTGAGCCAGCGTACCTCTACCTTGTATCTCCCTATCTGGAGTTGTCTAGATGTCCATTTAAGCTCTACCTTGAGAGCACACGGGTGGACAACACCATCATCTTTGTACTTGCTGCTAGTAGAAAATTGTTGAGATTCTCCTACATGTGTTATCTTCTCTACTATTGCTCCTGTGTTATATTGCATAACTATTGTCTTACATGGGGACAACTAAAAAGTTAATCAATCATCTACCCTATATACAGATAAAGACAAGAGTAAAGATAGCAAAAGAAAAGGTAAAAGATCTTATGATGAAGGTAGTACCTCTTAAGCAAACTTTGCTGGTAGAGGTAGAGGTTCAAGAGGAAGAGATAGAGGTGGTAGACAAGGTAGGGGGAGATTTCAAAGATGTTGTCCATGTGCCATATGTGGTGTAACATAATCCTGGTAGGAGATGGTTGAACCACACCCTAAGAGAGAGGATTAGGAAGTAATCCTCAACCATGGCTTTTGGGGCAAGTGGTTAGCCCATCACATTCCTAACCAAGAGGTTGTGAGTTCAATTCCTTACATTGGTATCAGAGCTTAGGAAGTAGGCTTGGGCAAGGTGGAATGATCCAATGGCCTCTAAAAAAGGCGCTTGGGCATCCTCCATGTGAAAGGGTAGGAATTGTGGAAGGCGCGCGCGTCGGCTTCAAGGATGGACCTTACAATGATTGGGGTGTATCTCTCAATCCGTAAGTCGGATTGAGGCGTGTAATATACCGTTGGAAAGCTCTCGGAACGAACTTTCCAATGAGCTAGCTTGGAAGTATGAATTCCTTGGAAATCCTTGGGTGGCACTTGATTGAGTGTTCAAGATACCAAGCATGGGTGAGAACAAGGTTCAAGACTGAGGTTGAGAACAAGGGCTCGAGACACCAAGGTTGCGAACAAGAAGGTTCAAGACACCAAGGTTGAGAGCAAGGGTTCAAGAGACCAAGGTTGCGAACAAGGTTCAAGAAACTGTGCAAGGTTGAGGAACATCAATTCAAGGGCACCTAGGGAGTTCAAGGGATTGATCACCGAGGCTAGAGGGATACAAGGGCAGATCATTGAGGACAATGATCGACCAAGGGGGGAAGAATGTAACATAATCCTGGTAGGAGATGGTTGAACCACACCCTAAGAGAGAGGATTAGGAAGTAATCCTCAACCATGGCTTTTGGGGCAAGTGGTTAGCCCATCACATTCCTAACCAAGAGGTTGTGAGTTCAATTCCTTACATGTGGCCTAACTAATCATGCAACTGAGAATTGTCTCAAGAACCCTAGAAACCAAAGGGGAAGAGGCTTCAATAGAGGAGGCTATGGAAGTGCAAGAGGTAGATCAAATAACTTGAATGGCTACAACAAGAATAACTTCAACAATAGAAATAATCAAGGAGGATATAGAGGAAGAAGAGATTACAACAATTACACTAAAGAGCAAACTCAAGAGGATTCACTTCTCTTGATGGACATGACTATGAAGGAAGGCAAAGCAGATGAGCATGTATTTTATATAGATTCTACTTGTTTAAATCATGTAGCACGGAATGTGGCTCTACTACCACACTTTGAGGATCCAAGAAATAGGCATGAGGTTCAAATAGGAGATGACACTAGAGGCTGAGTGGAAAAGATAGGAAATGTGACGACTCTAGATGGAAACATCAACTTATTGAACAACGTATTGTATGTACCTACCATAACAAAAAGTCTCATAAATGTTGGAAAAATTGTAAAGAAAGGATTTTAGGTAAGGTTCACAAGGA
This sequence comes from Ceratopteris richardii, assembly GCA_020310875.1. NCBI lineage: Eukaryota > Viridiplantae > Streptophyta > Polypodiopsida > Polypodiales > Pteridaceae > Ceratopteris > Ceratopteris richardii. The sequence goes on from CM035427.1 coordinate 11,571,610, forward strand.
GTGGAACCTTTTTTGAAGATCCACAACAAGGATTCAAGAGAATAGAAAAAGGAGAAAAGATAGATATACTCTTTACATTTGAGCTTCAAGACACTAGAAATATAGCTCTATTCAACTATGGTAGTCAGACCTTATCTAAACTAGAAATATGGCATAAGAGATTGGCTCATATAGGTGAAACGAACTTGAAGAAAATGTGCATGGATCAAAGTATGCTTGGTCTACCAAATATTTTTGAGCAACACATGATATATAAATGCAATGCTTGTCAGTTTGGGAAATCGCACAGATAACCCTTTATGAAGAAAGGACACACTCAGGTGCCTTGTTGGAGCTAGTTCACAAAGATGTTTGGGGACCTAACAAGGACCCTTCAATTTCAAGATCCAAGTACTATGTGTCTTTTATCCACGATTATAGCAGATGGACCATCCTATACTTTATGAAGCATAACGATGAAATCTTCTCATGTTTCAAGAAGTATCTTGCCCTCGTTGAAAATTAAACAGCTCAAACTCTAAAGATGCTAAGGTCAAATGGAGGGGGAGAGTATTTTGCCCATGATTTTGTTGCTTATCTCCAACAGAGAGGTATCAAAAGAGAAATGACCACTAGGTACACTCCATAGCAAAGTGGAGTGGTCGAGAGGAGTAGGACCAAAGTTGAAGGTGCAAGGTCTATGCTTAATGACAAGAGATTACCAAATTATTTTTAATGAGAAGAGAGCACATGTTGTATCTACAACCACGTATCTAATGAATAGACTCCCATCAAAGTCATTGGATGGGATGACACCCTATGAAGCAAGGAATGGAGTAAGACCTAGCCTTGATCATTACAGGATATTTGGTTGCATAGGATATGCACATATTCCATCTCAAATGAGAAGTAAAATGGATCCTAAAGTAGAGAAATGTGTGTTCATTGGATATGACTTAAATAAAAAAGGGTACAAGTTATATAATCCAAGCAATAAGGCTTTATTGTTAGTAGGGATGTTGTCTTTGATGAAAAAAAAACTCTTGATTTGAAGATGATTGTAGGAAAGTCAAGCTTCCTTATGACCTAGAGGAGGACTTCCCAACATTGCAAAAGGGGAGTGATCACATACATGAAGACTCAAGTGACTCTGATAATAATCAAAAGACACCAAGAAGGAATATCAATTCTTGGAACAATAAAGGTAAATCAAAGATGCAAAAGTTGAGAGATGTTACAAAATCTTCTCAACAAACAATAAGAAGATCAACTAGAGAAAAAAAGAAGCCAAAAAGGTATGGATTTGACACTCTCCTCTTCATTAAGCATTCCAATTGTATTGTTCAAGATTTAAATTCAAAGGAACCATCAACATTTGAAGAATTTAAGAAGAAATCAAAATGGAGAGAAGCAATGAAAGAAGAGATAGAATCTCTTCAAGAGAATCAGACTTGGGAATTGGTTCCCAAGAAGCCATTCATGAAGGTCATTGGATGTAGATGTATCTACAAGGTAAATAAGAACTTAGATGGATCAATAAACACATATAAAGCAACGCTTGTGGCTAAAGGGTTTGCTCAAACCCAAGGTATAGATTATGAAGAAATGTTCTCTCTTATGGCAAAGATGCCTACAATTAGAGTACTCATGAGTGTAGCTACCTCAAAAAATTGGAACATCTATGAGGTGGATGTCAAAAATGCATTTAGGAATGGTTGGATTTTCAAGGAGGTGTACATGGCACAAACTCATAGATTTGTAGATGAATCACATCCTGAGTATGTGTGTAAACTCACGAAAGCTCTATATGGATTGAAGCAAGCTCCTAGAGCTTTGAACCATATACTGGTTACTTTCTTGCAGGACAAAGGATTTCAATCAAGCAAAGCAGATCCTTTACTTTTCATTAAGAAAAGTAAATCTATAATGATATACTTATGTGTGTATGTAGATGCTATAGTCCTTAAAAGTGATGATGCTAATCGGATCATAACAATAAAAACCCAAATGAAGGAGGAGTTTAAGATAATTGATCTTCGATTGCTTACTTACTTCCTAGGATTGGAAGTAGTCTATACAGATGAAGGGATGTTCTGTACACAAAGGAATTATATTAAAGGTATGCTTACAAAGTTCAAAATGCAAGAAGCTAAAGTTGTAGGTACTCCCATGGAAATCAACCACAAATTAAGTGCTCATGAAGGAGAGCTCATTGAAGATATCACAAGCTATCAAAGCCTAGTTAGGAGTTTGAACTATGCTACTCTAACTAGGGTTGATATTTTCTATGGAGTGAGTGTGCTTAGTCAATTCATGCACACACCAAGGAATCCACACATAGATGTAGCAAAGACGATATTGAAGTACTTGAAAAGAACACTAAATGAAGGTTCATATTACCCTTACACATCTGACTTCAATATAAAGTTATTCATTAATGTAGATTGGGCAAGTCCCAAAGATGATAGAAGAAGCACATCAGGATATCTCACATTTGCAGGTACAAAGCTTATATGTTGGTCTTCAAAGAAGCAACCTACAATTCCTTTTTCTTGAACTCAAGTTGAATACAGAGGGTTAGCAATTGCAACACCAAAAGCTATGTGGATCAAAATCCTGTACATAGATTTAGGGTTTGATTTTTGCACTCCATACATATTTGGAGATAATATGAGTTCACCTCATCTAGCTGTTAATCCTATCTTTCATGTAAGGACCAAGCATATAGAAGTTCATTATCATTTTGTTAGGGAAAATACTGGAAGCAAGGAGCTACAACTCTCCTATGTATCTACTTGTATGCAATGTGCAGATATGATGACCAAATCATTGGATGAAAGAAAATTAAACAAATGTAAAATCTATGATTGGATTGCAACAAATACTAAAGGATTCAAGACTCAAGCATCTAAGGCTTCAAGGGGAGCTATTGGTACAAAGCCTAGATGCTTGATCAAATGGTTAGGACTTCTCTCATCTATATTGGGCTCACTAAGGACTAGCATATGAATACCTCTTGTAAAAGCCATGGAATTTACTTCATTGGATAAAATTAAAAGGAAATGAGAAGAGGAATCTCATGAAGATAGGGAAAGAGGAATCTCATGAAGATAGGGAGCCAACAACCATGACTCATTTGGTGGTTGAAATCAAATCAACAATCACCTAAAGTGTAGGAACACTTTTAGGCAAAAGAAATTCAAATTTCAAACTCATTCTATGAGTATATATATAGGTGACCTTTAGTCGTGGAATATGACAAAGATTACACAGCCATTGAGCCTTATGGTTGACCATATCTTGAGCTCACATATCTATGAGTAAGTTCACTACATCTCCTTTGTACTATACAATTGGATAGATGGTTGAAAAAGGGTACCATGGAGGTAAAACTACCCTCATCACATATGGTCTATTTGAGATTTGGTAGCAATCAAATAGCTCAAGTCAATTTATTGCGCAAGAGGATTGGCCACATAAACCTTTAAAAAGTGAAGGAATATATGTGAAGGAGAGGAGTGGTAAGTGGTCTTCCAAATTTCTACTCTCAAAGTGAATTCAGGAAGCAAGTAATACTTGCATTCAAGAAGAGCACACAAAGGAGAAAATTTCAATTGTACCTCATTTGCACTGCGATATGGGGAATGACCAAGGAGTCCTCATTGGGAGGTTATCAATATTTTGTTATTTCCATTGACAATCATACAAGAATTGTGAAGAGAAGGATTTTTATCTTATGAAGATGAAGTGGTGTTGTAGAAACTTTGCACTAAACTAGCTAAATGAACTCTAGGGATATGTAGTGGACCCTCTTAGCTTGCCAAAGGATGTACTAGACACCCTATGTACCTTGGAAAATTACTCTCAAAAAGTTGAATCAAATTAGACTAGTTTGACCAATACTCAACATGAAGAAACTTTATATTTTGGTCATGAATGCTTCAATATTTCACTCAGTGCTCATTCTCTAATTACAATTGACTAGAGAGCTTTTAGAATAATCTAATTAGGAAGCAAAAAAACGTGTTGGGAGTTATTTGATAAAAAATTATTAAGCATACTAAGAGAAATGAGTTTATCAAATCAGGTATGTGATCCCAACGTTTCAGGAGGTAAAAGATCTAGAGATATAGGTGACTTCAAATGAATATATCGCACGATTGTGAAATCCAAATGCAATGCAACTTTGGGAGTATATAATAGGCATAGAGAGCTAACATTATCATGTTCAATCACTGAAAATGATGCAACATGATCAAAGAAACCATCTTTGCAATCTGACTAAAAAGACTAAGAAGTATGCTAGTGAACAATACACTCACATAGGCATGAAGATATGGTCACAAATGATCATGAAAACAAGTATATATTGAATATAAAGTACAATGGACTTACTGGTACATGTGTGTGCCTTGCGATCACACTCCAATATGGCATGAAGCTCAGCTAATGGTGTTGCAAAGCCCGTGATTAAACCATGTGTATAAAACAATTCTCCTACCCTTTAGTGATTGATTTTTCAAATAATTTAATCAAGAATTCATGGAGTTCTTTTTCTACTCATCAAGTGGATTCAACCACTTTAGATTCTTTCAATTTTACATCAAGTAAAAAACTCAAAAACTACAAGGGTGAGTTCAAAAGTGAACTCTTCAAGGCTTTAGCATTTGCTTCAAGTTTCTATGTCTTTTGAAGACTCATGCCAACACTTCAACTTGCCATGAACTTGTTCCAGCAACTCCTTGTAAACTCAAGTGAGCTTGAGGTCTTCAATCTTCCAAGGTTACCTGCAAACCAATCATACCTTTGAATTTATTGAGTTTTGTTCCATCTAATGCCTTGGTTAAAATGTTTTCACATTGTTGATGGGTTGACACATAAGATAGCTGAATTTCCTTGCTCACAATCTTTTCTCTTACATAGTGGTAGTGTACTTCAAGATGTTTAATCATTGCATGAAAAATTGGATTAGCAGCCAAGTGAATGGAACTCATGTTGTCACCAAGAATACTTGGAGTTCCAATCTCAAATCAAGATCTATAAATAGTGTCTTCATCCACATTGCTTCTTCAGTGGCTGGCAAGACCTCTATATTTAGCTTCAATAGATGAGAGAGAAATTGTGGGTTGCTTCTTGGCTGACCATGAGATAAGTTTTGATCCTACAAAGGTAAGATATCATGAGGTGCTCCTTTTGTCTTCCTTGGAGCCATCCGAATCTGCATTAGGGAACAACTTTAGACTTAAATGATATACATATGGGTAGTATAACCCTTCATTCATGGTCCCTTTGAGATATCTAAGTATCCTATTGGCATCTTCCATGTGAGGTCTCCTGGGTGTGTGCATAAATTGACTTAGCACACTCACACTATAACATATATCTACTCTGTCAATGTGGCATAGTTCAAACTACCCACAAGGCTTTGATAACCTATGAAATCTTCTATGATTTCACCTTCATGTGAACTCAATTTATGATGAACCTCCATTGGAGTACCTACAATCCTGCAATCTTTCATCTTGAACTATGTCAACAAGTCTTTAATGTATTTCCTTTGAATAAGGAATAGACCATGATCTTTGTCTACTATTTCCAATCCTAGGAAGTATGTAAGTGGCCCTAAGTCACTTATCTTGAACTCTTCTTTCATTTTCTCCTTGACCTTCTTTATACCATCTGCATCATTTCATATTAGTATAATATCATCCATATATACACACACAAATAGGTGACTTCAAAATTATTCTTTTTTATGAAGACTGATAGATATGCCTTTCTAGGTTGAAATCCTTTGTCCTGAAAGAATGAAACAAGCCTATGATTCCAAGCCCTTGGGGCTTGATTGAGTCCATATAGAGCTTTATTAATTTTACACACATAATCAGGATGTACTTGATTCTCAAAACTAGGTGGTTGTGCCATATACACCTCTTCTAATATCCATCCATTGAGAAATGCTTTTTTTTACATCCAATTGAAGTATCTTCCAATTCTTGGAAGAAGCAATGCTAAACAAGACTATAATTTTAGGCATCTTTTCCATAGGAGAGAAAATCTCCTCATATTCAATTCCCTAAGTTTGTGTAGAGCCTTTTGCCACAAGCCTTACCTTATACCTATTAATGGATCCATTTGAGTTCTTCTTCAATTTTTAAATCCATCTTGAACCTATCACTTTCATTGATCAAGACTTGGGAACTCATTCCCAAGTGTTATTTTCCTCAAAAGCTTCAATTTCTTCTTCCATTGCATGCCTCCATTGTGATTTCTTCTTTTCTTCCTCAATTGTTGAGGGTTCCTCTTGATTTACGTCCTATGCTAGATAGATTGAATGTTTAGTAAATAGAGAAGTATCAAACCCATACCTCTCTGGTTTTCTTTCCTCCCTCATGGACCTCCTTAGGCCATGATGTGATGATTTTGGCTCTTGTCCAAGTTCCTATATTTTAGCCTTACCTTTAGAATTCCACATTTTGCATTTTTCAATATTGGTTGCTTCATCATCTTCTAAGGTATCCTACTCTTCAATTTTAGAAGGGTTGTTCTTGACAAGTTTTAGAAAATCTTCTTCAAGATCATAAGGTAATTTGATCTTCTTGCATGAATCTTCATACCAAGAACTATTCTCATCAGACACTACATCTCTACTCACCAAGAATCCTTTTATTGTTGGGTTATATAATTTATAGCCCTTTTTGTTGCTGTCATATCCAATGAGTACACACCTTTCTGCTTTTGGATCCATCTTCCCTCTAACCTGTGAACGAACATGAACATAAGCAATACATCCAAAAATCTTACAATGATTCAAGCTTGGTCTTCTTCCATTCCAAGCCTCATATGGTGTCATGCCATCAAGTGATTTTGAAGGTAAAATTTTAATCAAATAAGTGGTTGTGGATACAGCCTCAGCCCATAAATAATTAGGTAAGTGCTTCTCATTTAGCATAAACTTTGGAGATTCACCAGTTGTCCTATTCCTTCTCTCTGCCACTCTTTTTGCTTAGGAGTGTACCTTGTAGTAATCTCTCTTTTGATTCCCCTCTCTTGAAGAAAAGAGTCAAATTCATGGGAGAAGTAATCTCCCCCTCCATCTGACCTTAGCCTTTTTAGTGTTTTACTTGTTTGATTCTCCACAGGAGCTAAATATCTTTTGAAGCATGAAAAGACTTCATCTTTGTGTTTCGTAAAGTAAAGTATATTCCATCTACTACAATCATTAATGGAGTAGACATAATACCTTGAGCTAGATATTGAAGCATGCTTTCTAGGTCCCCATACATCTGTATGAACGAAATCCAAGAGACCTCCATGCATATATCCTTTCTTCAAGAATGGTAATCTGTGAGACTTTCCAAATTGACATGCAGTACACTTATAAATCATGTGTTGTTTTGACAAATTAGGGAGTCCAAGTACACTTTGGTCATTGCAGATTTGCTTTAATGATCTTTCACCAATATGTGCTAACTTTTTGTGGCATGCTCCTATTATGTGAGTGTCTCACTACCATAATTAAAGAGAGCAATGTTCCTAGTGTCTTGTAATTCAAATGTGAACAATCTGTCTTTTCTCCCTTTGCAATTCTCCTGAATCCTTGACTTGGATCTTCAAAAAATTCTCCTCATTTTGTGAACCTAACTTGTAGGCCTTTCTCCACAATTTTTCCTACACTTATCAAGTTCTTTGTGATGGTAAGGACATAAATTACCTTGCTAAGTAGGTTGATGTTTCCATGAGGTGCTTTTACATTTCCTATCTTCTCCACTAGATGACTTGTATCATCACCTGTTTGCACTTCATGCTTGTTCCTTGGATCTTCTAAATTTGATAGGAGAGCCACACTTCTTGCCACATGATTGGAACAACCTGAATCTATGTAGAACACATGCTCATCAGATTTACCTTGAGGCATTGCCATATTCATGATTAGCAATGATTCCTCTTGATTTGAGTCTTTTGTGTAGTTAGTGAAGTCTCTTCTTCCTCTATTGCTTCCTTGAAAGTTTGAATGGTTGTAATTGTTGTGGTAGCCATTAAAGTTGTTGATCCTTCCTCTAGAGTAGCCATAATGTCCTCTATTGTAGTCTCTGCCTCTTTGATTTTTGGAATTCCTAAAGCAATTTCTAGTTGTATGATTAGTTAATCCACAAATAGAACATGGATTAGAGTCTTGGGATTTACCCTTGCCTTGTCTTCCTCCTCTGCCTCTACCTCTACCATGCCTTTCTCTACCTGCATAGTTATCTTGATGTGTACCTGCTTCATCATCCGCTTTCTTTCCTCTTCCTTTGTTTTCTTTGGACTTTCTTTTATCACTATACAAGGCAAAAGATTGATTACCTTTTGAGCCTTCTCCATTCTTGATAAGATTGGCCTCTTGGGTAAGCACTTATCATATGAGTGTATTGAAATCTGGTACATGCATATCCATGTATAGATCCATAGCTATGGTGAATGCTTCCCACTTGTCATCTGCCTCGAAGCCATTGATGGCTTGCCTTAAAATTTTCTCTTCTTCTATTACCTTTCCAATGCTTCCCAACTTATCTGCTATCTCCTTGAGCTTTGTGACAAAATCAGTCACATTTTGTTTGGAAGCTTTCTTGAGAGTTGTAAAGCATGCCATAGTTGATGCTTCCTAGCATTTGTACTTGAAGAGAAGAAGGCTTCAAGTGCATTCCACACTTCTTGAGATGTTTTACAACTCCTAATGTGAGGCAACAAAAATAATGAGATAGAGTTGAGGATATAAGACCTTGCAAGTGCATCCTTGGAGTAGCATGTGCTCAATCTTTCTTGCTCTCCTTGTGTAGGTTGGCCTTTATTCCTAAAACTTGGCATAACTTCATCTCCAGCTCTATAACCATATAGATTCCTGCCTTGAAGATAAGATTCCAGCATTGATGACCAGGCTAAGTAGTTACCTATATCCAATTTGTAAATTGATGAAGGAAATCTATCTGCCATGTTGTCCAACCTTGCTCTAATACCACTATGAAGGGAAGGATTTGTATTTGATGAAGATGAAGTGGTGCTACAGAAACTTTGTAGTACACCAGCCAAATGAACTCTAAGGATATGTAGTGGGCCCTTTTAGCTTGGCAATGGATGTATTAGACACCCTATGTACCTCAAAAATCACCCTCGAAAAGTTGAATCAAAATAGACTAGTTTGACCAATAGTCAACATGAAGAAACTTTCTATTTTGGTCATGAATGCTTTAGTATTTCACTCAATGCTCATTGTCTGATTACGATTGACCAGAGAGCTTTTAGAGGAATCTAACTATGAAGCAATGCAACCTATTGGGAGTTACTTCATCAAAAAGGATTAAGCATATCAAGGGAAATAAGTTTAGCAAATTAGGTATGTGATCCCCACTTTTCAAGAGGTAGAAGATGTAGAGATATAGGTGACTTCAAATGAATATAACTCATGATTTTGAACTCCAAATGCAATGTGATTTTGGGAGTATATCTAGAATTAGAGAGCTAACTTACCATGTCCAAGCACTAAAAATGATGCATCATGCTTAGAGAAACCATCTCAGCAATCTGACTAAAAAAAACTAAGTATGGCAGTGAAGAGTACACTCACATAGGCATGAAGATATGGTCACAAATGATCATGAAAACAAGTGTATATTGAATGTAAAGTACAATGGAACTACTGGTACATGTGTGTGCCTTGAGATCATACTCTGACATGGCATGAAGCTCAATTAATGGTGTTGCAAACCCCATGACTAAACCATGTGTATATATAGTGATGATTGGAACCAAGATCTGGATTTGAATCTTGCTCATCTAAAACAATTCTCCTACCTTTTAGTGATTGATTTTTCAGCTAATTCAATCACGAGTTCGTGCAATTATTTTCCTATGCATCAAGTAGATTCAACCACTTTAGATTCTTGCACTTTTACATAAAGTAAAAACTCAAAAACTACAAGGGTGAGTTCACAAGTGAACTCTTCAAGGCATTATCATTTTCTTCAAGTGTCTATGTCTTTTGAAGACTCAAGCCAACACTTAGACTTGTCATGGACTTGTTCCAACAAGAATGACATAGCTGTATTGTATGGAGTCAAAAGTTGAAGTCACTTTAAAGAGCTCAAAGCACGTGTTGAAAAGGAAATGGAAATGTATATAAAGATCCTTAGATCCAATGGAGGCTGAGAATATTTACCCAAGGAGTTTTATGAATTTTTAAGGCATAATGTCATCAAAAGGGAATATACATGCAGGTATACACATCAGCAAAATGGGATTGCAGAGAGGAAAAATAGACACATAGCCGAAGTGGCAAGATCGATGGTCACTATGTGCCCAAGTCCTATTGGGAAGATGCAACAAGTACATCCATCTACATCATGAGTAGATAGTCCACTTTAGGTCCATATTCTTTGAGTCCATATGAAACATGGTACAATAAGAAACCAGATCTATCTCATCTCAATATTTTCGGTTGTGTGTTACGTGCACATGCCTTATGAATTGAGGCATAAACTTGAAGCAAAAGCTGAATGGTGCATTTCTATTGGGTATTGAAGTGAGAAAATGTTTTTAGATGCTATGATCCTAAAGACAAAGAGCTAAAGGTATCTAAAGATGTTATCTTTGATGAACATCAAGCATGGTATGGTGTGAAGACATACATGATGCCGAGAGGAGACATGTAGAAGACCAAGAAAGTGTGGAAATTTTTAGTCCTTCTACTTCAAGAACAACATCAGAGGGTATGTTGGAATTTGGGGCCCTAGGATCATTTCAATACTAAAATCATTTGAGCATACATACTTAATTAATTAAGATGATAAGTGAGAGATAGAAAGAAAAAGATCTTGAGACAAAGATAGAGAACCACCACCACCTTGTAGAAGACTTCTTGCTCCAAGAGAGTAGCCTCTCCTTCACAAAATCTTCACCTCCAAAACTTCAGAATTTTCAAACTCTTGCTTGAGATCTTTGAGTGATATCTCATAGTGTGTCCACCATTCTCCTTTTATAGGTTAAGCTTCCCATAATAAAGCAATAGCATACGTTCTTCAAGAATAAAGCAAAACTTGTGATCTCTCCATAAAGCAAGAAATACGTAGCGATCCAAAACAGAAAAATCCATCGTTGTTCTATTTTTGTTTTATTCATGAAAAGCAACGATTACTTTTATGATCGTATTTTGCTAAGAAACAAGTGGCGCTTATTCGTTTGCTTTTCATGGTTCCATCGCTATAGTTGCTTTAGGCTTGATCGAAATAATATGCTCTTAATGAAATAAACTTAGCTTTTCCTTATTTTGAGCAAAATTAGGTTTTGACTTTTCTCCTTACTCTGACCTCTGATGGAAAAATGAAGCATACCACTAGATTGCTCTCACCAAGCTCTATCTATCTACCCTAAGAAAATTTTAGCCAAATTGTACAAAAATGTTAAGTCCAAAAATGAATTGCTTGAAATGTACCAAATGTACATTGACTTCCAACAATCCCTCCTTCAATGTCAGATTGGTACGAGCTTCAGTAATCTGCGAATCTTCTCATGACTATCTCTAGTCAATGCTTTGGTAAATATATCTACAACATTCTTACTAGAAGGAACATAGACTAGCTCAATATGCTTCTTAGGTATTTGCTCTCGAATATAGCCATCCTATAGGTTATGAAAAGTTGCAAACAGGCACGGGAGATACATTTATGATAATCTCCAAGTCAATGAAGATTTAGTTATCTTCACAAGAGTCTCACATGATGATTAGGAGACTATGGGGTATTATTAGGAATACCCAAAAACTCAGTAATTTCACTGATACACCTCACTTGAGCAAGTAGTGAAGCATTTTTGCTACACTAATAAGGAAACCAATAACATGGGATCATAGAGATGGGTTTCATGAAACAGCATCGACGGATGCTTATGTAATTCGAGTGATGGTTAGGAAGGCCAGGAGCATGGCACTGGCTCTATGACTCAGAGCATAGATCCCTTAGTCAGGAATAGTTGGGGTACCCAATACATACATATGTATCTTGGGATCTACAAAGAGGTACCTAGACTTAGTCTTGATACCTAAGAACAAGTTAGTTTGGAACATAAAGGGGATATCCATTGTCACATTGGTGTTTAGAACCAAACTAACTAGTTCGAGGACATGGGACTCATTTGAGTCCACTGACATGATTTTAGGATATGGGATTCATTAGAGTCCACTTATATATTCCATCATGTATATGTGGAATATATATTTGGTTTAGTGTAGGTATGGTACCATGAATTGGAAGAAGTTTTCTCTAGTATGGATAGTGGAAATGACTTCCCTTTGAGCACTCTTCTTCTATGGCCAGGGAGAAAAGGACTCATCATTCATGGTGTGATGTATCACTAGATTGAAGGAGAGCTCTTAGTAGACATCTCCTTAGGATTGGAAATTATCCTTCATACTTTAGGGAAGATTTATTCTTCCAGTAGAGAATGTGATAGGTGATTTTATCACCACTAGTATCACATACATTTTGAGTTTTTAAGGAAGGATAATTCCATCAGTTTGATTGGATCGTATAGATCCATGTATAGAGGATGGTTGGAAGAGATTGTTCTTTAGTATGGATACACATGTATTTATGGTATCATGTCATATTGTTGCTGACCATTTTAGCAGAGGGCTTTGACTCATATTAGGAATTTATTTTCTCCACTCTTCACTGTACACACTTTCATTAGTCAGGGGAGATTTGTTCTCCATTTTTATAGGCATATGTGTAATGAGGGATTATACCTTAGTTATGGAAGAGAGGACTAAATAAATTCATGAGTTTCTCTTTCAAGGAAAGGAGAAAGTGGGAATTAGCTCAGAGATCGAGGAGAGATCTCACTTTAGTTCAGTGGTCTCACTTTAGCTCCTGCTCTTTGAGAGAGAAAAAAGGAAAGGAAAACATGATTTCTTCATAGAAGAAGAATAGAGTATGTTTTCCTTTACATAGAAGAGGTGTTTTGAAAACATCTCTTAGTCTTTATTTCAGAAGGAATTCATTTACCCTACTTTTTCAGTATAACTTTCCTTCACCTGGGAGTTTCTTTCTCCACCATTTTGGAAGGAAAAAACATCGATAACTTATATGCATGTTCTCAATTATGGATGAGTAGATTAATTGGATTCAACAAAATCTCTTTCAAAGGGAAAAGGAAAGTGGAATAGGTTTCACTGCTAGAGCTCTTTTCCTTAGAAGAGATTGAATAAAGAGGGAGAGAGAGTTTCACTTTCTCACTTTTAGGTTGTCTAGATAGAAGTGGCACTCTTCTATCAAAGGCAAGAGGGAGATTAGTTAATCATGATGGCTAGATTGATTCTCACATGGAGACTCTAGAGAGGAGTAATTATGTTACTCGAGTGATGGTCTTTGACTAGATGAGATGATCTAGTTATTGACATTAGTTAGACTGGGAGTAGACTTATGAATCTTCTCTTTAGGGTTTATAGGAGATAGAGATATATCTAACCTATTATGGTACCAAACTCTTAGTTGGTGTAACATCATGAGTATGATGAGTAAACATCAGTTAGGAGAATGGGTACTTAGGGATTATCTGAATCTCAAAGGGAATGCTTTCTGCATTCATATGGAAAACTACAGGGAAGAGAAGTATTAGAGTTTTCACTAGTGCCAATAAATTCTCTTCCAATAGAACTTAGTCCAATGGTAAAGGATGACAAACCACAGATTTCTTGGTTGGTCAAATGTAGAGATTTCATTATACTACCAAGAAATTCTTATGTATGAGCTAGATGATGGATTTGTATAGTTCACAAGGTAGTTTAAACAAAGCTACTACTTGTGATTACACTCAAGGTTAGCAAGACCTAGAGTGGTATGAGGGCAATCTATCATGTACTCCTAGATGGGTTTGAAGTCACTTGATATGGGACTTTGTTCTATACCTCAGAGCATACTATGGTTTATTATCTCAACTATGGTACGGTCAAGCTCATAAGTTTGGCACTTTACACTTGCTTCTCATATTATTACTCCATAGAGGATACATCATATGGACTTAGGTCATTTTGATGATGTTGTATGTTATGGGAGTGATAGTTTGGAGGTGGGGTGTATATGGGAGATAGTAGACACCATTCAGATGGTTTCCCACTTTTGAGATGATCTCATATGAGGCTTCCTAAGGGGAAGGATATGGGGAAACAACACATAGAGATGACCATGTACATAGAGTACATGGGGTTCAGGGGAGTCCGAGCACTATCTTCTACCATTACGGACATTTCATTTACATTTTCGAGGATGAAAATGCTTTCAAGGGGAAGGAAATGTCATATTATGGATGCACACTCTTGAGTGATGTGGCAAAGATGCCACACCACATCACCTAGGCACTTACCATTTGGTAGAAGAGAGAAGAGGAATTCTGATATAGGAGAGACTGTTATCTTATTAGAGATATACAAGAGAATAGCATCTCTTATGAAAAGAAGAGAAGTCGGCTCGACGGTTGGGTGGAAAAATCAGAACACTACTCTGTGTGTGGTTGGCTGGAGTTCGACGGAATGGCAACCAAAATGGATGAAGAGCTCGTGTAGCTTTGCTACACTCCTGCTTTTTTTCTTCTACTATCACTTCTTCTACCTCCATCATTGGTACACGTTCTGCTACTAATTTTCCTTTACTCTTCTTTGTTAACTTCCTCTTCTGTACAGGTTTCTTCTGAACCTTCTTCTTCACTACAACTGTAGTTCTAGTTTCAGGAGGTCCTTTTAGTTCTTTAAAATATGCTAACAGTTCCACTTCTTTTTTGACAAAAACTTCCTCTATCTTTGTTGCCATCATCTGATCATGTAGTTCTTCATAGTGGTCTACTTCCTCTTGAATCCAATCAGTTGCTTTGCAAGAGTAGTCCTCCAACATCTTTTGATATTGTGCTTCATTTACTGCCCTTTTATTATTTCCTTGAGTCAAATAGGTATATAACTGCTCTTTGCTTGTCTGAGGTGGGTGAGGTTCATTTGAAGACTATACCTACCTCTGAGCAGCTTCATGCTCTTCCTTAGTTGCTTCCACCTGTTCCAATTCCACTTTCCTTGGATCCAGTTTTCTTTTCTTTACTGGAATGACTTCTTCAGAGACTCGTTTTCTTTTCCTTTCTGCTCCCCTCATGCTTGGTTGGGCTTCTGCTTCTCTTACATACATATTTCTAGAAGGGCTTTTGATTCCTATCATCAGGCTTCTGAAATATTGAGCTTCCGGTGCCAATTGTAATTGATCCTCCATCCCTAGAACATGATATATTATTCTTGTTAAGAATTGAGCTCCATTCATGTATTTCTTTTGCTCCCAGTGTTTGGCTGCTTCCTTCAATTACTCATGTATGTATGGTGTTACATCCATCACTCCAAAGGGCTTGGTTCTGTCTTTATTATTGAACATAATCAATGTTACTGATTTGTGTGGCATGGTGTATCTAGGCAGTTTTGGAAAATAGAAGTATTGCAAAAACATTCTGATAGCATACTCTTCATTCTCGTTTCCCTTAAAATCAGGGAATTTGGAATATCGTGCATATGTAGCCTTATTTTTCTTGATAAAACTGTTGTCTAACTTGGTTCCCATGGTGTAAAACTGAAGAGCTGCCCTGATATGTTCTCCTTTTATAGTAATGTTCACCTCTTGATTTTCTTTGTTCTTGATAGCACACCTGAAATATGCCTCATTGCCCTTTCCAACTTCCAACAGGCTGTTCATCACCTGTGCCACTCTTTCAAAATCTATAAAGAATATGGGTTCATCCAACAGCTTGTGTAATCCTACTACTTTCCATCTTTTGTATTGAATGCAATTCTTTGGAATTTGTAAAACTCTTGACACAACATAGTGTACTTGTAACCTCCAACTCCTATTGTAAATATGTGCTAGCCAATAATACCCAGAGTTCCCTTGAGCTCCTTAACTACCTTCTCTACTTCTGGAATTTCTTGCTCTTCATCAGATTCCAGATCCACCTCCTCTACTGCAGCTTCACTGTCCAGGAACCAATGTCCTCTAGAGAGAGTGATTGAGTCTGCTTTAAAATCATGGATTGGTAGTTCCTTTGAATTCACCATTCTGAAGAAAATATCACATCACACAAAAAAAAACTCCACCCACATGAGTCACAAGAAATGAAAAATGACATTTGTTTTGAGATGGAATGAAGGAAGAATGAAAATAAAATATCAATTAAATCCTGACTTCCTCAAAAAACTCAATTAAAGTGATCATTACATGTGTAGCAAGATGTCTAGTGTTTTTTCTCTTCTCACAACTTTTATAAATAAAGGAAAGATTTGAAAACTATAATTAGTTGAAGAAAATTGAATATTAAAAAATAAAATAAAAAATAAAAAATAAAAAATAGAAACTTGATATACTTCTATCTATATCTTGCTTTGTGTTGTATAACTTATAAAAGAAAAATGGATATTTTTTCTCTCTTTTCTCTTTTATTTCTTTTATTTATATATATATATATATATATATATATATATATATATATATATATATATATATATATATATATTATTTATTCTTTTCTTTCCTTTCCCTTTTTTTTAATAACTACTTTCAAATTCCTTTCTTCCCCTCCTATTTCTTTTCTCAGAAAAAGGATAAGGTAGAACAAATTTCCAATATTTCCAAAATGTCATAATTTCTTCTCTGTAACACTCTGATTTACTTATCCAAGATCCTAAGTGCATATCAGATACTCGTGTTTTTTCCATTGAATCAGATATGATTTGTTTACCCAATAATATTTAATCCTTGCTAACCATATTCTAGGGATACACGCGTCTTCTTTTGATAAGCTGTTCTTGAAATTTTTTGGCTTCCATATCCATTTTGTTCTAGGAATTTGTTTTGATGAGCAGGTCTTGTGGGTACTTTGTTTCCACATCCTTCTTGTTCTGATGTCTAGATACTTCTGATTGTGCCATAGTTGCCACCTTGCTTTTGTCTCTTCACTATCTTTTGTTCCTTCAACTTTTTCCTAGTTTTGATTAAATGAAGCTTGATCATAAAGCAATTGTATTGGTAATGGCTGTGTGTCTTTTAATGAGAAAGTAAACCCTTCCAGCTCTGAGTCATGAATATCCTGTTGATCTTCCTGTTCTTCAGTACTCCATAAGAACATTAAAAAGCTTTTGTCATTTACTGTTAATTTAAGCTTCATTTTTTCAAAATCCAATATTACTCTACCTTGCCTTAACCATGGTTGGCCCAATATCAATTTCTCAATCATCAAGTGGTCTGGCCATTCTTCACAATCTATTTTCATATATTCTTCATTGAACTTAACCTCAATAGAAGGTGAAGACATGCTTTGTATCATCTGTCCTTCCAAGGTTTTGATAAAGGTTTTGCTTTTAGTCCTTTTTAGGTTAAACTTAGTCAACAAGGCTGAACTAATCAAATTCACTTGTGCACCTGAATCTATCAAAACCCTGATTTTTTCATCCTGAAAATTCATTGTTATCATAGGCAAATGTTCTTTTTGTTTTAGAGGTATTTCGCACAAAAGGAATTCTCTAAGATTTTTGGTTTTTCTTATCCTTTCATTTGCCTCCTGTTGAGCCTCTTTTCTAATATTTTCCACTTCTTTTTTCCTATTTTGGGCTTGATGTATTCTTCTCCATTCAGAGACAGTTAATAAATAACACCTTTTAACTCTGCATCCACTTATGAAGTTTGGCATGATTTCTCCATCTATGTTAGCTAGTTTGATAGCTCCATTGTTACTTATCTCATGTATAATATAAGGCCCATGTCCTTTTTTATGAAATTTCTTCTGATGTTCCTTTACTGTGTATACCAAACTAGATCTCCCCCTTCTAGGTCTTTTTCTTTAATATGAACATCATGATAAGCTTTTTGTCTTTTCTTATTGCATATATAGTCATAATTGCTTGGAGACTAGAAGCTCCTAATTTTTCCAATTCCATCACTCTCTCAGATAATTCATGTCCATTCCATTTGTATTGACTTCCCACCTTTAGTGTTGGAATAAGGAATTCTATGGGCAGAATTGCATTTTGTCCATATACCAAATTGAATGGTGTGGTTCCTAATGCAGTTTTGTATGCCACTCTATAGGACCATAGAAAATGATTAAGTTGCAAATCCCAATCATTCCTGTTTGTGTTCAACAATTTTGATAGTATAGTGCATAGTACCTTATTAGTACTTTCTGCTAACCCATTGGCTTGTGGGTGATATGGGGCTGACTTTCTATGACTAGTCATGAAATATTCAGTTATGTTTTCTATGATTTGGTTCAAAAAATGAGTCCCCCTATCACTTACCAATTAAATTGGTAGTCCAAATCTGGTGATGATATTTTCATAGAGAAATCTTGCAGTAGTATGAGCATCATTCTTTTTTGTAGCTCTAGCCTCTACCCATTTGGTCAAGTAATCTGTGGTCACTATTATGTATTCAACATGGGATTGTTTTGCTGGAGGATGTATGGGTCCATTGAAATCCAACCCCATTTACTAAAGGCTCTTGCTGAAATTAAAGGTATTAATGGCATATTATCTCTTCTATTTGGTTGACTCACTCTCTAGCAAATATTACATCTTTTTACATATGTTCTTGCATCAAGAAATAGAGTCGGCCACCAAAAACCAGAATATAATATGAGTTTAGTAGTCCTTTCACTTGAGAAATGACCTCCTACCACTCCAGAATGTGACATTTCTAACATTTCAACATACTTATCTTCAGGAACACAAATTCTTAAATATGCATCCATCCCTCTTTTATACAATTGATCTCCTATTAATTGATATCCTTCAGAAATCACTTGTAAATTCTTTGAGTCTACACTTTCTCTTTCTTGTTTTCATTTCTTGTTTCTTTTCAATTCCTCAATGATGTTCTCACTCCATTCCGGGTTTTTCTGAAACCAATATAGAGTTATAAGTTCTGAATTTTGCAAGGACTGGCATTCCCAACAGTTAGGAATATATTTTGTTACATCTTGAATCTTATTAGGCCAATGTACTCCCATCCTATTGAGATTACTTATGGTGACTACTATGGAAGCATGATTACAAGGGTTCCAACAATGAGCTCTTCTCAGATATTCCTATTGCTCCTCCTCAGGAGTACAATATTCTAGTATGCCTGTATGGTTGAGGTGATACAAGTGCCCAGCTAGCAACATAAAATTCTTGCTTTGTAATACTAAATGTGTGTTGTTTCCAAATGTTCTGCAAGGTCCCATGGTTAGCAAAGGTACTAATGTCATGGCCCATTCAGGAATACTTTCTACTTTGAACAGATATGTATCTAGCAGGTCATCATCTAAAGGTGAACTTGGTTCTTTATCCTGGATTCTGGACAAATGATCTGCTCTCAAATGTGTTTTTCCTTGTCTGACCACTACCTCAAACTCAAACTCCATCAGTAGAAGAAACCATCTGACTATCCTACTAGTGTGACAAGGTTTGTTTACTAAATAGAGTAAAGCTTAGTGATCCACAAAAAATTTAAACTTGTTGGCCAAAAGGTAATGTCTATATTTTTTCACAGCAAATATCATACCCAACCCTTCCCTCTCAATGGTTGTGTAATTTTTCTCTGCTGAATTCAGTTGCCTACTAGCATACGCAATTGGAAAATCTAATTTGCTCCCTTCTATTGGTTGTGATAACACACATCCCAAAGCATAATTTGAAGCATCCACATGGACATGAAAATTTTTATCCCACTATGGGGTTTTTAAAATTGGTGTTGTTACCAAACAAGTTTTTAGAGTCTCAAAAGCTTGGTCACACTCTTTGGTCCACTCAAATTTTGTGATCAAAGCATATAAAGGTTTTGCTATATCAGCAAACTTGTGCGCAAATTTTCTATAATAACCATAATGTCCCGTGAAAGTTTGAAGTTCCTTTACATTTGTTGGTCTTGGAAGTTCCACTATGGCCTTAATTATTTTCTCATCAGTTTAAATTCCATTTTTGGAAAGTATATGACCGAACATTCTCCCTTGTCTTACAAAGAACACACACTTCTCTGGATTTAAACATACTTTGTATGTTCTGCATTTTCTGAATATGTTTTCTAAATCTTCCAAATGATCTTGTCTTTTTAATGAAAAAGTACAAAGATCATCCACATAAATTTCCATTCCTTAGGAACTCTTTGAAGATATGACACATCAATCTTTGAAAAGTTGCTGGGGCATTAGTTAACCCAAAGGGCATAACCCTAAAAGCATAAATTCCCCATTCTGTGGAAAAGGCAGTTTTATGTTGGTCTTCCAATGCTATGGGTACCTGATTGTATCCTAAAAAACCATGCAAAAAACTATAAACCTCCTTCCCTGCAACTCTTTCTAGAAGATGGTCTATTATAGGCAATGGGTAGCTATCCCTTATAGTTGCAACATTCACTTTTTTCAAATTAATGCATACCCTAAGTTTCCCATTCTTTTTTGGTACAACTATAGGAGATATCCACTCTGTGTATTCAATCTCATAGATGAAATTGGCAACTAGCAGCTTATCAATTTCTTCCTTTATTTTAGCAGAGTATTTATCATTGAATGTGTAATGTCTTTGTTTGCTATGCTTTGCATCAGGTGTAATAAGAATCTTATGCTCACAGATTTTAGGATCAATACCTTTCAAATCCTTGTAACTATAAGCAAACACATCCCTATAGTTTCTGGCCAAATTTCTTAATGCTTCCTCCTCTTGATTTGTCATGTCATCAGCTATTATAATTTGTCTTTCTTACCCTTCTTCCTGGGCGATCATTACCTTCTTTGTTTGTTCCTCATTGTCATATGCCTCCCCTTTCTTCTTTTCTCTCTTTGGTTTCATTTTTAGAAGTAATCTGTCTTCTACTTCATAAGTCTTGAAATTTGCAGGTACATCAAATTGTTGATCCTTGTTTGTCCTTTTCTCATTTTTTTCATCCTCTTGATCTTCTTCTGTTCCCTTGTGTTTGTTTTTTCTATATTTGCCTGAGATTTTATCTCTTATTGCATCTGCAGCTTTTACCTCTTCCAAATATTGTGTTTTTCCATTTTTCAATATCATTTCTTTTTCCGGGTCCTCTTCTGTTTTTGATACCTTTATCATTTGTACTCCTATGTGAAAAACATCATATCCTTCTTCATTTTGGAATTTTACCCTCACATACTCGTCATTAGCTAGATCCATGGTAGCCAAAATCTGGTTCCAACCATATGGCTCAAATTCTTCATCTTTGAATTTTTGTGGTACATAGCTCTCATCTTGTAATTTTCTCCCTCCTACACAATCTTCTTTTCTTAATCCTCTTTTTCTATTTGTAAGGTTTCTTAATACATTGCACTTCCATATTGATGATTCTGTTCCATTTTTATCTTCAATTTCTGATTCTTCACTCAAATCCTGATTCTGATGTATCTTGAACCATTCTTGAGGGGATATGTCACAATAAGGACCATTTTTTAGATTCACTTTGGTTATTCTTCCTTTGCTCTGAAGATATAGGCAATCATTACCCCAATCTTGCACAATTTGCATTTGTCTCATAAATGATCTTCCTAGAATAATTTCATAAAAAGTGGATTGCGAAAATTCAACTATGGAAAAAGTATGCTCTATTTCTACTCCACATATATCCACAATCACCTTTTCCCATATTCCTAGGGTTTTTTCTATGTGTCCATCCGCAAGTTGCAATCTCATTTTAGTGGATATTAATTCATTTTTTCCCCATCTTTCCCAAGTTTGTTTAGTCATGATAGCCACACCTGTTCCACTATCCAATATGGCTTGGGCATGATTTGTACCAAATTGTATTCTCAGAGTTGAGTTCCCTTCTTCTCCTTCACAATATCCTCCTATTTTATCAATAGGAATGTACAGCACCTCTTCCAATTCTTGTGGCTGTGGATCAAAATTCTCTGGTATTGCTGCCCATTTTACCATTTTGTATCGTAAGTGAGGATTCTGTTTTATCAATTCCTCCATTGTGGTGTGGTGTAAGATTGTACATTGTTTTTCTATATTTACCTGGAATGTTATTTGTGAATTATCTTCTTGATCAATAATTTGCTTAGTTCTTGTTACCTTTGTTTCTCCAACTGTTGTCTTAGAATTATCTAGTTCCCCCATATTAAGTTGTGCTTCTTGTATAATTTGTTTGCATTTTTGCATTCTTCCATGCTCTATATCCGGTATAGGATAAGCCATTACATGATCTGTGGGATTTGGTCCCTCTTGAATTCTTCCCTTGTATGCTTTTATCATAGTTTCCAAACTTTGTGAATTGCTTATCTCTTGTTGGGTCTGTGTCTTTTGGGGTGGGCTATGTTTTGGCAGTTCCATATTTCCTTCTTCTTGACTTTTACCCACTCTCATTTTTCTCTCCCATCTCCCTTTTTGTCTGTTTTTCTTCTCCTTTGGAGATGAATTCTTCTTTTGTTCCTTGATTGTTTCCTGTTGTTTGTCTTGTGCTCTTGTTATAGCATTTACATTTACTTGTTCAGGGTCACTCAATTGGTCTTGCTGCATGATGTTGACTGCTTGTAATGGTATGTTATTAGAAGTATTTTGTTGTTTTTGAGGATTTCTTGGACAATCCTTTATTAAATGCTCCTTGCCACAATCCTTGCAATAGGCTCCTTCTACTCGTAGTGTGGGAGGTTGTGGACAATCTCTAATGAAATGTTCCCCTCCACATCTATAACAAGTTATTTTTTCACTCCCTTTGAACTGAGGTCTCTAATTAGACATGTAATTATTGGTTATGTACATAAATGTAGATGTATCCATTTCAATTCTCCCATTTCCCAAATCTAGGGCTTGTAGTTCTGGTTCTCTCATCTCATATCCTTCCCACTCTTCTTGATATCCTTCATTCGAATGATAATCTTCCTTGTATGATGATCTTATTCTTAAGTTTCCTTCTTCTATTGGTGTGTATTTGATTGGTACCACATTTGTTGGTAATGGAGGTTGTTGCCCAAGTACAGGTCTTGGTTGCTCAATAAATCCAGATTCTCTTTGGTTCACATATTCTCTCTCCTTAATGGGTTGTTTATTGTAAAAGCATTCTTCTCTGGTGTAATTTGTCCATTTTCTTTCTATTGTACAATATTTGAGTGTTTTCCTATCTTGCAAATGTTGTGGATTTTGATATGGACATTGTTGTACCAAATGATTTTCTCCACAAGTATAACATTTTTTATTTGTTGTTATCTTGGTGTTTATCAAATTTGTTTTGGTGCTAACTGCTAGGGCTTTAGCAATGGCTTGTGCCAATTCTTCTGCTGGTGGGATTTTATCTTCATTTGTTCTAAGTTGATCAAATGCTAACATGTCTTTTCCTCCGTTATCCTCCAAATCTATTGCCTCTTTCACACATGATCCTAGATCAGGGCATCTCCTATAATACACCAGGGTTCTTAATTGAGCACTTCTCAACCCTTCTATGAATAGAGATGCTTGTCTTGCCATGGAAGGTACTTCTTCTCTGGGACATCTGTCAATGTATTGCTTGAATCTCCTAGCTGCCTCTTTGACATTTTCATCTTTTTGTTGTTTAAAGCTATGTATCAAGGTAGCTTTGCTATCTTTTATTCCAGTTTTTAAGAATTCCCCTATAAAGGCTTGTAGGAAAGATTCAATATCCAGATACATTTCCTTTCTCAAGGGAATGAACCAAGATAGTGCAGGTCCTGTTAGGGTTAGACCAAATGCTTCAAATTGGACTTTGTAATCCTCAACTTCTTCTGCTCTAATTAGTTGTCTAAATTCTGCAGCATGAGCATGAGGATCAGAATATCCTTCATATTGATTCTTCATGCATTTGGCTACTTGATATGGCCTAAGCATTCTTCCCTGATTTTGCCACTGATGTCTTCTTCTTAATGGAAAATCATCAAGTCCTTCTGCTTCTCTCTCAAAAGGGTTTGGGGAAGTATGTAGTCTCCTACCTTGTTGTTGTTCACTATTGTTGTGAGTTTCATATTGTCTTGGCAAGTCTGATTGCCCTAGGTTTTGTTCCCAAGGTCTCTTGTCTGCACATTGCCCTAGGTCATTAGAATTTTCTAGGTCTTGTGAGAAGATGTATACACATCCCTGTCTATCCTCATATCTACCATCCTTGAATTGTGCTACTGGTGTTATATTCAGGGGAACCTCTAAGTTTCTCAATCTAGTGAGAAACTTATGCATTCAATCCTGACATACATAGGTTACAAACCTATTTGTATACATGTATTTGAGAATGTTTCTATAATCACCAGTTTTAGAGGATTCATTGGTTTCATTTAAATTCTCCATATTAATTTCTTGCCCTAAATCTTTTTCTTGCAATTCTCCTTCCACTGGCTCTACCTCCTTCCTTCCTAGCTCTTGCTTAGAATGTGTGAACAATTTATTACCAGACCTAAGAATCATTCAATTAATTCACGATTCTGTGGTGAGAATCATGTTTTTTCACGACTCTGTGGTGAGAATCATGTTTTCCATGATTCTGTGGTGAGAATCGTGTTTTTCACGATTTTGTGGTGAGAATCGTGTTTTCCACGATTCTGTGGTGAGAATCATGTTTTCCACAATTCTGTGGTGAGAATCGTGTTTTCCACGATTCTGTGGTGAGAATCGTGTTTTTCACGATTTTGTGGTGAGAATCGTGTTTTTCACGATTCTGTGAAGAGAATCATGTTTTCCACGATTCTGTGGTGAAAATCGTGTTTTTCACGATTCTGTGGTGAGAATCGTGTTTTCCACGATTTTGTGATGAGAATCGTGTTTTTCCCGATTCTGTGGTGAGAATCATGTTTTCCACGATTTTGTGGTGAGAATCGTGTTTTTCACGATTCTGTGGTGAGAATCCTGTTTTCCACGATTTTGTGATGAGAATGGTGTTTTTCACGATTCTGTGATGAGAATCGTGTTTTCCACGATTCTGTGGTGAGATACATGTTTTCCACGATTTTGCTCCGAGACAATCGTGATTTCTCACAATCATTAGAAAACATGATTTTCTTATGAAAATCGTGCTCTAGGAATCGCGATTTTGTGTTTTGTTTCAGAGAATCGCGATTTTGTATTTGACTACAAAATTGCGATTTTGTGTAGATTTTGAAATTTTTGAGGTTCTTGCTTTTTAAGTTTTTATTTCTTCAATAGAATCGCTGTATTAAACTTTTGACATGCAATAAAAGAGTTTATAAAAAATTATTATTTTTTCCACTAAAAACTCAAAAAGTCAAAACATCGCGATTCCGTGTTTTTGGCTATTTTGTGTGTTTTTGTGCTTTAATTATCATATAACATTTGAAGAAATGCAAAAAATGTAATAAGAATTCCTTACCTCGCTTGCTTGATAAAGAAATCTCGAGAAGTGGTTGCCAACAATCGCGATTCTGTTCCATTCTCACTCTCTCTCTTCTTCACTCAAATGAGTTTTTTCTGAGATTCCAAGGTCTTATAGACTTCACATAATCGTAATTCTGTGCAATTTCCTCAGAATTTTTACTTTTTACTTGTCCAATGTTTATTCTTCAACAATTTTTTGGCTTTGATCCACTATTCCTGATTTTCATCACAAGTTACTACCTTTATCCCCCTGGTGAAAATTACGATTCTATACCCACTTTCCAATTTTACTTATTTCATGCTCAATTTTCTCTGATATCTTTTGAAATTTGAATTCCTTACCCCACTTTATGAAATTTTCTTACAACCTCTTACCTATATACCCAAATGTGCAGGAAATAATTCAATTTCTTTTCCTTACAGGAAATCGCGATCCTGTGTAGAGAATCGTATTTTTTTGGACTTCTTGCTTTTTGCAATTTTGATTCTTCTTTCCTCTTACTCCTCTTCCAGATTCTTCACTAACTCCAAATCACTTGTCACCTTCAATTTTACATCATAAACAAAAATTAGCAATCTTGTGAAGAGAATCGTGTTTTTCTGAACCTCCAGTTTTTTTCAGTTTTTGACTTTTCTTTCCACTTGGTCCCCTTTACTCTTAACAACTACACTTCAGTCCAACTTCCTAAGGAAAAAAGAAATTTTTTTGGATTTTTTAATGGATTTTATGAAATTTTTTTAGTATTTTGCCCTAAATTAAGGTAAACACTTCACTTAGGGTTTCTTCTTTAGTGATCTATTGATCCTGTGTTTCCTGATTGGTTATACTCTTTTATGCTTTGCTTTCTAATCAGTTCATGAGTGAAACTTTTCAAGGAAAAATGTGCTAAGAAGTGCAAATATCAATTTATGCAAAGATAAACTCAAACATTTTTCTTTTCAAGATGCAAATAAACTTTTTCTCAAGATTATTGCTTTGCCTTTTTTAATAAATGGATCTTATCTACTTGCATCTAGCTACTTTTCTTGACTTTCCTCAATGCAATCATGTTATCTAACCCAAGATCAACAATTCTGCTTGGTACTTGGTCAAAAAGCACTCTACAAATGCAAAGATAGACACATTTTACCTTATCTTTGGCTTTCTTGATTTAGTTTGTCACACACGTGCACTTT
Source organism: Ceratopteris richardii (assembly GCA_020310875.1). NCBI lineage: Eukaryota > Viridiplantae > Streptophyta > Polypodiopsida > Polypodiales > Pteridaceae > Ceratopteris > Ceratopteris richardii. Next base: position 11,598,137 of record CM035427.1, read on the forward strand.
ACTCTCAAAAATGATATGAGCAACTATCAATTTGCAAGAATTTCATCACTTCTTATTCTCAAAAGATTATCTATTGCTTTTTTTTTCCAAAAGACAAACAAAGAAACCTACCTTTTCATGTTTCCATTTCTTGATTAAAGAGTATTACCTTTTCAATGTGTTCAATACCATCAACATTAGAAGATCCAGTAAGGTCCAACTTCAATGAAGCTTTTGCTTTACTCCCCAACAACGGCGCCAAAAAAATGTTTGTTCTTAACCTTTGGAGTTGTCCTCTCCAATCATTTTAGCATAAAGAATCAACAATACATCTTATATTTGTCAATCCTGGAAGTATACAAGAGACCAAAGCCCCTTTTAGATGATAGAATCCAAGAAATAAGAGAAAGCTGGCTGGATTTCTGAGAAATAATGAAGATGAAGAGGAATTTCTAGGGTTTTGATTATCTTGAGTAATACTACACCATTTCCAATGATCTTGGTGTCTAAAGTGTGTTATTTTCTTAGCAGAACACAATCATGAAGTCAAATCTCAAAAATGGTACCTATAACCTTCAGAAGAGACAATCGTGATTTTGTAGAAACTAATGATTTTCATCTCCAGCACTATTCTTCAGAAATTCTTCACTACATACATCAAGAATCAACTCTCTTCATACACATTCATAAAAAATACACAATAGAAGCTTGCAAATTCCATGGATACACATAGAAGAGACTCAACAAATCAAAGAAATTAACACAAAAGGAAGAATCACGATTTTCTGCAGGAAACTCTTCTCATTACTAGGATAGCATCAATTACAAATAACCAACCCTCTCAAAATAGAGGAAATTGTCTTTTATACATTTTCAACTGTCCCTGTTCACACTTGAATTTTGGTCCTTTTCCTTTCTAATCTAAAAATATGCTATCTAAGAGTTTCCAAAAATTCTAAAAACAATACATATGATTCCAATCTAGATGAGGAAGACTCTTCCTCATTTTTACATCATTTGCATGAATATTTTTACAAATTATTGGCATTTTACAATTATTTTCCTCTAAAAAATGCTTCTTCTAACAATCATGTTCTGCAACATTACCTGATGCCTTTTTCTTTTTTGCTCCAATCCTTTTATAACATGCTGCCTTTAAATGTCCAGGTTTCTTGCAGTAATAACATATTACTTCCTTCTTCTTAGAAGACTGCTCTTTAGATGTAGTAAAAATAGAATCTGAATTAGAAGGTAAGAAGGACCTACTCTCCTTCTTGGATTGATTTTCCTTCTTATCCTTCTTCTTCTTCTTACCCTTTGATGAAGATGAAAGTGCTTCTTCATTCTCTTCCATTCACTTCAATTGATCTTCAACTTGAAGTAACAAGAACTCTTGTTCTTCAAATGTAACCTCTCTATCTCTTCTGGTAAGGGTAAGGGTGGTTATAAAAGATCGATATGAAATAGGAAGTGAATTAATCAGCATATTTGCCATTTCTTCATCTCATATTTCAATTCCTAAATTTAGAAGTTGATCTCTCAAGTCAATGAGTCTCGTAATGTGGGTTTGAATTGATTCATCAGCCTTCATCCTTGTATTTGCTAGTTGTATCCTCAAGTGAGCTTTCCTATCAGAATTTTTTCTCTCAAAAGGATTCTCAAGCTTCAACCAAGCTTGTCTAGAAATTTTGCAAGAACTAATCTGTGGTAGAATATGATTTTTAACATTCATTGCTATGAATGAAAGTGCTAAAGCATCTCTAGCATTCCACCTTGCGTGATCTTCAATAGGAGGAACTATAGGAAAAGACCTACCTGTGACTCTAGATGTAGAAGTGGTTACCTTTTCTTTAGTTGGTTCTGTAATAGTAATTCCAGTACCTCTTGAAGTTGTTGTAGCCCCTTCTTTGCCTTCTTGTCTGGGTCTTGTTAAGGATCCATTGACAATACTCCATAAATCCTTTGTCACTAAAATATTCATCATCATGAAACTCCACATGGGATAATTACAATATCAATCCAACTTGTCCTCAATCTCAATTCTAATCTCACTCATCTTAACTAAGTGTGTATTTCAATTATGCTCTGATACCAAGTGTTGGAATTTGGGGCCCCAGGGTCTTCCAATACTAAAACGTTTTGAGCATACACACTTCATTAATTAAGAGAATAAGAAAATTAAGATGATAAGTGAGAGATAAAAAGAAAAAGATCTTGAGAGAAAGATAGAGAACGTAAGCCAAAGCTTGCTCACTAAAAAATAGATGTCCAAATTACAACATGGGAGTACTACTCAACCATATAAAGTGGTGCACTCTCTAATGGAAGAATATCCAAGAAGATGATGATACAAAATTTAGATTATGTTGAAATAATCTAAGTGTGTGAAGTGAAAGAAAAACGAAGTTAACCTTATTCTCACAAAATAGTGTAACAAAATTGTAAATCAATCAACCCTTATTTTGAGATTAGGGTAGAGAAACCCTAAAAACAAAATATAAGGTTAACTCACAAAAGATAATTACCACCACCTTGTAGAAGACATCTTGCTCCAAGAGAGTAGCCTCTCCTTCACCAAATCTTCACCTCCAAAGCTTCAGAATCTTCAAACTCTTGCTTGAGATCTTTGAGTGATATCTCATAGTGTGCCTACCATGTTGCTTTTATAGGTTAAGCTTCCCATAATAAAGAAATAGCGTATGTTCTTGAAGAATAAATCAAAACATGCGATCTCTCCATGAAGCAAGAAATATGTAGCGATCCAATAGCGATCCAAAACACAAAACTCCATCATTGTTTTATTTTTGTTTTCTTCATGAAAAGCAACGATTACTTTTAGAATCATATTTTTCTAAAATATGAGTGGCTCTTATTCGTTTTCTTTTCATGATTCCATCGCTATAGTTGCTTTATGCTTGATCCAAATAATATGCTCTTGATGAAATAAACTTAGCTCTTCCTTGTTTTGAGTAAAATCAGGTTTTGACTTTTCTTCCAACTCTGACCTCTGATGGAAAAATGAAGCATACCACTAGATTGCTCTCACCAAGCTCTATTTATCTAGCCTAAAAAACATTTTAGCCAAACTGTTCAAAAATGTTAAGTCCAAAAATGAATTGCTAGATATGTACCAAATGTACATTGACTTCTAGTAGGGTATCCACACATCTCCATGGAAGGGGAGATAGAGAATCAAGCCTGGTTCAAGTGAATGAAGTTCTACATGTAGGAAAGGCATGGAGGAAAAATATGATTCGTGCAATCCTATGATAGAGATGGATATAAGTAGCGAGGGAGAGTTTGGAAAAATAGAAACTCTAGGTGTAAACAAATCAAAAGATCTAAGAAAAAGGTTTTTACTAGCCAGTCAAGAGAGAAGAAGCTCAAAAAGATAAAGTTATCCAACTTAGCTATTAATGTATGACTCTTTCATCGCTAAACACTATGCATATATGAATCAAGTAGTTGCATTTGAAGAGCCTAATTAATTGCTTTGAGGATGCAAGCAAGTATGAAGAATGGAACCAAGCCGTGAACAAAGAGGTAAAAGCAATCTAGGAGAACCACACTTGGTCATTGGTGCCTAAAACCAAGGACATGAAGGTTATGGAAAGAAATGGGTATATAAGGTGAAAAGGGAATTTAGATGGTAGCATATGTAGGTGTAAAGAAAGACTCGTAGCTAAGGGTTTTGCATAAACCTATGGCATTGGCTTTGAGGAGAATTTTGGACTTGTAGAAAGGATGAACACTATAAAAACTCTCATTGCAATTGCATCCTAAAAGAGTTGGAGGATCCACCAACTAGATGTGAATAATGGTTTCTTAAATGGTGACCTAGAGGAGATTGTTTTCATGGATTAGCGCAAAGGTTTTGACAATTAGAGGTATCCACATCATGTGTGTAGGTTTAAAAAATATCTTTATGGACTGAAGCAAGCACCAATAGTGTGGAATCAAAGGTTAGTGGAATATTTAGCCAAATGTTGCTACAAGCAACGTGATGCAGATTCATCACTATCTATGAAGAAGGAATGTGATCAGGTTGTCTACATTTGCATATATGTTGATGATTTTATTCTTATAGGGAATGATGAAGCAAGCATTAGGGAAATGAAGAAGAAGCTTGGAGAGGAATGCAAAGTCTCTAATCTTGGAGAATCAAAGTACTTCTTAGTCCTAGAAGTAATCTAGAACAAAGAAGGATATACCTCATGCAAAAAAAGTACATTCTTGACATACTAAAAAGTATGAAATGTGTAATTGCAAGACAAGTGCATACCCATTAGAAGTGAATGTAAATTGAGTGTACATGAAGGAGAATATGTTGAGGATGTTACCTTCTATAGATCCATTGTAGGATCTTTGGACAATGCAACTCTTACTAGGTTGGACATCAAACATTTAGTAGGAGTTTCCTTAGAGTTTATGCAAACTCCCAAAGTACAACATTTAATGGGAGTCAAGAGAATTCTTAGATACCTCAAGGGAAGTATAAATGAAGTATTCTTATGATGAAGGTTTGCAAGTGAAAGCCTATTGTGATGTAGATTGGGTAGGTTTAAAGGATGATAAGAGAAGTAAAAGTGGCTATGTGATCATGATTGGAAGCAAGTCTATCACGTGGAGCTCCAAGAAGCAACAAAGAGTAGCCATATCTTCCACTAAAGCTGAATCTAGAGCCTTAGCCCTTGTCACATGTGAGTTTATGTGGTTGAAGAACCTCTTTAAATAGTTGAGAAATCCCACATAGCATGCTTTTCTGCCATTTTGTATATAAAGAGGTCTCGACCTCTTCTTTTGGGAGAGCTTTTTGAGAAGTAATGAGATTATGCTAGTTTGTAGATAGACTCTTGCTCTCTCGTTGTCATGATGTGTATGCGTGCTTGTTCTCTTCTTGTCTAATGCTTGTGACACGTTGATGTATGATTACGTCATTATTATGCTTGTGATTATGATTAGGTGCATCATTCACGATGCTTATGTTGTATCTCTGATAACGTTGTTAATCATTCGTTGATGAAGCGCCATTACGTCTACTGAGTGCTTCTACGCAAACATTTGGGTCTCATGAGATGCTTCCTGGTTTGACAAGTATGAGTTGTGATGCTACAACATCAACAACTATAAAGAAATTTTTACATTATCTCTTAGCCAACACGTTCAAGTTCTTTATTGATCACCCAACTTTATTGTACTTGGTCAATAAACCTTGTAACACTCAAATGCTATTTAGATGGTTTCTAGTACTAATAGAATTTGATTTTGAGGTAGTAGTAAAAAAGGTTAATCCCCATGTTATAGTCAACAATTTGTTGAGATTGAATCAGTGAGAACCACCAATTGGAGTAGTAGATGAGCTACCCAATAGCTACTTTTTCAACTTGGAAGTATGTCCAACACGGGCTAAGAAATTGATACCTATACTCACACATGGACCTAATCATACGATGAATTAAACTATAGGAAAGGAAATTTGGAAAACAAGAAATCTCTAGATTGTGGCAGGTACTTTGTACTTGAAAGACTCCAATGGAATACTTCTAAGGTGTGTTGAAGATGAAGAACAAAGTAACATGCTCAAGAAAGCCCATGGGAATAAATGGAGATCACATCAGGGGGAAGGAATGTCACATAATCGTAGTAGGAGATGGTTGAACCATGCATTAAGAGAGAGGATTAGGAAGTAATCACTACAACATATCGAGGGAATACTGACGGTGAGCATACCGATAGTCAACTGTTGGCGTAGGTATGACCCTCAGACAATTTGGGAAAGCCGCTTAGCCTCAAAAACACTGCATCGGTATAAGCGTCGATATAAGCATCAATATAAGCACTGCTAATTTATTGGAATTACCCATGGTATCTTTTTCATCGGGCCCAAAACCAAAATTCATCATTCTGAGCATTTTGGATCTACATCTTCTACTGTCTGCTTTGCACACGCGAACAACAGATCTCTATTTGTCACTCTTTCTCTCTTTCTCTCTCTCTCTCTCTCTCTCTCTCTCTCCCTCCCTCCCTCCCTCTCTCTCACTCTTTCTCTCTCTCCCTCCCTCTCTATTTCTCTCTAAGCAAACCTCTATCTTTTTAGATATGAAGTTTTGGTAAGTAGATCGCACATATTCTAGCACTCTTTTTTCTTCCTTTATGTTTTTGCTTTTCCAATATGTTCTCTGTTCAATTTTGCAAGAGATTTTGGGATCAAATCTTTGGAAATTCAATGAAGGAGAACTTCAAGTGGATTTTGATGACCTTTATTCAAACAATTCTCTCTCTCTCTCTCTCTCTCTCTCTCTCTCTCTCTCTCTCTCTCTCTCTCTCCCTCCCTCTCTCTCTAAGCACACCTCTATTTTTATAGATCTGAAGTTTTGGTAAGTAGATCGCACATATTGTAGCACTCTTTTTTCTTTCTTTATGTTTTAGCTTTTCTAATATCTTCTCTCTTTAGTTTTGCAAGAGACTTTTGGATCAAATCTTTGGAAAATCGACGAACAAGAACTTCAAGTGGATTTTGACGACCTTGTTTCAAACAATTACATCGATGTAAGTCATTGTTTTGTTTTCCATTGACATAGAGAGAGAGAGAGTGAAAGAGAGAGAGGGAGAGATACATATACATACACACTCACATATGTATAAACACACACATACATATGCACACAAACAAGCATATGCATACACACATACACAATGCATATGCATACACATACACATGCATATGCATACAAACATGCATATGCATACAAACATGCATATTCATACACACATGCATATGCATACAAACATGCATGTGCATACAAACATGCATATGCATACACATACACATACACATATGCATACACACATGCATATACATACACACATGCATATACATACACACATGCATATGCATATACACATGCATATGCATATACACATGCATATGCATATACACATGCATATGCATATACACATGCATATGCATATACACATGCATATGCATATACACATGCATATGCATATACACATGCATATGCATACACATACACATGCATATGCATACAAGCATGCATATGCATACACACGAGCATGCATATGAATACAAGCATGCATATGCATAATCACATACATGCATATGCATAAAGACATACATGCATATGCATACAAGCATGCATATGCATACACACATACATGCATATGCATACACACATACATGCATATGCATACAAGCACGCATAAGCATACAAGCATGCATATACATACACACACACATGCATATCCATACAAGCATGCATATGCATACACACATATATATGCATACACAAATGCATATGCATACACACAAATGCAAATGCATACACACATGTATACACAATCATATGCATACAAACATGCATATGCATACACACATGCATGCATATGCATACACACATGCATGCATATGCATACACAAATGCATATGCATGCACACAAATGCATATGCATACACAAGTGCATACACAATCATATGCATGCAAACATGCATATACATACAGACATGCATGCATATGCATACACACATGCATGCATATGCATACACACATGCATGCATATGCATACACACATATATATGCATACACAAATGCATATGCATACACACAAATGCATATGCATACACACATGCATACACAATCATATGCATAAAAACATGCATATGCATACACACATGCATCCATATGTGTAGAGGAGGTACTAGGGTATCCACTTTTATAGACAATAAACACTTCCAGTACGTCACCTACTCAAGGGGGGTTCTCTTTAGGGAAGTATACCCTTTAACATTTCTGTGAGCAGGCAGTCACCAAGAATTATACAGAATGGTAAATGCTTCAGAAAATATGGATAACAAGTGACCAAGGAAGACCGTACTCTGCCTGATTCAAATCAGATGATTACAAAGTTGGGCAAATGATGAATGATACTCAAAAGTGTAAACTCAGGGCAATGATATACATACTAACTCAGAACAATACAAAGGTTTTCACAAGAGGATAGAACCTAATCAACAACATTGCCTCATAGAAAAGAAGAAGAATCCAAACTGCTCTTTTACACTACAGTGCTTATAGCCCTTCACTGAGAGGCCTCCCCTCTGTAAACACACTATAGAGTAGCTCCCACAGTAGACTTGAAACCACCAAGTGCAAGTGAGAACTTCTGCACGTATACACACGGCAAAGTGACTCCAGAAAAATGTACCTTGTACATGAACTCCCGTGTACCCAAATGAGCACAAATCCCTTGATTTTATAGGCCCCAATAGGCCAAGAGAGCCTTGCCGAATCTTCACGTCCACTGATCACGCGCCGGTTGATCACCCAAAATTGGGGGGTAGGTCAATTATTCCCCTTGATTTGAATTAGATCCACAAAAATAGGTAGTCACCGTGAATGGTTGGCGGCAATATTTGTTTTATCCCCCTTCACTTTTGAAAATTACCTTTTACCCTTTCACCCACCTTGTTTAATCCTGTCAATACAACTGAAGGGCCCCGTACACTTTGGAAGTGCAAAAGAAATCATCATAGAATGTAGATGTCTTTTCCCAGGCTCCCATTTGAGATCAAATTCAATCTTGCATGCTTGCCACGACAATAGGGAACAAATAGAGTCTAATGATACCATAAATTCACCATCTATCTCTAAATGTAGATTGTTTCACTCACAATCCTTCTCAAGTGCTCTGACTCCGCTGCTTCCACTGCTCTGATCTGAGAATGGCCTCCTGTTGACGGTTTGATATATCCCATGAGGATCCATTACTTTATTACTTGGAGGATTTCTTGTGTGCTTAGAGTGTGTGAAAGTGCATGTGTGGGGGTGGGTGTATGTGTGTGTGCCGGAGGGAGTGAGAATGTGTGCGGGTGATTGTGTGTGGGCATACATGTGTATGTGGGTGTGTGTTCATCTTTGTGTGTGTGCGGATGTGGGAGTGTGTACGTGTGTGTGTGCGAGTATGAGTGTATGTGAAAGTGTCCGTGTGCCCCGATGTGAGTGGGTATGCCTGAGTGTGTGTGTGATTGTATACATGTGTGTATTAGTGTATGTGTGGGGATGTAGGTGTATAAGTGTGTGTGTGTGTGTGTGTGTGGGTGTGAGTGGGTATGTGCAGGTGTGTTTGTATGTTTTGGGTGTGCATGTGTGTACATGAGGGTGTGTGTGTGTGGCAGGGGGTGGAGGAGGGTGGGGACGCGTGGGGGAAGTGGTGGAGGAGGGCGGAGGGGTGTGGGTAGTTAGGTGGGGGGGGGCTGCGGATGGCGGAAGGAGAGGAGGGCGGGGGCGGAGGGGGATGGGGTGGAGCTAGGCGGAGGGGGATGGGGCGGAGCTAGGCGGAGGGGGGGGCGGAGCTAGGCGGAGGGGGTGGGGCGGAACTAGGTGGAGGTGAGGGGGGCTGCGGAGGCGGGTGAGGGGGGCGGGTGAGGAGGGCTGCGGGGGGCGGGTGAGGAGGGCTGCGGGGGGCGGGTGAGGAGGGCTGCGGAGGGCGGGTGAGGGGGGCTGCGGAGGGCGGGTGAGGAGGGCTGCGGGGGGCGGGTGAGGGGGCTGTGGAGGGTGGGTGAGGGGGGCTGCGGAGGGCAGGTGAGGAGGGTTGCGGGGGGCGGGTGAGGGGGCTATGGAGGGTGGGTGAGGGGGGCTGCGGAGGCGGGTGAGGGGGGCTGCGGGGGGCGGGTGAGGAGGGCTGCGGAGGGCGGGTGAGGGGGGCTGCGGAGGGCGGGTGAGGAGGGAGAAAGGAGGGAGGAGAGAGAGGGGAAGGGGAAGAGAGAGGGGAAGAGAGAGAGGGGAAGGGGAAGAGAGAGGGGAAGAGAGAGAGGGAGATAGAAAGAAAGAGATTGAAATAGAGAGAGAGAGGGGGAAAGAGAGAAAGAGAGAGAAAGAGAGAGACAGAAGGTGGGCACGTGGGGAAGGAGAGAGAAAAGAGAGAGAGAAAGAGAGAAAGAAAAAATGAAAGAGAGGGAAATAGAGAGAGAAGGAAGAGAGAGAGAGGGAAAGAAATCAAAAGAGAAGAGGGAGAGAGAAAGAAAGAGAGGAAAGAGAGAGATGACAGGGAAGAGAGAGGGGAGGGGGACCTACAGACCCCCACATCAAGATTTTGCACCGTCCCTGGTGCAATTCCTTTATTTGCTTATTCCTTCAAAATGAACTGCAGAAAATGAAAGACTATGGTATGTACGGGAAGTGAATTTCATCTGCTTGCATCAATTCAAATAACCCTTCACCCTGGAGATGTTGACCAAGGGGATCCTTTTACCCTGCAAATCTTCCAGATGCACTGCGCCATGTGGCAATACCTTGATCACCTTATAAGGTCCTATCCATTTGGGTGCCAATTTTGTTGAAATTGCCGGGACTTGATGCACTAAAACCATGGACCCTTCTTGAACTTCATTCGATCTCAGATACCTGTCATGCAACCGCTTGCGCTCTTCTTGTGTTACCAGAAGTTTCTGCATTGCCCCTTCTCTGTACTCTTCTAATGCCACCAATCTCTGAATGGGGGGTTGAATGCCAATGGTTTTGATTCCTATTTCCTTTCTGATAATGAACTCAAATGGTGCCAATGCCTCTTTTCCATAAACTAAGCGAAATGGGGTCTCGCCTGTGGTTCCCCTCTTCGTGGTTCTGAAAGCCCAAATTGCACCAATTAGTGCTAGTGGCCAAGAGCTTTGATGATCAAAAGATAATTTGCGAAGTAGTCCAATCAAAATCTTATTGGAACTCTCTGCTTGGCCATTTGCCCTTGGGTAATAGGCACAAGATTTTTTATGGAAGATTCTGTACCTGTCAAATATAAACTGGAGCAATTGATTTACAAAATGTGTGCCCCTGTCACTGGTAATTTCCAGAGGGCAACCAAATCTTGAGAAAATACTCTTATACATAAATTTAGCCACTGTTAATGCCGTGCAGTCCACAGTTGCTTTAGCCTCTATCCATTTAGTGGCATAACATGTAGCCATCAAAATATACTTTTTACCTCCAGGTTGACCAGTTGGGCTAATTGGTCCTATGAAATCAAGACCCCATCGTTCAAATGGAAGCCATCCGGTAGATATGACCAATGGTTGGAAATTCAATCTGGTTGGCGCGGGAGCACACCTCTGGCAGATGTGGCATTCTTTAGCAAACTTGATTGCATCCTTGAAAATGTGAGGCCACCATAGACCTTTGTGGATGATTTTATGAGCCAATTCTTCCCCCCTTAGATGTCCTTCACTGTGTGCACCCTCTAGCAGAAGATTTACCTCCTCTGGATAGACACACCTTCTCAATATATCATCATGACAGTATTTATATAAATTTCCATTTATAAGAGAATATGCTTTGGTTTTCAAAAGTAATCTTCTTTTTTCTACAAGTGTCAAATGTTCTGGGATCTTTCCAGTAGTAAGAACATGGAGAATTTCATCATACCAACCAGTCTGAATTGCTACCAGGAAAAGATTGCTATCCACTAGTTCGTCATTGATACCTGTTGCCTTCTCGCTCATTGTTGTCCTGGACACTTGATCTGCCATGTAGTGCTCTTTTCCTGGCTTAATATGAATATCAAAATTAAATTCTTGAAATAGGAGTAACCATCTCCAAATCCTTCCAGCTACTCTAGGCTTGTTTATCAAATACTTCAAGGGTTGATGATCAGAAATAACAATGAAATGTACACCAAGGAGATAATGTCGGAACTTCTGAAGGGCAAATACAATAGCCAAACCTTCTCTTTCCGTTGTACTGTAATTTCTTTCAGCTTGGTTGAGTAGTCTGCTGGCATAAGAGATAGGTCTATCCACTTTGTGAGATGATGGTTGAGCTAGAACTGCACCAACAGCATGAAGACTAGCATCTGTATGCACATGAAATTCCAATGACCAATTAGGAACACTTAAAAGTGGAGCAGTACATAGCCTCAATTTTAGTTCACAAAATGCTTTGTCGGCTTCAGCACTCCATGAGAAAGGGATCTTTTTACTGGTAAGCCTTGACAAGGGTTTAGCAATTTCTGAATACATCCTAATGAATCTTCTGTGATACCCTGCATGGCCCAAGAAACTTTGCACTTCCTTTGGGCTTTGTGGAATTGGCATGGAAAGAATAGTTGTAACCTTTGCAGGGTCAACAATTATACCTTCAGCAGATACTATGTGACCAAGAAGAGTGCCCTTAGTGACCAAAAAGTGACATTTATCAGGATTCAATTTCAAACCTGTTTTGAGACATTGCTCAAAAATTTCTTTTAGATTTTCCAAATGGTCATGGAAATCTTGAACTGCTGCCCTTCTATCTGTACCTGAAAATACTGAAAAGTCATCCATGAAAATGCGTAGAAAGGTTGTTAACCATTTGCCCAATATCAGATACATCGTTCTATTAAATGAAGCTGGTGCATTCTTCAAACCAAAAGCCATTCGAGTATAGACATAAGTGCCCAGGGAGTGACAAAGGCTGTTTTGTCCCTATCATCTGGATGGATCACTATCTGATTGTAGCCACTAAAACCATCCAAGAAACTATACAAAGTGTGACCAGCTACTTCCTCAAGCACTTGCTCTGTGAAGGGCTGAGGAAATCCATCTTGAATAGTCACTCTATTCAAAGCACAAAAAATCAACACATACCCTTATTTTTCCACTATTTTTCTTGGGTACAATAACCATAGAAGAAAGCCACCTGGAATGTTCTACTGGAACAATTATACCTACTTCCTCTAGTTTTGTAATCTCCGCTTTTACCGCCTCTGCATACTTCGGATTGAGACGATATGGTCTACTTCTTATTGGCGCGGCTCCCTCAACTAAGGGTATTCGATGTAATCCAAGCTCTTCTGGTATTCCTGTTAGATCTTTGTATGACCATGCGAAGACACTTTTATAGGCAAAAAGCAAAGAAGTTACCTTCTGTAGCAAGGGAGGATAATGCCACAACCAGGATGCCAAATGGACCATTTGAGGGTTCTCTTCGTCCCCTAAATTTACTTCTTGAACCAATGTTTCAGGATTGGTCTTGCTTGAGAAATCATCTCCACTATAAGTAGGAGTGGATTTTAATTTATAAATAGCAACATGCTCTTTCATCCATCCTTGAGGTATATCTGAGAAAGGAAGATCTTCTCTGCCCTTAGGTTCAAAATCTTCTACCTCTGATACTTTTATCTAGGTTGCTTCCTCAAGGCTTGTGCTTTCCTGCAATTGCTCATTCTCCAACACCTTGTGGTCTTCATTGCCCTTTCCTGTAATTACCTTATCTGCAACTTCTTCCTCAATTTCATTAATCTCCACTGTGCAACACTCTGCACTTCCCATCACCCAATTTAACAATGTGTCCTCTTCTTGGGGTAGAGAGGGCATTACCTGAGTGTCCATAGTATATCCAGTAGTTTTTCCTGAGTCGAATTCTTCTTCCAAATGTAGTTGCAGTTGGCTATTGGTATTTGTTGAAATCCATAGTTTATTTTTTCCCCAATCTTGTAAAGCTTTTGCTTGTCTCAGCCAAGGTCTCCCCAGGAGTAAAGGGTAAGAAGTCTCCTGTGGAAGTGCAATAACAACAAAATCCAACACAAAGTAGCAACCCTGTACTATCATCCGTACCTTTTCAATGATGCCAAGAGGCGCAACCCGATGTTGATCTGCTAGTGTAACTGTAAATGGTGCCATTTTGGTGGGGTTCAAAATAAGCTTCTTCATTGTAAAATCTGGCATCAAATTGATACCAGAGCCTCCATCTATGATCACACCTGTAAGAGCTTCATCCTTTATACAAACTGATAATCTTGAACTTTGGTAGTCTGCTAAGGGTGCAGGAGGAAAATCAACCATGAATCCATCTATACTAGGTGATTGGATTAAATGAGCAGAGTGTATAATCTTTAGTAAGTCACTTCTTATTTTTGAATCCATCCTTATAAGTTCATAGAGACTAATCTTGTGATGAATACCTTTCAAGATCTGTTCAATGTTTACCTCCTGAGTATTTTCTTGTAGACGTGTTGGTTGGCCCCTTAGAGAAGTAGTCATTTCTTCATAAGCTCCTTTAATTTCCACTTGGTCCTTCCATCCAGACTTCTTTTCTTCCTCTTTATCCTGAATTCCTTGTTGTTCCCCCCTAAGGTTTGCTGCTGCTTGCCTAGCTCTGGTCATCATGGGCATAGCAGAGGATGAAACAGCATAAGTCTGAGTGGTTTTTCCTTCTTCATGTGGAGAGACTGTGATCATATGAATTGGAGCAGGACGACCTCTTGGGCAATCTTTGGTATAATGATCTTTGGCCTCTGGACAATGTTGACAGGGAGGTGCATCTTCTGGAAGAGAACACCTATTTTGCATGTGGCCATACTCACCACAACGATAGCACATCAAAGGTCTATTATATCTAGGCTTTGCAGGCCTATTCTCCTCCCTATTAGATGTATTTGAAGTACTAGCATAATATGAATCCAAATTTTGAGGGTTACCTCTCTGTTGTGTACCCTTGAGGTAGTAACAATCTCTGGCTTCATGACCATCTTTTCCACAAAATTGACAGCTTACCTTAATAGGGCAATTAGCATTGGAATGTCCATTGTTGTTACAGTTTGTACACCAAATTTGTCTCCTTATATCTTGAGTGGTCTTCAAGTCTTCTAATTCTCGGCGAAGTTGGGCCACTTCATCATCAGTTCGACGCAGTGGTGGCAAGACCTTCTCTTCTTGTTGATTTTGTTGCATCTTCAATGCCTCCAGTTCCCTCCTTAGTTGCTCAATAGGATCCAAATCTGCAGCATACTTTTGTTGTGTATCCCCTTCAAAATGTTGCCTTGCTTCTTCAATGCGTGATGCCGCTGCAACAAAATCATTGAGGGTCGCATCCAATCTAAGAGACTCACGAAGCTTCTGCTGAGATGACCTGGGCAGAGCCTTCTCTATCCATTTTTTAACCAAAAAGTCACCTGGAGCATGTGGTAGTCGTGCAACAAGTGCTTTTGTTCTAGTGTGAAGTTCATGAAAAGATTCACCTGGCCTTAGCTTCAAATTCTCTAGCTGATCTAGAGCCCTTTCCGAGGAATCACTTGGTCGGAATGTCTGTGAGAACGCCGCCTTCAAAGCCTCCCATGTAGTGAAATGGCCATCTGCATATTGACTATACCATTTATATGCAAGACCCTCCAATGTGGATGGAAAAAGAGCCAGCATTGCATCCTCTCTATTCTGCAGACCACGTCCACGGCATAAAGAGATAAATCTCCTCACATGATCATCAGCATCTTCATAAGCATGTCCCTTGAAGGTAGGGAACTTGATGTTGATCCTGGAGAGTAGATGAGAAAGATCCTCCATTTGGATTGGTGTCTCTTCTGACGTATCTGAGGAGAAGTCTAGGGTTCTCCTATACCCTTCTTTTGACAATGGTGTCGTACCCAAATCAACAGACAAATTTAGGGAGGAAAGAGGGGAGGTAGACTCACTAGCTGTGGTTATTGCTAACTTGTTAAGGCTCCTTCGAACACGAAGAGATTCCTTATCTGCTCGTGTATGGGTCATGTACCTATTCGCAATTGCAATAGGGAAAAACACCTCTCACAGAAATGCAAAGGTCCCACCGTGCGTGCCAA
Source organism: Ceratopteris richardii (assembly GCA_020310875.1). Taxonomy (NCBI): domain Eukaryota; kingdom Viridiplantae; phylum Streptophyta; class Polypodiopsida; order Polypodiales; family Pteridaceae; genus Ceratopteris; species Ceratopteris richardii. Next base: position 11,613,716 of record CM035427.1, read on the forward strand.
ACTGTAGAGGAGGTACTGGGGTATCCACTTTTATAGACAATAAACACTTCCAGTACGTCACCTACTCAAGGGGGGTTCTCTTTAGGGAAGTATACCCTTTAACATTTCTGTGAGGAGGCAGTCAACAAGAATTATACAGAATGGTAAATGCTTCAGAAAATATGGATAACAAATGACCAAGGAAGACCGTACTCTACCTGATTCAAATCAGATGATTACAAAGTTGGGCAAATCATGAATGATACGAAAGTGTAAACTCAGGGCAATGATATACATACTAACTCAGAACAATACAAAGGTTTTCACAAGAGGATAGAACCTAATCAACAACATTGCCTCATAGAAAAGAAGAAGAATCCAAACTGCTCTTTTACACTACAGTGCTCATAGCCCTTCACTGAGAGGCCTCCCCTCTGTAAACACACTACAGAGTAGCTCCCACAGTAGACTTGAAACCACCAAGTGCAAGTGAGAACTTCTGCACGTATACACACGGCAAAGTGACTCCAGAAAAATGTACCTTGTACATGAACTCCCGTGTATCCAAATGAGCACAAATCCCTTGATTTTATAGGCCCCAATAGGCCAAGAGAGCCTTGCCGAATCTTCACGTCCACTGATCACGCGCCGGTTGATCACCCAAAATTGGGGGGTAGGTCAATTATTCCCCTTGATTTGAATTAGATCCACAAAAATAGGTAGTCACCGTGAATGGTTGGCGGCAATATTTGTTTTATCCCCCTTCACTTTTGAAAATTACCTTTTACCCTTTCACCCGCCTTGTTTAATCCTGTCAATACAACTGAAGGGCCCCGTACACTTTGGAAGTGCAAAAGAAATCATCATAGAATGTAGATGTCTTTTCCCAGGCTCCCATTTGAGATCAAATTCAATCTTGCCTGCTTGCCACGACAATAGGGAACAAATTAGAGTCTAATGATACCATAAATTCACCATCTATCTCTAAATGTAGATTGTTTCACTCACAATCCTTCTCAAGTGCTCTGACTCCGCTGCTTCCACTGCTCTGATCTGAGAATGGCCTCCTGTTGACGGTTTGATATATCCCATGAGGATCCATTACTTTATTACTTGGAGGATTTCTTGTGTGCTTAGAGTGTGTGAAAGTGTATGTGTGGGGGTGGGTGTATGTGTGTGTGCCGGAGGGAGTGAGAATGTGTGCGGGTGATTGTGTGTGGGCATACATGTGTATGTGGGTGTGTGTTCATCTTTGTGTGTGTGCGGATGTGGGAGTGTGTACGTGTGTGTGTGCGAGTATGAGTGTATGTGAAAGTGTCCGTGTGCCCCGATGTGAGTGGGTATGCCTGAGTGTGTGTGTGATTGTATACATGTGTGTATTAGTGTATGTGTGGGGATGTAGGGATAAGTGTGTGTGTGTGTGTGTGTGGGTGTGAGTGGGTATGTGCAGGTGTGTTTGTATGTTTTGGGTGTGCATGTGTGTACATGAGGGTGTGTGTGTGTGGCAGGGGGTGGAGGAGGGTGGGGACGCGTGGGGGAAGTGGTGGAGGAGGGCGGAGGGGTGTGGGTAGTTAGGTGGGGGGGGCTGCGGATGGCGGAAGGAGAGGAGGGCGGGGGCGGAGGGGGATGGGGCGGAGCTAGGCGGAGGGGGATGGGGCGGAGCTAGGCGGAGGGGGGGGGGCGGAGCTAGGCGAAGGGGGTGGGGCGGAACTAGGTGGAGGTGAGGGGGGCTGCGGAGGGGGGTGAGGGGGGCTGCGGGGGGCGGGTGAGGAGGGCTGCGGGGGGCGGGTGAGGAGGGTTGCGGGGGGCGGGTGAGGAGGGCTGCGGAGGGCGGGTGAGGGGGGCTGCGGAGGGCGGGTGAGGAGGGCTGCGGGGGGCGGGTGAGGGGGCTGTGGAGGGTGGGTGAGGGGGGCTGCGGAGGGCGGGTGAGGAGGGCTGCGGGGGGCGGGTGAGGGGGCTGTGGAGGGTGGGTGAGGGGGGCTGCGGAGGCGGGTGAGGGGGGCTGCGGGGGGCGGGTGAGGAGGGCTGCGGAGGGCGGGTGAGGGGGGCTGCAGAGGGCGGGTGAGGAGGGAGAAAGGAGGGAGGAGAGAGAGGGGAAGGGGAAGAGAGAGGGGAAGAGAGAGAGGGAGATAGAAAGAAAGAGATGGAAATAGAGAGAGAGAGGGGGAAAGAGAGAAAGAGAGAGAAAGAGAGAGACAGAAGGTGGGCACGTGGGGAAGGAGAGAGAAAAGAGAGAGAGAAAGAGAGAAAGAAAAAATGAAAGAGAGGGAAATAGAGAGAGGGAAAGAAATCAAAAGAGAAGAGGGAGAGAGAAAGAAAGAGAGGAAAGAGAGAGATGACAGGGAAGAGAGAGGGGAGGGGGACCTACAATATGCATACACACATGCATATACATACACACATGCAGATGCATATACACATGCATATGCATACACATACACATGCATATGCATACAAGCGTGCATACAAGCATGCATATGCATACAAGCATGCATATGCATACACACATGCATGCATATGCATACACACATGCATACACACAAATGCATATGCATACAAGCATGCATACACACATGCATACACACATGCATACACACATGCATACACACATGCATACACACAAATGCATATGCATACACACATAAGCACATACACAATGCATATGCATACACACAAATGCATATGCATACACACATGCATACACAATCATATGTATACAAACATGCATATGCATACAAACATGCATATGCATACAAACATGCATATGCATACACACATGCATGCATATGCATACACACATATATATGCATACACACAAATGGATATGCATACACAATGCATATGCATACACAATTCATATGCATACACACAAATGCATATGCATACACAATCATAAAATTCATATGCATATGACACACATGCATGCATATGCATACACACATGCATGCATATGCATACACACATATATATGCATACATAAATGCATATGCATACACACAAATGCATATTCATACAAACATGCATATACATACACACATGCATATGCATACACACATACACAATGCATATGCATATGCATACACATATGCATATGCATACACACAAATGCATATGTATACAAACATGCATATGCATACACACATGCATATGCATACACACATGCATATGCATATACACATACACACATACACAATGCATATGCATATGCATACACATATGCATATGCATAAACATATGCATATGCATAAACATATGCATATGCATACACATATGCATATGCATATGCATACACACACATGCATATGCATACACAAATGTGTATGCATACACACAAATGCATATGCATACACATATGCATATGCATACACATATGCATATGCATACACATGCATATGCATACACATGCATATGCATACACATATGCATATGCATACACATATGCATATGCATACACATATGCATATGCATACACATATGCATATGCATACACAAATGCATATGCATGCACACATTGGATGAGATGGGATCTTCACATTGGATCATATGGGATCTCCACATACACCTTCGAGAGCATATGGCCATGACAACTCCAAAATATATCACATATGTAATGGAGCTCTAGTCATGGATGAAGCCGAGAAGTCAATGCATCAGCGCATTCGACAACTTTGCTCTATAAATTTGCCGGCACCTAGGAATCCTATTGTGAGTTCGGAGTGGATTCAGCATACGACACGCGAGGTGATGTCTCATCAATGGTCGGATGCTTGCGATGCTTTTAGAGGAGGCTTACCGAAGCCTGTGCGGTTAGATTTTGAAGAGTGGGAATTGGTTCAGGATGAGCAACAACATACTCCTGATCGATATCATCAACAGAGAGATGTGGCGGCCACGCGTTTGGATACGGTTGGAACATCGCATTTAGGTAGCGGTAGATACAACAGTATGCGCTAGATAGTTCTACTAGCCTCTCTTCCTCGCAATCCACATCTATTGAGGAACTGCTGAGAAAGTAGCTCAAAAACTAGGTGTCTCTAGCAAACAAATCCCAAGATTTGCCCTAGTTAAGCGGTGCTATACTTGTGGATGTGACCATATGGCGAACATATGTCCCATCATGGCTCAACCCAAAGTGAATCCAAGTATCCAATACTGCACCATAGAACAGAGATACACTAATCACACAGCACAAGATTTCCCGTACAATAAGAAAGCGGTTAGGAAAACCTACCCTCAGCCCTATCCACAACAGGGAAGATATCAGAACTAGTAGACCTCAAAAAACATACCAACCACAATATCAGGCCCAATAGAGACCTCAACCAGTGCTAGCCTAACAACCTCCTGCTCCAGCCAATGTTATCTCAGTAAAGTATGTAGTTGTAGAAGAGAACCTAAATAGAGCCATAGTGCCAATAACAACATTGCTTTTAGAAAGTGACCCTAGTGACCATAGCTTTGATTCTACACATATTCAGAGCCCCCAAGCTTACTACATGCAGTCTCCTGAACATCATGAATCCTATATAGTGAAGAACCAAGTGAACCTATTTGGGATCGAGAGTATGCAAATATCATGTACACAAATCCCAACCCTAGACCTCAACCTAGGCAAGTAAGACCCCCATTCCCTAGAGGACCATGCTATAGATGTAAGGGACATCACCTCATTCGTGATTGCCCCATGCCTGCACCTACACAACCTCAGTCAGTAACACTCCAGGGCTTTTGTCAAGATTGCGGAAAGGAGCATCTCTTACGAGATTGCCCAAAGAATCCCAATAATATGCCAAAAATTACACCTATTAATGTTATTGGGTTAGTAGTAGACTCTACACGAAGTGTGACTTCCACTACACTAGTACAAGTAGTCACTAGAGCTCAGGCTTTGTAACAGAACCAAGGTTCAGGCCAAGAAAGGAGTGCCGAGATTAGTGAAACTAAGTGTAGCCAAGAAATGAACGAGAGCTTGGAAAGATAGCCGAGAAAGGATGAAAAGAAAATGGGCTAAGAAGATGAGCGACTTAGAAGAAAGCATAAGAGAAATAAAAGCCAAAATTGTTGAACTCACCTCTCAAACACACTCTCACATACCACCACCACCATCATCCCTACCACCATCTAATCCACCACCTTTCAACCCACCTCAGACAATTCCACCACCTCCTAGAGTAGGATCAGTGTTAGCCGACCCCACTCCAGAGGACAAAGACATGATGCTTAAGGCATATCAGGCCAGAATCCAAGAAGGGCCAAATGTGCCGGATCATGACAAGTGCTACCGTAGAGTTGACCTAGAGATAGAAAGAACCAAGCTTTGCATGAAAATGGTGGCCTTGGCTCAGACCATGTTTGAAGCTAGTCGCCTCTTCAACTACTCTTGCTCAACTAAGGCACAATTGCACTTGGATGGACTATTAGAAAAGTTAGAGAGCATAATTGTGAGATCTGCCAAGGAAGGAAATTCCCAAGGGAGAGACGATGTAAGTAAAAGAATAAGCATTCCCCCTCAGGAAACTTATGTGCCTAACTCCATAGAGCCAGATACATCCTTTTCTATGAATCGATACTCACCTGAATTCTTACAAGAGATTCAAGAAGAGAAATGGGCTAAAGAGAGTGAAGTTCCTCCTCCCATTGAACTTGTGGATGATGCGCATGATCAATTCCCACAAGACATTCCTTCCATTTATGAGGAACAAGAGAGTACCCAATCTTAGGAGAGATTAGACTTTGATTCTAATTCCTTATAGGAGCTACCCCACTTCATAGGTCCATGGGAAGCTAAGTCCACGTCTATAAGAGCACCCACAATCATGGTAAGAAATAAAGACTCAGTCATACCTAGGAACACAGAGGTAGTGAAAATCACAAAAGTGCAGTGCAACCTCACTTTAGAAGAGCTACTCAAAGTTAGGCGAGAGATATGGAAACATGTAGCCAATCAAGTGCCAAAAGTAGAGAAACATCGTTCCCATGTAGGATCCCATAGAACGGTGCCAGAAATACCTCTCGACAAGATAGGAGATATGAGTGAAGGAGAAGAAGGAAACACCTATCTTCCCATCACCCATCAACGATACACAACCAAGGCAATTTTGGACTCTGGTGTAGGAGTTGCAATTGCTACCACTTCCTTATGCAAGCATTGGGGCAAGCCAACACTCAGGCCCATGAGGATGAAATTGCACATGGCTGACGGTCACATAGAGAGACCCTTAGGGCCGTTAGAAGGAATAACTCTCACTACTTGTGTTGTAGAGTTTGAGCACACATTTTCTATCTGTGACTTTTGCAAGAACCAAGCCTATAAGATGATTTTGGGAAGACCATTTATGCGACAGTTGCAAGTGGTACAAGATTGGGGAACCAACTCCTTGTACTTGCAACACTTAGGTGTCACGACCAAAGTTAATCTCAAGGATTACTCCCATCGAGATGTACCCCCCATCCAATGGAATCCCGTCCATAGAGCCAAAGATAATAATGAGTCAGTGCATTCCATAGGATCAGGATCCTCATGGATGCATGAATACACTCACTTATGGATGTGTAAAGTAGTAGGAGAAGAAGAGAAGAGAGAAAAGGCCAGAGAGATAGGTGCGAAGGAAACCCATACATCAATTCAAGACCTGGCCTATGCACCTGTAGTATTCCCTGCCAAAGAATTTGAACCTCATGGCTGGGCAGAAATTTTAGCAACAATGGATGTAGCCATCAATGAAGAACAATGGACACCCCACTATGATGAGGATATCTATGACATTTCAGTTTTCTCCATAGAGCCAATCATGGGAGATTCAGTTCTAGAAGAATGTGAACCTAGCACTGATGCATTTGAGGATGCAAGTGACTCTGATTTAGAGTCAATCATTATGGACCCGCCTTTTGCATCAGATGAAGAATACTTCTATGAAGTAGAAGCTCACTCTTAGAGACACGAAGAGTTCACAAATGATGTAAGGTTAACCACGAAAGTGGCCATCAAGAGTGAGGGCAAGAAAAGGAAGAAGAGAGAAGTCACACCAGAAGAGGAAGAATCATTCTTTGAGCTCCCTGAAATTTTAAGAAGTATGAAATAGATGATAGGAGAGTCATGATAAGAATGCCTAAATGTGAGGCACAATCAAGAGAGGCCTATGATAACAAAGAAACCACCAAGAAAATAGTGGTAGCCATAGAAGAAGGAAAAGAGAGATGCACTTACATAGGACATGACCTGACGGAAGAAGAAGAGCAAGAGTTGATTGCATTGCTAAGAGAATACCGAGATGTTTTGGCTTGGAGTTACAAGGACTTGAAAGGTGTGGACCCTGACATATGTTCACACACTATCCCCATGACCTTAGGTGCCAAACCCTCTAAGCAAAATCCATACACATATAATGATAATTATGCTCCCAAGATCAAAGAAGAGATAGATCGTTTGGTTGAAGCTGGATTCATCTATGAAATTGAGCACACTAAGTGGGTATCCCCCATTGTAGTTGTGCCCAAAAGAATGGAAAGTTACATGTGTGCATTAATTTGAAGAAAGTTAATGAAGCCACAATTTGAGATAACTATCCGCTTTCGATCACTGAGCATCTATTAGAAAGAGTAGGAGGCAAGGAAGTTTATAGCTTCCTTGATGGATTTTCTGGTTATAATTAGGTACCATAGTCATGGGGCATTGTGGTTATTACCGACATTTCATACATATGTATGCCATCATTGTAAAGTCTTTGTATGGCCTTTTGACCAGTTTTGAGTGGACGAATGAATGTGAGAACTCCTTTAATGAGCTTAAACGACGATTATGTTCAGCACCAACCTTGACTACACCAAATTGGAATAAGCCCTTTCATGTCCATGTGGATGCATCCAATTATGCTATTGGATGTGTGCTAGCACAACCTACTAGTGAAGGTAATATGGATCTTGCAATTGCCTATGGTAGTAGACAATTGAATGCAGCTGAAAAAAATTATACCACCCCAGAATGGATGCAGACAAGGAATCTTTGAGCTTGAGGAGCATTAGGAGTACCTACCTATCAATTTTAATATTTTGTAGACTATTTGAGCACTCAAATAGGCCCTAGAACCTAATTTTTAACTAGGCTGAATAGTAGGTCTGGACAGGGCCAAAACTAATCAAAAACTATAAAAAGAGCTAGAGAGCTCATTTTTGGGGTTAGCTTGTGGTGGTTATGAACTTGTATGAGATCTTGGTTGTAATAGAAGTGATTCGATTGTCTTGCTCTCTTTGTTCTTTCTATGTGAGCACATGTGTGTGTATGTGTGTGCATGTTCCTGTGCTTCTCACTCACGCATTTGTGCCTTCACTTGCTCGAGGTCTTCATACCATCCTCATGTCTTCCCGAATTGACATTAAAGGAGGTTCTACTCATCGTTGAGCTACAACTACATTCACGAAGAAGGCTTCTCAATCCATATCTGATTATGTAGCAAGGATGAAGGACATTGTAGATGCATTAGGAGCAGTTGATGAAGATATTGAAGAGGAAAAATTGGTAAGGAAAATCCTCACAACTTTGAGAGGAGATCATAAATGGAAGCCATTGGTTTTGTCTACTCAATTATCACTAGATCATTTCTCTCCTGGTTTGAATCAATTGCTAGGACATATGCTAACCTTTGAGCACGATGTCAAAGGTGACGTTGATAAAAGTACAGTTCAATCAATATATTCAAAGGACAAGAAGAAGTTTAACAAAGGCAAGCAACAATTGAATGAAGAAGAAGGTACAACTAACCAAGCTAACTTCCTAAAAGGAAGAAGTGGTGGAAAAGGCAGAGGAAGAGGCACGTGTAATAAAGATGGAGCCAAAGCTTGCTAGATTTTTGGTAAGAATAATCATTTAGCTCATGATTGTTGGCATTATAATCAGAATAATGGAGGATATAATCAGAACTTTAACTCAAGAGGAAGAGTAATAGAAATTAGAGATTGTAATTTTAGAGATAGAGGTAGTAGAGGTTTCTTTGGAATAAATGCAGGTAGAGGATTCCAAAGTCAATCCTACAATAATACCTACTACAACTATGCTTCAGATCAGAAGGAAGATTCAACTTTTATCATGAATGCAACTTGTGAAAGAGAAAGTGAAGATCAAAAAGTCTTCTACATTGGCTCAGGGTGTAGCAATCACCTGAGTGGTAACATAGCTTTGATGACTGATTTGGAGAATAAAGTAACTAATCATGTGGTTCAAACAAGTGATAATACAAAGCACAATGTGAAGTCAATTGGATCAGTGAAGGCTAAGGATGAGAGCACTCTTCTGAGTAAGGTTATGTATGTTCCTACGATTCCAAAGAATCTGATAAGTGTAGGGAAAATTTTTGAGAAACGTTATGAAGTAAGGTGCACTAATGATGGAGTTTTTGTGGAAGACCCTAGCAATGTGTATAAACAAATTGTTTCAGGGAAGAAAGAAAGAAGGCTCTTCACATTGAAGATCCAAGGCAATGTTGCTCATGCCTTGTTCACGTATGGAGGACATAAGATCTTTGAGTTAGATCTTTGGCATAAAAGGCTTGGACATTTCAATGAAAGAGGTCTTAAGGATATGGTTAACAAATGTCAGTTCTTGTATTACATAATGTTGTAGGTCAACATATGACATACAGATGTGAGACATGTCAATTAGGTAAGGCTCATAAGTAGTCATATAATAAGCATTGATTCATGTATTCAAAGAAGCTTGAATTGGTACACACAGATGTGTGGGGACCATCAAAGGACTTTAGCATTAATGGTTCAAGATATTATGTTGTTTATGTTGATGATGCTACCGAGTGGATCACCATAAATGTGATCAAAGATAAATCACAGGTATTCAATACATTTAAACATTATCGTGTGTATGCAAAGAGAATCATAGGTCAAAAGTTGAAGAGACTAAGGTGAGATGGAAGGGAAGAGTATTTCTCTAATGAATTCAGTGATTATTTGTGGAATGTAGGTATAAAAAGGGAAGTTACTTGTAGGTACTGTCCTCAACAAAATGGTGTAGCAGAAAGGAGAAATAGAACTCTTGTTGAGTTTGTAAGGTCACTGATGAAGGAGAAAAATGGTCCCAATTATTTGTGGGTTGAGGTTGTAAATACAACCACATACTTGGTTAATAGATGACCTCTTTCTTCTAACTCGACTTAGATAGCTAGGGAAAATGGCAAACTAGGTAGTTGCAAGGGTTCCTGGCTACCATGCAACTCAAGTAGCTAGCTCGGCTGCCATGCAACTCAAGTAGCTAACTTGTTTTTTCCAAAAGTGTGATACTTTGGTATTACAAATTAGGTGTCTTGATTAGGAAAAGTAGGATTTTCTTGCTCATTGTAATGGCCAAAAAATGGGACTACTTGAAAATTTCCATGATGACTCAAGTTTGGAAGAAAACTTAGAGAATCCTAACGACAATCCTAGATGTAGTTATTAGCTTGGATTTAAGAAACCATGCATCCGAGTAGGTTGATAAAGTTTTCTTTGAAAGTTTTATATGATTTGATCCCCATACGTGATAAGAATCTTAATAAAATCAAATGGAACTCAAATCAATTGAACTTTCAAGTTCAAAGGATAGTTGTTGAGGTTGTAGCTAGGAATGACCAAAACCCTCACCACCTTGCATGGAAGCAAGAAGGAAAGTTCAAGAGTGACTCTCCTCTCATCCACCCCTACCTCCCACATGTTCAAGCCATTGGCAACAACCCCATGCTTTGCCACATGCTTGAAAACAAGGAGAATAGGGAGTCGAGGATCCTTGTCCATGAGGAAAATACAAGCAAATGCAATTATCCTACTCATGCAAAGGAGAGACATGCATAGGCACACACACACCACTCTCACACACTCACAAGACACAATACATGTAAATGTAAATATTCTTCTTGGAGTAAATGAGAGCATCTTCCATTGATAAATGATCTTACTTGAGAGCACGTCGAACAAAAGCTCCCCTCTTTACAAAAATTATCTTATATTTATAGGCTAAACTCTATTCCCCATGTGCCTATTTGAAAAGTAAAAAAGGTGATTCTCTCTCTAACTGCCAATCTTCTAGGATATTCTTTCCTAACAAACAAATCTTCATAAAAGCATGCATGGGGATTTCTAGGATTTCTATGTGGGATTTTCTTTAAGAGATCAAGAAAAGAAAAATACCCAAGGTCACCTATACTATGGTATAAGTAAAATATCAAAAAGTGATTTGTGGAGAGTGTTCACATGTGACACTCAAATGTATACAAAAAAGGTTATTTCTCATGGTCTAGGGAGGGTTCTTATGCACAAATGAGGATGTATGCATACCCTACAACCCAACACTCTCCCCTCCCTAGACTTTTTCGTCCTTGAAAAAGCTAAGAGAAGAGGATCATACACCGTTGAACTTGATCCAAGTAGAAATCTTCAAGTTTTCAAAAATTTGCAATTCTCGAGTCTGCAAGGCTTCAAGCTGCAAGTCTTCAATCTTTAATTCAATGTGAAAATCTTCAATCTTCAAAGCTGAGCGACACAATCTCCTTGGGGGGTAGTCAGCCCAGCATTCCTCCCACTATGCAGTCTATTGTATGGCTGGAAATGCCTTCTCCAGAAGCTCCAAAACCTAAAATGACATACAAAAGAGCAAGTAGACTACATCTCGTAATGAGATAAACATTCATTTCAAATTTAATTTCCACATCAGGGGCATCCTCTTCTGCAAGACTTTTCTTCTAGAGAGAAGTCTTGAAAATTTGATTGTTCCTGCAATCCAAGAAGTACAGCTAAAGAGCAAGGATCATCACAAGAGCCTATATATCCCTTATATCTTCATTCTTAAACATGCTATCCCCAATTGAGTGTGAGACTTATTTTAATGTATGGCATGAATGTGGGTTTACATTTATCTTATGGCCCTGCTATCACTTATACAATGTTCATATCAACAAACTTGCTAATCAATATGACTATTAAGCGTTCATAAAAGTTGAGACAATAGTGAAACATTATGACTCTTATCATTCTACAAGCATTCAAACAGCTTATCCAGAGTCATTCATGTTAAGCACAATAGCAAGTTATCTATAGGAGGTAAGAAGGATCAATGCTGAAGTTCTGAGTGTGTTGGCTTGCAATAGATTAAAAAATAAGCCTCAAACGAGCATTGTGAAACTAGAGAGTTACTTCCCTAGCAAAAAAACAATTACTCAAGTTCTGTGACTTCACACTTAATTAATTCAGAATAGGTCTGAATCCATACAACATTTCCCTCTAATTAACAACTTCTTCAACTTCTCTGCCTAAAATATTTATCAGTCAGTTTGTGAGCAAAAGACAGCACCCCAAGCATTCATGAAACTCAAGGAATTCCTTCTAGGTGTAGTTTTGGTCACCAACCCTAGTTTAATGCCCCACCACCTATCAACCTAGATACCTGAAGAGCAAAACAAACATTGAAACTGTATCAAAAACTTTCCTGTACTTTTAGCCAAGAAACGAACGAGAGCTTGGAAAGATAGCAGAGAAAGGATGAAAAGACAATGGGCTAAGAAGATGAGCGACTTAGAAGAAAGCATAAGAGAAACAAAAGACAAAATTGTTGAACTCACCTCTCAAACACACTCTCACATACCACCACCACCATCATCCCTATCATCATCTAATCCACCACCTTTCAACCCACCTTAGACAATTCCACCACCTCCTAGAGTAGGATCAGTGTTAGCCGATGCCACTCAAGAGGACAAAGACATGATGCTTAAGGCATATCAGGCCAGAATCCAAGAAGGGCCAAATGTGATGGATCATGACAAGTGCTATCCTAGAGTTGAACTAGAGATAGAAAGAACCAAGCTTTGCACGAAAATGGTAGCCTTGGCTCAGACCATGTTTGAAGCTAGTCACCTCTTCAACTACACTTGGATGAACTATTAGAAAAGTTAGAGAGCATAATTGCGAGATTTGCCAAGGAAGAAAATTCCCAAGGGAGAGACGAGGTAAGTAAAAGAAGTGAATTCAACTTGTGGATGACGCGCATGATCAATTCCCACAAGACATTCCTTCCATTTATGAGGAACAAGAGAGTACCCAATCTTAGGAGAGATTAGACTTTGAGTCTAATTCCTTATAGGAGCTACCCCAGTTCACAGATCCATGGGAATTTAAGTACACATGTATGAGAGCACCCACAGTCATGGTAAAAAACAAAGACTCAGTCATACCTAGGAACAGAGAGGTAGTGAAAAACACAAAAGTGCAGTGCAACCTCACTTTAGAAGAGCTACTCAAAGTTAGGCGAGAGATATGGAAACATGTAGCCAATCAAGTGCCAGAAGTAGAGAAACCTTGTTCCCAGGTAGGATCCCATAGAACGGTGCTAGAAATACCTCTCGACAAGATAGGAGATATGAGTGAAGGAGAAGAAGGAAACACCTATCTTCCCATCACCCATCAAGGATACACAACCAAGGCAATTCTAGACTCTAGTGCAGGAGTTGCAATCGCTACCACTTCCTTATGGAAGCATTGGGGCAAGCCAACACTCAGGCCCATGAGGATAAAATTGCAGATGGTTGACGGTCATATAGAGAGAACCTCAGGGCCGTTACAAGGAATAACTCTCAATATGCGACAGTTGCAAGTGGTACAAGATTGGGGAACCAACTCCTTGTACTTGCAACACTTAGGTGTCACGACCAAAGTTCATCTCAAGGATTACTCCCATCGAGACGTACCCCCCATCCAATGGAATCCCATCCATAGAGCCAAAGATAATACTGAGGTAGTACATTCCATAGGATCACGATCCTCATGGATGCATGAATACACTCACTTATGGATGTGTAAAGTACCAGTAGAAGAAGAGAAGAGAGAAAAGGCTAGAGAGATAGCTGCCAAGGAAACCCATAGATCAATTCAAGACCTGGCCTATGCACCTATAGTATTCCCTAACGAAGAATTTGAACCTCATGGCTGGGTAGAAATTTTAGCAACAATGGATGTAGCCATCAATGAAGAACAATGTACACCCCACTGTGATGAGGATGGCTATGACATTTCAGTTTTCTCCATAGAGGCAATCATGGGAGATTCGGTTCAGGAAGAATGTGAGCCTAGCACTGATGCATTCGAGGATGCAAGTGACTCCGATTTAGAGTCAATCATTATGGACCCGCCTTTTGCATTAGATGAAGAATACTTCTATGAAGTAGAAGTTCACTCTTAGACACATGAAGAGTTCACAAATGATGTAAGGTTAACCACGAAAGTGGCCACCAAGAGTGAGGGCAAGAAAAGGAAGAAGAGAGAAGTCACACCAGAAGAGAAAGAATCTTTGTTTGAGGTCCTTGAAAATTTTAAGAAGTATGAAATAGATGATAGGAGAGTCATGATAAGAATTCCTTAATGCAAGGCACAATCAGGAGAGGCCTATGATAACAAAGAAACCACCAAGAAAATAGTGGTATCCATAGAAGAAAGAAAAGAGAGATGCACTTACATAGGACATGACCTGACGGAAGAAGAAGAGCAAGAGTTGATTGCCTTGCTAAGAGAATACGGAGATGTATTTGCTTGGAGTTACAAGGACTTGAAAGGTGTGGACCCTGACATATGTTCACACACTATCCCCATGACCTCAAGTGCCAAACCCTCTAAGCAAAAGCCATACACATATAATGATAATTATGCTGCCAAGATGAAAGAAGAGATAGATCATTTGGTTGAAGCTGGATTCATCTATGAAATTGAGCACACTGAATGGGTATCCCCCATTGTAGTTGTGCCAAAAAAGAAATGGAAAGTTACATGTGTGCATTAATTTGAAGAAAGTTAATGCAGCCACAATTTGAGATAACTATCCGCTTCCGATCACTGAGCATCTATTAGAAAGAGTAGCTGGCAAGGAAGTGTATAGCTTCCTTGATGGATTTTCTGGTTATAATCAGGTAGCCATAGCTCTAGAAGATGAGCATAAGATGGCTTTTGCCACAGAGTGGGGCATATTCGCCTTTAGAGTAATGTCCTTTGGTCTCACTAATGCGCCTGCTACCTTTCAAAGACTGATGTGTCACGTATTTAAAGCATTTCTACGGAAGAATGTGGAAGTGTATGTGGATGACCTTTATGCACATTCCAACATTAGACAGACACATATACTTGAACTTAGGCAAATCTTTGACAAATGTAGAGAATATCAAGTCTACCTGAACCCAAAAAAATGTGCTTTTATGGTTAGGCAAGGCAAGATTCTAGGACACATAGTGTCAAAGAATGGCATATCCAAAGATGAGGAGAAAGTGAGAGCTATTGCAGAACTACCTAGGCCAAAGAATGTCAAGGAAGTACAAGCTTTCATGGGGCATTGTGGTTATTAACGACGTTTCATACATATGTATGCCATCATTGCAAAGCCTCTGTACGGCCTTTTGACCAATTTTGAGTGGACTGATGAATGTGAGAACTCCTTGAATGAGCTTAAACGACAATTATGTTCATCACCAATCTTGACTACACCAGATTGGAATAAGCCCTTTCATGTTCAGGTGGATGCATCCAATTATGCTATTGGATGTGTGCTAGCACAACCTACTAGTGAAGGTAATATGGATCTTGCAATTGCCTATGGTAGTAGACAATTCAATGCAGCTGAACAAAATTATACCACCACTGAACGAGAAGTATTAGGCATGGTGTATGTAGTTAAAAAGTTTAGACACTATTTGCTTGCAAATAAGTTTAAATTCTTTATTGATCATGAAGCATTGTTGTACTTGGTAAACAAGCCATGCAATACAGGTAGATTAGTAGGATGGTTTCTCTAACTAATGGAATATGACTTTGAAGTAGTGGTAAGGAAAGGCAAGACTCATTTGAGAGCTGACCATCTCTCTAGGCTCACCTTTGGAGAGGCACCACAAGGAGTATCAGATGATCTTCCCTATGCTTACTTGTTTAATTTGGAAGTGGTACCTCAGTGGGCTAAGCCACTAGTGCCACTATTGACATACGGGCCTAACCACCTAGTAATAAACACTCAAGATATAGAGGTAGTGAAAGCCCAAAAGTACCACATCATGGTAGGAAGTATGTACAAGCATGCGGATCAAGGAATATTAGCCTGTTGTGTGGAAGAGGATGAGTACGCAAAGTGGTTGCAATTAGCACATATAGGTGCATTAGAGCAACATTACTCAAGGCAACGAACCCTACAGATGCTAAGGAGACTCGAAGTGCATTGGCCAACTATGGAAGCAGATGTCCATAAGTTGTGTAAGGAATGCCCAGTGTGTCGTATTAGACCACCTGTGGAGCATGCTACACTGTACCAAGTGTCTCTAATACCAGATTGGAGTGAACCATTGGTAGCCTTCTTGAGGATGAAAAGATTCCCTCAAGATATGATATTGGCCAGACTAAGAAGTCTAGAACAAGAAGCCCTAGATTACTCACTCATTGGTGATAATCTATACAAGCGTGGTAAAGATGGTTACCGCAGATTATGTGTCCATGAGAGCAAATATTTTAAGATTTTACAAACTAGTCACCAGGGTGTAGGAGTGTCACAAAAATTCAACGATGATGTGGCAAGGCTCCAACCTTTTCCACTGAATTCGGCCTTGATGATATCCTTGAGAGCGCTAAACAAGGATCAATTCATCAACCTACCTAGCGGCTACGGCTCTTAGAAACTTACCGTGAGATGGTTCAAACTTGGAATAACATGCCACTATTCATTAAGTATAATCCCTGTTATGCTGCCATACTCAGAAGACGCACATGGCCGGAGTTTGACATCATTGTGAAGAATGTTAAAGGCTGCACAAAGTGGCTCAATTACATATACCTGGCACTACCATGGGGACAAGCTACAGTGGGCTACATGATCTCCACCATCCACCACTAGGGAGTCAGAATGCGAAACATCCCAAATGTAATGGCTCATATGCGCACTAAGGTATTCGAGTTGATGTTGGTTACCTTCAGAACCTTAAAAAATATTCGAGATCCACATTTCTCAGGTGTCGGATTCACAGTAGGTATTCTCGACTTGGTCGACGATATGAGTACAACCCCCTCCATCCAGGTGGTATATGCATGGCACACACGAATTAAATACCTCCCTGCTTGCTACAAGCAAACATTTGAAGAGATGTTCATCACTAGGTTCTGAGAATACCACTCGGAAATCTTTGTTCCCAGACCCTCCCATCTACTCCAACTCTCTGCTACAGAGAGAACCTTACACTCCAAACAATTATGTATGCCACATCCGGACGTCCCAAGTCCGGTGGATTAGGATGCCCTCCTAACAGATTTAGCAAAGGGCTTGAGGCTAGTAGAACACCATTTATCCACTAACGTGGATGAATATTATGTGAAATGCTCAGTCAAACAAGCGTCTGTCAAAGATGACAAACGCGAGAGAGGGGGGGTGTTGGCAGCATTCAAGACACCCAAGGACTCATAAGACAAGGAAACCAAAGAAGGGAGTCAGAGTGGAGAGAGAGCACAAGCAGACAAAGTAGTGAGCGAAGATCTCGCAAATAGGCCATCCAAATTTTCCAACAACCTCATTGGAACAGTGATTTTCATCACTACCTTAACCTTGTAAATACCATTTTTGGATAGTTTCGACTCTATTTTGTGCAAGACAAGGAGTCTTTGAGCTTGAGGAGCATTAGGAGTACCTACCTATCAATTTTCATATTTTGTAGACTCCATTTGAGCCCTCAAATAGGCCCTAGAACCTAATTTTTAACTAGGCCAGACAGTAGGTCGGGACAGGGCCAAAACTAGTCAAAAACTATAAAAAGAGCTAGAGAGCTCATTTTTGGTGTTAGCTTGTGGTAGTTTTGAACTTGTATGAGAACTTGGTTGTAATAAAAGTGATTCCATTATCTTGCTCTCTTTGTTCTTACCATGTGAGTGCATGTGTGTGTATGTGTGTGCATGTCCGTGTGCTTCTCACTCACACATTTGTGCCTTCACTTGCTCGAGGTCTTCATACCATCCTCATGTCTTCTTAGATTGACATTAAAGGAGGTTCTACTCATCGCTGAGCTACAACCACATTCACGAAGAAGGCTTCTCAATCCATTTTTGATTATGTAGCAAGGATGAAGGACATTGCAGATGCATTAGGAGCAGTTGATGAAGATATTGAAGAGGAGAAATTGGTAAGGCAAATCCTCACAGGTTTGAGAGGAGATCATAAATGGAAGCCATTGGTTTTTTCTACTGAGAATTATCACTAGATCATTTCTCTCCTAGTTTGAATCAATTGCTAGGACATATGCTAACCTTTGAGCAGGATGTCAAAGGTGATGTTGATAAAAGTACAGGTCAATCAATGTACTCAAAGGACAAGAAGAAGTTTAACAAAGGCAAGCAACAATTGAATGAAGAAGAAGGTACAACTAACCAGGCTAACTTCCTAAAAGGAAGAAGTGGTGGAAAAGGAAGAGGAAGAGGCAGGTGTAATAAAGATGGAGCCAAAGCTTGCTGATTTTTGGTAAGACTAATCATTTAGCTCATGATTGTTGGCATAATAATCAGAATAATGGAGGATATAATCAAGACTTTAACTCAAGAGGAATAGGTAATAGAAATTAGAGAGGTAATTTCAGAGGTAGAGGTAGTAGAGGTTTCTTTGGAAGAAATGCAGGTAGAGGATTCTAAAGTCAATCCTACAATAATACCTACTACAACTATGCTTCAAATCAGAAGGAAGATTCAACTTTTATCATTAATGCAACTTGTGAAAGACAAAGTGAAGATCAAAGAGTCTTCTACATTGGCTTAAGGTGTAGCAACCACCTGAGTGGTAACATAGCTTTGATGACTGATTTGTAGAATAAAGTAACTAATCATGTGGTTCAAACAAATGATAATACAAAGCACAATGTGAAGTCAATTGGATCAATGAAGGCTAAGGATGGGAGCACTCTTCTAAGTAAGGTTATGTATGTTCCTACGATTCCAAAGAATCTGATAAGTCTAGGGCAAATTGTTGAGAAAGGTTATGAAGTAAGGTTCACTAATGATGGAGTTTTTGTGGAAGACCCTAGCAATGGGTATAAACAAATTTGTTTCAGGGAAGAAAGAAAGAAGGCTCTTCACATTGAAGATTCAAGGCAATGTTGCTCATGCCTTGTTCACTTATGGAGGACATAAGATCTCTGAGTTAGATCTTTGGCATAAAAGGCTTGGACATTTCAATGAAAGAGGTATTAAGGATATGGTTAACAATGGTTCAGTTATTGGATTACCTAATGTTGTAGGTCAATATATGACATACAGATGTGAGACATGTCAATTAGGTAAGGCTCATAAGCAGTCATATAATAAGCATGGATTCATGTATTCAAAGAAGCTTGAATTGGTACACACAGATGTGTGGGGACCATCAAAAGACTTTAGCATTAATGGTTCAAGATATTATGTTGTTTATGTTGATGATGCTACCAGGTGGATCACCATAAATGTGATCGAAGATAAATCAGAGGTATTCAATACATTTAAACATTATCATGTGTATGCAGAGAGAATCATAGGTCAAAAGTTGAAGAGACTAAGGTCAGATGGAGGGGAAGAGTATTTCTCTAATGAAATTAGTGATTAATTGTGGAATGTAGGTATAAAAAGGGAAGTTACTTGTAGGTAATCTCCTCAACAAAATGGTGTAGCAGAAAGGAGAAATAGAAATCTTGTTGAGTTTGTAAGGTCAATGATGAAGGAGAAAAATTGTCCCAATTATTTGTGGGTTGAGGCTGTAAATACAGCCACATACTTGGTTAATAGATTACCACGTAAAGCTTTGCAGGGTATGACACCATACGAAGCTTGGTGGAGTAAGAGACCTACCTTAGATCATTGCAAAGTATTTGGATGTTTAGCTTATGCATATGTGTCATTTTAGTTGAGGCATAAATTGGAACCTAAAGCTGAAACATATGTGTTTATTGGCTATGATGAAGTTGAAGAAATGCCAAGGTCCGATCCAGAATGTGATGAACCAGAAACTTCAAAGAGTGGAAAACATAGAAGATCATCAAGGCATACATGGAAACCTACAAGGTATAGCTATGACACTTCTTTTTTTACTACTGAAGGTTATGCTTATATGGTGAAAGCAGAGGAAGACCCTTCCTCATATGAAGAGGCAAAAGGTAAGGAAAATTGGGAGAATGTTATGCATGAAGAGTATGATGCATTGATGGAAAATAAGACATGGGACTTGGTTCCTAAACCAAATATTCATAAGATTATTAGATGCAAATGGGTCTACAAGACAAAGACGCATGCAGATGGAAGTGTGTGTAGATATAAATCTAGACTTGTTGTGAAAGGATATGCTCAGACATATGGTATAGATTATGATAAGACTTATAGTCTTGTGGCAAAGATGACAACTATAAGGACTCTCATAGCTATTGCTGCATGTAAAGGTTGGAAGATTTTTCAATTAGATGTGAAGAATGCTTTTCTAAATGGTTATATTTCATATGATGATTTCATGGAGCAACCAGATGGAAGTGTGTGTAGATATAAATCTAGACTTGTTGTGAAAGGATATGCTCAGACATATGGTATAGATTATGATAAGACTTATAGTCTTGTGGCAAAGATGACAACTATAAGGACTCTCATAGCTATTGCTGCATGTAAAGGTTGGAAGATTTTTCAATTAGATGTGAAGAATGCTTTTCTAAATGGTCATATTTCATATGATGATTTCTTTGAAGAGCTTCTTGAGCCACATGATCTCACATGTAGCAAGTGCTAAAGCTCTATACTCAGCCTCAGTAGATGATAATGCAATTGTAGGTTGCTTCTTGGACATCCATGAAATGACTCTTTGACCTAGCATGAAGACATAGCCAGATGTGCTCCTTCGATCCTCCTTTGAACCAGCCCAATCAGCATCACTGAAGCCTTGAGGTTGTACTCCATCTCCATAAGGGTAGTACAACCCTTGGTTGATAGTGTGCTTGATGTACCTAAGCACTCTCTTGGCTGCATTCATATGAACATCAGTTGGTGAATTTAGAAATTGAGAGAGAACTCCTACAACATAAGACAAGTCAGGTCTTGTGATGGTAGCATAATTAAGGCTTCCAATTATGCTTCTATATCCTGAAATATCTTCAGGAGGTTGTCCTTCACTTGCACATAGCTTAGTGTTTGGATCCACAGGTTGTGTGAGTGGCTTACATCCACTCATACCATACTTATAAAGTACATCTAGCAAGTATTTCCTTTGAGCAAGGAAAATACCAGTTTCTACATAAATAACTTCAATCCCAAGAAAGTATTTAAGAACTCCAAGATTTGAAATCTTGAATTCATTTCCAAGCTTGGCCTTGATCCATGTGATACCTGCATCATCACTTCCTATTATAATCAAGTCATCCACATATATGCATACATAGACAACTAGTCCTCCCTCCTTCTTGAGGTATAAGGAAGGATCTCCATCACTTGGCCTGTATCCACACCTGCACAAATACTCCACAAGCCTTTGATTCCATGCCCTAGGAGCTTGTTTTAAACCATACAATGCTTTTCTAAGTTTACAAACAAAATTTGAATATTTAGGGTTCTCAAACCCTAATGGTTGAGTCATGTAGACTGTCTCCTGCAAATCACCATTAAGAAAAGCATTCTTTTACATCCAATTGATAGATTGTCCACCTCCTAGATGTAGCAACCCCAATGATTGCCCTAATTGTTGTCATCTTTGCAACCGGGCTAAATGTTTCTTCATAGTCAATCCCATAGGATTGAGCAAATCCTTTTGCCACAAGCCTTGCTTTGAACCTAGCAATTGAACCATCAGAATTTCTTTTCACTTTATAGACCCATTTGTTGCCAATTACCTTCATCCCTTCTTGTCTTGGAACAAGACTCCATGTGTTGTTGTCTTCAAGGGCTTTGTACTCTTCTTCCATAGCTTCATGCCACTCCTTTGTGTCTTTGGCCTCTTCATAGGTAGAAGGTTCATGATCTTTGATAACCTTAGTCATGAAAGCATAATGCCTAGCAATATAACTATCATAAACAAGCATTGAGATTGGATGTTTTACCCTTGTTGACCTCCTTTCTTCTCCTTCTGGTGGAATGAACCTTCTTTGCCTTGGTGCCTTGATTTCTGCTTTTGATGTAGCTCCCCCTTCTAACATAAGTTCTTCAAAGTCTTCAACTTCATGTCCATCTTCATCCAGCTCTACCAATCTTGCCTTTCCTTTATTCACTATTTGATGGGCTGAATCCATGCTTGAACTCCTTTGTATGCTTGGACCACTAATTTCCAAGCTATCTTGAAACCTAGCTTCATATCTTCTCTTTGCTTCTTCAATATCTTCATCTTGCAATGGAGCTTTGGAAGCATACCATGGTTTGAGTTCATCAAACACTACATCTCTAGATACCTTTAACTCCTTTGTATTAGGATTGCAGCACCTGTAACCTTTTTGCTCCATAGCATAACCAATAAACATACATCTTTCAGCCCTTGCATCCATCTTACTTCTCAACTCTTGTGGCACATGTGTGTAGCATACACAACTAAAGATTCTAATGTGTGAAAGGTCTGGTTTCCTTCCACTCCATGCCTCCTCAGGTGTCATGTCATGTACCCCTGATGTGGGACACCTATTCTTCCTCTCTGCCACCCCATTTTGTTGGGGAGTGTACCTGCAAGTGATTTGCCTCTTTATACCTTGGTCCTACAAGAAATCACAAAAAGCATGGGAGAAGTATTCTCCCCCTCCATCGGACCTTAGGGTTTTGATGTAGCAACCTGTCTCCTTTTCAACTTGTGCCTTGAATCTTTTGAATACATCAAACACATCTGATTTTTGCTTTATACAATACAACCATACTTTTCTTGAGTAGTCATCTATGAAGGTTACAAAGTACCTATTACCTGCAAGAGAGGGCTCTTTGGTTGGCCCCCACACATCTGTGTGCACAAGGTCTAATGCACCATGTGCTACATATCCACTCTTCTTGAAGGGCTGCCTAGTAGACTTGCCTAGTTGACAAGCTTCACACATCTCATGAAACATTTGTAATGAAAAATGTGGTAAACCTCTTACCAATTGCCTCTTCTCCATGTCTTTCAACCTTTGAATGTTGATGTGACCACACCTTTTATGCCACAAATCCAAATCTCCAATCTTCTTGTCGCCATAGGTGATGAACATTGCCTTGTTGCTTTGTTCTTTGCCAATGTCAAGAGTGAACATTCTGCCTTCCTTCTTTCCTTTGGCTATCAGCTCATAGCCATTCCTTGGGTCTTCAATAAAGCATCCTTTGTGGTTGAACTTGACTTAGTATCCCTTTTCAACCATTTGTCGAACAGAGATTAAGTTCTTTGTAATAGTAGGAACATGCAATACCTCGGATAATCCTTTTGCTTTGTGGTTGCCTTCAAGCTTCACATCTCCCATTTGTTGTATCTCATGCTCTGTGTTTTCTCCTATCTCCACAAATCCTCTTTGTGTTGGGTGCTTGAAGATTGCTGAAGTACTCCTCTTTACCTGACATGTGGTTACTACAACCACTATCTATATACCACACCTCATCATGTGGTTGACCTTCACTTTTATGCTTCATAGCTAACAAATGCTCATTTTCTGAATTTGTTGAGGAGTTAGCATAATTACCTTTCCCTTTGTAATTGTTCCCACCTTGCCTTTGCCAACAATCCTTGGCATAGTGTCCTTGCTTCCCACAATTGAAGCATCCATTTGAGTTGGAGTATCCTCGACCTCCATATCTTCCTCCTCTACCTCTTCCTCTTCCTCTTGATGATTGACCTTCATCTTGGCTTGATTGATTCCCTTGATAGCTTTGGCTGCCTTGTTGGTAGTTGCTTCTACCTCTTCCTCTTGAAGCACCTCTATTGCCTTTACCTCTTCCTCCTTTGCCTGCATAGAAGAGTTGGTCTTGGCTGCCCTTTGACTTGTTGCCCCCATGGTTGAGCTCCTCTGTCACCATAAGAGAAATAAGTTGCTCAAAATCTGGTAATGAATCCCTTACATACACAGAGGTTGTGAATGCCTTCCATTTATCATCTTCTCTAAGCTCATTAAGTGTGTGGGCAACTAGGTCATCATCATCTACAACACATCCTATTGAACCAAGTGCATCCGAGATCTCTTTTACTTTGGGTATGAAGTCATTAATGCTGTGATTTGACTTCGTAAGGTTGTTGAGCTCATTCTTGAGCTGAATTTTTCTAGCCTTTGTAGAGGTAGAGTACAACCTTTCTAAACACTCCCAAACCTTCTTAGATGTATCTAGGTCTTGGATATGACCTATCATGGAGTTACTTATGTGTTGAGAAAGAATGAAGATCACTCTCCTATCCCTTTCTTCCCATTCTCTAATGGATCTCCTTTGATTCTCAGTAGGTGTATGTGGATCTATGTATGGCTTCACCGCAGTACCACTAACCAACCCCCAAAGACCCTTTCCCATGAGGAAGTTAGAGATTCTAAACTTCCAAGGTTGGTAATTGCTTTTTTCAAGCTTCTCAATCTGAGTATTATAGTCTCCCATTGTGTATGAGACTATATGTGGATCCTAATCCCTCCTTGGATTGTGATAGATGTGAGAAAGAATGATATGTTACCTTCCCACAAGAGTCTCCACTTGTCGTGAACTTTCGATGATGATAGAAGCTCCCCCTTGCTTCAAATCCTTCTTCAAATCTTGCTGGTCTTGCTTCAATCCTTGGCTCTCAAGCAACTTCAAGGCCTCCTCTTGATGTCTTCAATGCTCAATGATGAGCTCTGATACCACTGATGGAGTATATCCACTCCTAGTTGCAGCAGAAGAATGATAGGCCCTTCCTAGGACCAAATAGTTCACTACCACAGTCCACCAAAAATTGAATTGCTCTCTGAAATTGAAGACTAAACCTATGAAATTTTGCACAGTAAACCTAGACTCTCTAAGCTTTTCAACAAGCCATAGATCACTCAATTTGGAGAATGTTAGCTATGCCAAACGCCTTGCACATGACAGACCAAAATCTGCCCAAACTGGTGCTTGCACCTATGTGTACCTCCCAACACACATATATTTGGAAATATGCAGAGATCAGATCAGAGACCTTTCAAGCTCAATATACTCAAGATTAATCAACACTTGATACTAAGATTACATCCAAAAGAAAGCTTACAATCATAGAAACAAAATGAGCTATCTTGCAAATGAATCGGACTACTACACAAAGAGATATGGGTGATCAAAGATCACTTCCTATGAGAAAACTTCAGCAAGCAAGGGGCTTGCTTAGCTAGGGGCTAGCTTAGAAGTGGATTAAACACTCCTAATGAGAGCCTAAAAGTGCTCAAATGGTAGAGGATGATAGCCAGGACTTTGCTCCATGTCTTTGCTTATATAATGCTCAAAAAGGTGGTTGTAAATTTGAATTCAAAAATGCCCTCCAAATGATCCCGACTTTTCTCCATCAATTAGGTGAGTAAAGGGCTGAGAAAACTCGTGGAAAAGTAGTTGTATATTCTACCAAAAAGTGTGAGTGATGTGGCACTTCAACTTAGCATGAGTTCCCACACTTGAGATTGCTAAAATTCTAACAATTTATAAACAACAACTAAAAATACAAAACCAAGCTATAAGTTTACCTAATCATAGAATATTCTCCCATGAAATGATTGCACCTTGTCACTGTAAATCTTGCAACAGTGCAGTCAATCCATAACGATATCCGAAAGATTCTTTGGTTCCCGTCGGAGGATGACCCACTGCCAACTCCTATAATAAATATGCAAAATGTTAGATGAACATACATGATGTGCTGAACAAAAGAAAAATTCAATAATTAACATGATACTTACAAATTGCAAAGAAACACCCTAGAAAAAGAATTTTGAGATGGCCGATACATATCATACATCTCTTAGCAAGGAAAAAAACTCCAAATGTGTGATTGTGTAGGCTAATTCTGAGATTGTCCTCATGTAGGAATCAAAGACCATGAAGAGTCACCTCAGGATAATGTTATGAATCTTCGAAAAGTGATGAAGGCTTTAAGAGGCAAAAGGAAGTGTGGGAAGCAAGACTTTAGCAAGAAATGGCTATGAATATGATAGCACAAATGCTTGCCCATGGAAATTATCCAACACTTGGAAATGATTATAACCACGATTGTGAAGTAATCATAAAGGAATCACGAGAGCATCTAACACATAAGGAAATGGTTTTATAACCTTGCATCGAGTATAAGGTTGACGCATTAAGCACAACGCAACAGATTAGGGGGAAGAATATGAGGAAAACGGATATGTGAGAGAGAGAGACAAAGAAAGAGAAGAAGAGAGAGAGAGAGAGAAAGAGAGAGAGAGTGAGATTTGGGGTTTTATTTCTTATAATTGTCATAATTTTTCCTTGAACCAAATCGTTTTATTGAAACCATTTAGTAAGAGAAGAATATATAAAGAAATTAATATAAAGAAAGATTTTACTAATTTTTTTTCAAGTGTGTTCCATTCTTTTCAAGAAGTAATAATATGGATTTCCCCCATGGATTTTCTCGAGATAAGCTCCAACTTTGAAGTAAAGAGACGTGATTGAAGAAAAGCACTTAGAGGTTTTGTGAAGACCGAAGCGAAGAAAAGAGTGAAGTGGCGTCTTTCGCCCACTGTTGTCGAGAAGACCCATCTAGTTTTTGTTACCTTATCCGCACTGTGGCATAACATTTAATTATTTGAGATTGTATCAACCGCAGTCACACTCTCACACCCATTTGTATATTGATCATGATCATCGAGCATAGTTTTTTATCTGGAACTATTGAGTTGGGTGTTTTATTGAGAGTATTGTATTTCTCTTTCCCGTTCACGATGCGTACGTCTATGATCCCATGTGGCCGAGGTCTTTTCCCTTTCTCTTTCGAAGCATGGGCCCATCACATTCGATGATCGACCACCGTATAGGGCAAGGCACCCAGCCTGCAGACACTGCTCGTTAGACACGGATGACACACCCACACATGCACATAAAGCATGGGGCCTGATCCAACCCCATACCAAGGCATCACTCCGTTGACCTTCTTCTTCCCGATAAGGTGTGAAAAGAGGAAGAAAAGTGTCATACACATCTTTGGAGCTAATTGATGTCTCCTTGGTACATGAAAGAAAATGGATAAATTGCATCCTCCCCAAAAGCAACATCATGAATAACCAAAATGTGTTTAGTCTATGGATGATAGAGACGATACCCTCTACTTTCATAATTGTACTTAAAAAAAAAACATTCGACTCCTTTAGCATCCGACTTTTGGCATTGATTTTCAAGCACTAATGCATATGTCAGACAACCAAAGACACCTAGATGAGCAACAGATGGCTTGCAACCATGCCAATATTGATATGGAGTGATAGAGTGCAATTTTTTAGTGGGACACTTGTTAAGTGCATATGGTATACGAATAGTAGCCTCAAGCCAAAAACTTTATGGTAAAGGCTAACTTTGACCATACACCTCACCATCTCCATGAGTGACCTGTTCTTCCTTTCAACAACTCCATTCTTTTGAGGTGTATACAATATTTTACACTCATGTTTATCCCATGTTTATCCAGAAATTCATTAAAATTAGAAGGCATATACCCCCCCCTCCCCCAACCAGAATGGAGGGTGCCCATCTTACATGGTGATAGATTTTTAGCCAAAATTAGAAACTATTTGAAGCACATAAACACTCTAGGATTTGCTTTTAGTGGATATACCCATGCATGCCTAAACAAATCATCAATGAAAGTCATGAAGTGAAGATAGTTCCCAAAAGAATGTGTTTGCATAGGACCACAAACATCACTATGAACAATCTGCAATTTTTTAGTAGCTCATATTGAACCATCTTTAGGGAAGCACAAATGCTGCATTTTTTCCAAAATACACCCTTCAAAGACATACGAGGTGCCTCAGGTTTGGGCAAAGAGGAAATCATTTAAGATTTATGTAGGCATAGCAAACTAGCAAATTTCAGAAGACCAAAGCATGCATGATAAAGCTTTGCATTTGACATAGTCTGAGAATCTTGATCTGCACATGCTGAATCATTCATACATTTTGCATAATCCATGAGCATATATAGCACATGACATAAAATGCCAAAAGCAATAATGATTTTTCCATTTGAAATATCATGAATTATACATCTATCATCCACAAATTTCACAAAAATGCCGATCTTGGCTAAGCAGAACTAATAATAGATTTTTTTTTATCACTAACACAAATAAAGCATCCTATAATTTAAAAGAACTACCATCAATGGCAGTCAAAATGATCATACCAGCTCCCATGATAGGAAAAGAGGAGCTATTGGTGCATGTGATACTATTCTCTATAGGGTGTTTGGATACTTTATTTCAATGCAATCTTATAGTAACCAAATTATAGGTTCAAGAATGGGGAGTTACGAATACAACAATATTCATAAACATGCATTTTTCTTCCTTACAGTTTATTCAAATACTCATTATACAAAACACTCTTTCACACCAACACAGTATAGAATCATAACACTGTAACAAAAAGTGGAATCTTTGACTATAGAAGGAGTATAACACTGCGTTATAGTATCTTCTTACAAATAATTCCTTTGGATTCTATAGACTTCACTAGTATTCACACTCTACATATCTTTTTTCTTTGTACTTCGTTACTTTCGGAATGCGTACCATAGGGAACAAGAGCAAACTTGTTCATAATCGATACACACCATTCCAAACTTCTAGAATACAAAATCACCAAAATTACCAACTCTAAAAACTCTTAGAATCTCCAAAAATGCCCATCCCATTACATTAGAATGATATTTTTACAAGGAAGTCGTCGCCCACACCAATTTCTAACACTAGCATGCACGGTGGATCCGAACCCGCTGATTACAAAGGAAAAATTTATAAGTCATCATCCTGATTCTACATGAGTCCAGAAATATAATTGTCTCTATATCATAGTGTAACTCATTGAACATCTCCCTAAGATTTTCCTCTGCTACTTGTATCTCTGCTTCAAGAAACTCTTTTGGATCTAGGAGTTGTTAAGTAGAACTTCTATGACTAATTACAGAGGCTCCTAATTTAAGGATATGCTACTAAAATACCTCTAATAACTTATCGAAATCTATAGTAACATCAGAAAGCTGGTTTATATACTCCACCATTTTCTTCACCGCTTCTTCTAAATTTACTTTATAAGTTAAGTCCAAAATTGTTGCGTCTTTCCAAAGCTACTCCATCTCCGCTTCTTTATCTGCCATTCTTACGGTGTTGCGTCCATTGATTAACTTGCTTCTCCAGCTCTGAGATCCCTACAACTGTGTCATCACTGTATCTAAGCTTTGTTGAACAATACAAAGCTTCTCTTCTAAGGCCGGGAACTCCGACTGACGTTCTGCTAGTCTCTCTTCCACTTCCGCAGTCGATATACTTTGGCATTTTATCTCACCACTCTACTCTTTGAGTTTTTCCTTTAGTTTTTGCATTTCTTGCTCTATCTTTTGTAACTTTGCAGCTAACTGTTTATTAGTTTTCTTCAACTTATGTTGTGCCTTCTATGTTTGCCCGGCTTTTGCTTGTAGTCTAACTATAATTTTTTATTTTTTCTTCGATAGTTACTTGCAATTCTCTATAACACCTTCATTTAGGTCCTCCATTATTTCTTCATGGACTACACAATCTCGAGCAGTAGGCTCTAATCTAGCGACTTCTACCTCAGTCGGAAGTCGATTAATTTCTTCAATATTCATTTGGGATTTCTCTGCAGATCACCTATCCTTCTCCAAAATCATAGAATTATATTTGTTTTGAAACTCTTCTAACTTCACTGCACTCCATGATAAACCTCTGACCAAGTTACCGAGTGGTTCCGGTCTAACCATTTCATTATTGTACATCCATGGATATATGAGGTCACTACACCAGACTGTTGGTGCAAATGCCAAGCCTTCACACTTTGCTAGATATTGAAGAAATTATGTGCAACTCTTGAAGAACCACATGAACCATTACTTATGGTTTTCTATCATGAAGCTTTTGTAAAAGTCATTTGACTTCGAGGAATCTTGTAAAGCCACCGTGGAGTTAGATAGAATGGAAATTCACAACTTTACTTAGAGAGAATATCTCTTAGATTTAGCCCAAATTTGAATTCAAATTCAAATTTGAAGAAAGCATCTAATAGATCAGTTGAAGATCTCGCGGACAACACACTCCATTTGAGAGCCATTAATTTGATCATTACTAGAGGTTGAGTATCACACTTCATTGCCCTCGCACCTCACTATCATTCGGCATCATTTCTTTGCCAATGATGTTATAAAATCATGTTCCATGATACATATACATCATTAAGTATCTCTATTGATTTCTCTACCTTTGTCACTCAGAACAATGTACTTGTCTTGCTCATATCTCATTGATCTCTCCATGATTTTCAATGGACTATAGCTTGTTGGAACAAGCTAAAGTCTACTGCAAGCTTTCAAAGCTTGAAGAAATTTCGTTTAGCCAATTGGGAGATAATTGTCTCAAAGTGATCACTGGTCATTCTCAACAAAGTTCCTAAAAAGTTGGGGGTAAGGCTTCAGTCATTAAACTGATTGCTCTATATATAGTCAATCATTTTAAGTGATTTCACTTGGAAACATTAGCTCTGTAAGCTAGTTATATTCCTTCAGAAGGAATTTTTCTAATTGCTACTATGCTGGGAGCACTGAGCTTAAGAACCAGCAGGTGTGTGAACCAAAATAGCATGTTTTTTTGACAACTTGTGAGTTCTAAAGTTATCTATTTTGGATCAATCATTACATTCATCAACTCCAAAGTACATTAGTACTTTATTGGTGCCATTTGGAAGCTAAGAGGGCCTACTACTCAACTCTTAAATGTATGAGGGCTGGTATCAAGCACGTTTAGCAAGTACCACTTAATTTCTTGAGGTGTCTATCCATCTTTCCCAACACAGAGTACGGGAAACTTCACCTTGCCTTCTTCATTCTTCCATCGATCTGTAAGTCTGCAAGATGAAAAGGTGTGTAAGACTGGAATTTTTGGGGATTATCCTCTCAAACAAACTCCTTGTTCCTGTTTTTGTTTTTTATGTTGTTATATTCCAGAGATGTACATGCTTGGAGGAACAAGAAGTTCCTTGCTAGGGGGATAGCCAAGGCCAAAAGCTAGAGAGTTCATACGAGGTACCTACTCATGATGGCCAGATGAGTAGAGGGACCTTAGAGAGAACTCTAGATGGTGATTAGGCAAGGGCTATAAATAGGCTGGGAGGTGAGTTCCAGGCATGTCATTCTCCACTTCTCACATTTGGTATCATAGCCTACTAGAGAGATCCATGGGGGGCAAGGTAGGATGAAGATGAAAAGATTCGATACTATTCGGGGAAACTCATCATCTTCATGGGGGGGGGGGGGGGGCTCACATTGAGGTCAAATGGAGGCATCGTGGATAGCTTGGCAATCTCCAAGTACAACGAAACAAAAAGGGGGTTTCTGGATCAGAGATAGAAGGGTTCGAAAGTGCCTACATCTGCGTACATAGATGAACAAGTAATCCCTCTCCAATTCAGATATAGAAAGAAATCCTCATGTTGTAGAGGTTGGAATTCGAACCCATGACCTCTAACAGTCACTCTGATTGCTCTATCCGCTAAGCCATTATGGCTTGATGCTTATGATGTCGACCATTTATGGATAGCATATAACCGCTGTTGCATACACATAAGATACAAGAAGAGAGTAGAAAGAGAGAAAGAAAGAAAGAGAGATAGGGATAGAGAGAGAAAAAAAGAGATGAAGGAAAGAGAAAGAGAAGAAGGATAAATAAAGAGAGAGAAAGAAAGAGAGAGAAGGAAAAAGAAAGAAAGAAAGAGAAGAAGGAAAGAGAGAAAGAGAAAAAAAAAGAAAGAGAAGAAGGAAAGAGAGAAACAAAAAGAGGGAAAGAGAAAGAAAGAAAGAGAAGGAGAAATGGAAAGAAAGAAAAAAGAGAAGAAGGAGAAAAGAGAGAGATAGGAGGAGAGAAGCCAAGAGAGATGGAGAAGAAAAAAGAAAGCGATGGAGAGAGAGAGAAGGAGAGAGAGAGAGAGAAAGAGAGAGAAATAGAAAAGAGACATAGAGATAAAGAGATAGAAAAAAAAGAGAGGTAGAAAGAAAGAGATAAAGGAATATGGAGCAAGAAACGAACCAAGAGGAAGAGAGAAGATGAAAGTGAAGATTAGAGAGAGAAGGAAAATATTAGAAAGACAGAGAAGAGTAGAGAAAGAGAGATAAGAAAGAAGGGAGTAAGAGAAGAAGCAAGATTAGCATACATATCTTCACAAAAATGACCATAACTCTCTCATATGATGTCCAAAGTGGATGATTCAACTTGATATAGAAAGTAGACTCCAAGGGCTTTCTAATGAGTGGTTGGGTTGGAACCCATCATTGGATGATTAGAAATCACCTGTAGAGAGATTTGAATCTCTCCATATCATTTCAAGAGGTATCACTACAAGGAATATGGGTACATAGCGACGGTTAAGGCAACACAATTTTGTTGTTGTAAAATTGCAAAATGTGTCGCAATGAGTGTCATGCATGAACCGTTGATTGAACAACGACCAAAACTACATTTTTTCCGATGTATAACACGACGAGGTGTGCGACGCTCGCTCTGAGCGTCGCTAAGGCAACGGTTTCAAGTAGTGTCACATTAAGTGACGCTTTTGCATCGCATAAGTGATGCTAAAAAGTTTCGCATAAATTATGCTAAACAATGTCGCTTATGCGACGCCTAACTCCAGTGGCTCTTATGGCGCGTTACGATCGCTTACATGACGGTCTGTTGACGAAAAAAAATTAAAATGTTGGAGGTTCTTTGATCAGTATTTTCACACATCTAATCGAAGAGCTCTCCAACATTCGCAATTGTGTTGCGCTTACGAGCTGAAACAAGTATATGTAGAATTGTTGTTTTGCCTAAGCTCTCTCTTATTGTCTCTCTCTGTCTTTGTTTCTCTCTTTCTACATCTTTCTCTCTTTGAATTCTCTCTCTCTCTCTCTCTTCTTTCTCTCTTTATTGTAGGTTATTCAAGAAGCTAACCAAGAAAAAATTATGGTTAATTATTGTAAGTACAATTTCTATTCTTTGTATATGATTTGAATTGTGTTATTTTCATTAGATAGCATACTCACACTCATTGATATGCACTTATACACTTATACATGATGAAGATGCACTTTCACACATATACAAATATACGCATGCACATACACACACATACATACACATAGATACATGTGCACATACACTTAGAC
Organism: Ceratopteris richardii; assembly: GCA_020310875.1. Lineage (NCBI taxonomy): Eukaryota > Viridiplantae > Streptophyta > Polypodiopsida > Polypodiales > Pteridaceae > Ceratopteris > Ceratopteris richardii. The sequence continues at coordinate 11,647,037 of CM035427.1, forward strand.
ATACACACACATACACATGCATATGCACAAACACTTCTACAACCACATAAAAAGACTTACATGCATGCATTATTGCATATATATATACACATACACACATTAACATATACGTAAATACATGTATATGCACATCCACATGCATGCACATTCACATGCATGCACATGGATGCAAATGGAAATGCATCCACATACACATGCATGTTTCATACATATACACATGCATATACATACATTATACACATATATACACATATATACACATATATACACATATATATGCACATATGTACACACACATATACACATGCACACACACATACATACATATGCACATATACATGCACATACACACATATACACATAGAGTTACAAATATACATGCACATACATATACACACACATACACATGCACATGCACATACTCATACACACATATACACTTACACATGCACATGCAGATACATACATATACACACATACACATGCACATACATACATATACACACACATACATATACGCTTATGTACACACATATGAATGAATTATATAATTAAAGTATTAAAACACATGCTTAATATAAACAATAATAACAATCAATAGAACAAAATTCTTCATTACTTAATACCATACACACAATTCATAGCATAATTGAAATGAAAAATATATAGATTATATATATATATATATATATATATATATATATATATATATATATATATATATATATATATATATATATATATATATATATCAATGTAAATACATATAATTCAATGTCATAATCCACTAGAATCCTAATTATCATCATCATCAGCAGCAGCATCATGATCATCCTGATCATCCTCATCCTCATCATCATGATCAACCTGTGACGATCGAGATCATCCCTCCTATGTCCATCTCTCCACCTCATCCATATCTGTCTCTCGATAATACTCCTGTATTACATATAAGAGACATAAATAAGTAAAAAAATTAAACCATTCATAAAAATAAAATAATTATATAAAATTTAATAATACTCACAAAGGCATCCAGATGATCTCACATATACTCGCTCAAACGCCGATATCCAAAATGTGTAGCATACTCAATCTCATGTTTTGTAGGATATCAACCATAATCCTTTCGTTGCATTGAAACAAATAAAAAAGATTACTTGCTTGCATTTTAACTAAAATAAAAAATATACTCACAATAACACATATACTTACAAATGTAGCTACAAAACCATTATGGCCCATTTGGCCTAAGTGCGATGTGTAGCCCGACTCCACTCTCTTCTTTGCAGCAGGATGTTTATTTAAGAAAAAATAAATACATAAATTAAATGTAAAACAATACTAAAATATATGAAAATTATAAATATAAACTATTAATTTGTGTACCTTTTGTTGAGGAAATGACTCCTGAAGATGTAACTGTCTATGAAAAAATTGCCACGTCTAAGGTGGTATGTTAGATCGCCTCTTATTTTTTTTCCACCATACAATATCTCTTGTTAATTTAATCTCAAACAGAAAAACAAAATCATAATACATACATATATATACGCACACATACACATACACATACCCACATACACATATACATGCAAACATATACACATACATATATGTATACATATACACATATACATACATATAACATAAACACACATATACATATCCACATATATACCTACACACACATGCATGCACATACACTCATTCATACAAAACACATGCATTTATCCCACAATAATGTGTATTTGTGTATATGTGAGTATGTGTGTATCTGTAAATGTGTATATGTGAATATGTGTGTATGTGTAAATATATATATGTGAATTTTTTGTGTATGTAAATAATCATATTACTAATATCAAATACCATTATTTGTAGATTCTGATCAATCAGATGGAACTCCACCACCGTCTCTTCATCGTGCAACGACTATATATTGTAAGTATATCAAACATTTAATTTTAAATATATTTGATGGATACATAACTAGTATATTTTTTGTTTCTTATTATAATCAGATTTTGATCAATTAGAGAGTAGGCCATCACCTTCTACCCATGCAACGACTTCACATGTGTCCTCCGATAGGAATTATGATGAATTTTACTATCAAGTCATATTATATGTTGGTGTAACTCTTGTTATGGCACGTATCGAAGACCACGATTGGAATGTATTGAACATGAGGTAGAGTACGGTACTTTTGAGCGTGCACCATCACCTGGTCAACGTGATAATGCTTGGGTATGTATTTTTTATATAAATTAATGTCATTATTTTATTTAAAAACCATATACAAAATCAAATTACTATTGATATACAAGAATACTTTCTCGATGATGATGATGATGATAGTTTTTCTCGTAATGTTAATATACCTCATACACGTCATGGACTTGTTGTTCATCAATTACAAGCAAAGTTTTCTAGAAATCCTCTACCTCCCAGTTTAGAGACTGAAACGTCTAGAGATTATCCATTTCCAGCTCGTGATCATTCTTTAGTACAAATATATGATAGAAGAAGATATGGAGGATGGAATAGAGGACCACTTACTTTAGATGGAGAGGTTTTCAACGTTTGGGGTAATCACTATATGATTGCTCCATCCACTATTACTAATGCTGGTTGTGGTCTCTTTATTGTAGACCATTTGTATGTGCCTCCGAACTCTGAAGTCACTCTTATGTCATTTTGTGGTCCTATATATGGATGGGGATATTGGCATCGACTTTCACGTTATGTTCAAAGCATGAGTACTTATGGAATATGCTTGAACGCAGCATCCCTTACTAGTAGAAGGATTTAACATGCAGAAAATGAAGGATTATATATTGATGGAAGAACTTACACACATGAAAATATAGGATGTTTAATAAATAGTAGTCGAGGGTTACATAATAGTTCAAGGACTAATTGCACATTTGAGGAGCGTGAAAATAGTCATGAATCGCAATACATGATTAGAGATGTATCAAGATACATAGTTGTCAATGCTATTACTACATTACATGTTGGTGATGAACTATTAATGAATTATGGATGGCGTAGACCTCCAAGAGCACCTTTTAGCTAGAGAGAATAAAAATTTTCTATCCATATTTAATAACTTATATACTTAATTTTATATTTAAAGTTTAATGTTTATTCATTTATGGAATACTAATGAATTTTATTTTTATGTGTAGATTCCAATGTATGATATTGATGATATTCCTCCATAGCATTCACAATTGCCAGTAAGACCTCTTTTATCAAAAGCTTCTATGAGGAGGCTATGCAAAAGTAATCGTGTGAAATATGCGAGGTTAAAAGATCTATATTCAAAAGATGATAAAGTACAAGATTTGTGTGACAATGATGAAGATGATGGCATTGAAAATTTTATTGAGGATTGGTATCAAAATGACAGTGAGAGCATTGATATTTCTAAAAATGAGAAATATCTTCGAGAGGAATGTCTAAATTATATATATGACGGAAGTCATTTAACATGACTAAGTGCAAGCTTACTTATTCTCAATATTTAAAATCGTTTTGGATGGAGTAATGTATCTGTTTCGACACTATTAAGGTATAATTCCCAATTTTCTATCTATTTATATATATATATATATATGCATAACTATATATATATATTTATATATATATATATATATATATATATATATATATATATATACATGAATATATAAACATACACATAATATACATGAATGCGTAATATCTTACCTGTTTGATTCTCCACAAGAGCCAAATATCTTTTGAAGCATGAAAAGAATTCATCTTTGTGTTTCATAAAATATGATATAGTCCATCTACTACAATCATCAATGAGGGAGACATAATACCTTGATTCAGATATTGAAGCATCCTTGCTAAGTGCCCATACATCTATATGAAGAGATCTCCATGCATATATCATTACTTCATGAATGGTAACATGTGAGAATTTCCAAATTGACATGCACTACACTTATAAATCATATGGTGTTTTGACAAGTTAGGGAGTCCAAGTACACTTTTGTCCCTACAAATTTGCTTTAGTGATCTTTCACCAATATATGCTAACTTTTTGTGCCATACTTTCAACTTTGTGAGTGTCTAACTACCATAATTAAAGAGAGCAATGTTTCTAGTATCTTGTAATTCAAATGTGAACAATCTACATGTCTTTTCACCCTTTGCGATTCTCCTAAACCCTTAACTTGGATCTCCAACAAACGCTCCTACTTTTGTGAACCTAACCTGTAGGCCTGTTTGCACAATCTGTCCTACACTTATCAAATTGTTTGTGATGGTAGGGACATAGAATGTTCGAGTTAGACGTCTGCGGAAGCACGCGAACAGCACAAGGAAGAAGAAGAAGCTTGGAGCTCAACACACAAGACTGAATGTATTACTAGAGAATGTACAAAGATTAGTAGCCCATTAGGGCAATAGGCGTATATACAAGCGGGGGGGAAAAAACCTCCTAAAGAGGGAAAAAAGTGCCCCGGCGGTCCTAGAGTGTTCACACACATCACTACCTAAATATATCAACAAATCCCCCCTGGGAGTGATGCGGTGAACAAGGACTGGCACTCATGTATAAGGAAGTGCCAAGCTATGTGGAAATCACTCCACAAAAGGAAGTAAGCCCAAAGCTTTGCGAAAAGCTTCAAAGTTCTCCCTAGGCAGAGCCTTCGTGAAAAGGTCTGCAATGTTCTCCTGCGTGGGCACATATGCCAAGCTGATCTCCCCAGCAGAGAACCTCTCCCTAACATAGTGATAATGCACCTTAATGTGCTTAGTGCGAGCAAGGAACACAGGGTTCCTCGCAACTGCCAATGCGCTCTGACTGTCAGTGAAGATGGTGGTGGCAGAAGACTGGCCAACACCCAAATCAGCCATAAGGCGTCTGAGCCACACACACTCAACAGTCGTTATGAAAGCTGCCCTATACTCAACCTCACAACTGGAAGTGGCCACAGTAGGCTGCTTCTTGCTCAACCAAGATATACATGAGCTACCAAGCATGAAGCAAAAGCCATTGGTGGACACACGAGTGTCATAGCAACCAGCCCAATCTGAGTCAGAAAAAGCATGCAAATCTGGCGGTTGTGATCCCCCCTTGGGATAAAACAACCCAAGTAGCCGAGTACCACTCAAGTAGCGAAAGATGCGCTTAACCACCTTCCAATGCGTGACTCCTGGGCAATGCATAAACCTGCTCATCTGTGAGACAGCAAACTGAATATCTGGCCGAGTAATGCATAAGTAAATCAAGCATCCAACAACCTGCTGATAGAGAATAGCATCAAATGCATCTCGTGTCTCCATAGGAGTGGCAATAGGCTTACAGTCTTCAAGGCCAAAACGCTGCAATAATGTGTCAATATATTTCGTTTGACACAAAGACATTCCACCATCAACTTGCATAAACTGAATGCCCAAATAGTGATGCAAATGCCCCAAATCAGACATCTCAAATGAGGCATGCAAATCAGCCTTGAAATCAGCAATATGCTTCTCAATAGGACCAGTGAGCAGCATGTCGTCTACATAGACAACAATGATCAGAAGCACATCATTAGCACGCTTAACATATAAGGTGCTTTCAGTTGGACTGTTCTCAAAACCATGTGCAATCAGATAGGCATGTATCGTCTCATACCAAGCACGTGGTGCTTGCTTTAAACCATATAACACCTTCTTTAACCTGCACACCTGGTTTTCATGCCCTTTCTGCACAAAGCCACGGGGCTGAAAAACATACACTTCTTCATGCAAGTCCCCATTCAGAAATGATGTTTTAATGTCCAAGTGATGTACATTCCAACCATGATGGGCTGCAAGTGCACAAATGCTCCGAACAGTAGTCATACGGCATGTAGGTGCAAAGGTCTCATCAAAATCAATGCCTCTTTCCTACGCATAACCCTTTGCAACAAGCCTAGCCTTATACCTGTCAACTGTACCATCAGGTATACGCTTCAGCTTGTATACCCACTTAGTGCCAATGGCCTTCTTGCCAGGAGGCAAGTCACATAAAGACCATGTACCATTCTTCATTATAGCATCATATTCAGATTGCATAGCAGCCATCCAATTTTCTAAATTATGTGCTTCACAAAAGAAACAGGCTCATTCTCATCACAGAGACTAGATGCAGCCATAACATAGCAATCTGATGCAAAGGAGGCACTATGAGAGCCTGAACGAGTACGATATGACAAAGGTGCATCTAATTTGTTGTCACGCAAAGTCTGCACCAGCCATTTTGGCATAGTTTTTGCATGCTCAATATCAGCTCTCTCATCAGCAAGTGCATCATGTAAATCTGCATCAGAAATGGAATGATCTGCATCATCATATGAAACCTGCAAAGGCTGAGAAGTTGCCTCATTAGGACTAGCACTAGACTGTCCACCTGTAAAAAGAGGCATCAAAGTATCATACATGTCTTTGGAGCTAACAGATGTCTCCTTAGTACATGAAAGCAATGGCTGAATAGCATCTTCCACAAAGACAACATCACGGCTAACCAGAATGCGTTTAGTCTGTGGATGATACAGACGATAGCCTTTACTTTCAAAACTGTACCCAACAAAAACACATTTTACTACCTTATCATCCAATTTTCTGCGATGTTGTTCAGGCACTAATGCATATGCCAAACAACCAAAAACATGCAGATGAGCATCAGATGGCTTGCGGTCATGCCAAGCCTCATATGGAGTGATAGACTGCAATGCTTTAGTGGGACACCTATTCAATACATATGCTACACACATGACAGCCTCAAGCCAGAAACTATGAGGTAAAGCCTGACTCTTGACCATACACCTCGCCATCTCCATGAGAGACCTGTTCTTCCGTTCAGCAACTCCATTCTGTTGAGGTGTATACGGCACTATACACTGGTGTTTTATCGCACGTTCAGCCAGAAATGCATTAAAATCTGAAGACATATGTTCCCCCCCTCGATCAGAACGGAGGGTGCCCAAACAAAAAGGTTCAACACAACTAGATGGTCGGAATCGGGTCTCGAACATGTGGCGTACACATGAATATATTTTTCGCTCTATCCACACGAGCAAGCTTGGAGCGAGATATATAAATTAATATAAACAAAAGATATTTTTTGTCAAGTGGACGAAGGCGGGACTCGAACTTGTGCACCACTGCATTCCTACGTGATTATCTACATCAATAGATCAATAGCAAGCTAGTGGCCAAGAAACCTATGTATCAAAGATAAAGAATTCAAATCTGATTTTGAAGTTCTTTTATAGATCTTCTTGACCCCGATTTCATACTCGATTTGAAGTCATGCCTAAGTGGATACTTTGATAGTACATAAGTCAAAGTAAGAAGGACAAGGTGAAGCATCATCCATCATCCAAAGGCAAAGGATGGGCTAAGATAAGGGTAGTCCAAGGAAGGCTTCATTTCTTCAAAGGACAAAAAGAAGCAATGATCTTCAAGGAGAAGTATATAGTTTTTCTCATAGACAAAAGAATGAAGAATCGTTCTTTCCTAAGGATCAATGGAGGGACATAGGTAATTGCGAGATAAGTATTTTCCAAGTTAATGATTGGTTTCAATATTCTTTTTTACTCTCTACATTCATGTGGGATGCATTTTTATCATTGAAGTATAGTAGTAAACTTCATTCTTGATAATCTTGATGAAAATTATTGAAACCTACATGAAAGAGCATAAAGATATTGAAACACACATTGAACACAAGTATAGGCATGCATATACAAAAGAATGTTGGTACATTTCGCCTTTTCAAAGAATGTTTTCATGCACAAAACACGTTTTCTTCTTGCTTGAAAAAGATAGTTAATGCTCAAGTTTATGCACAAGAACAGTTATATGTTTTTTAAAAAGGCTAGCAAGTAGAACGTTTGTGCATGGATGATTGAAGAACATGCATTTTCAAGCTCAAGAATTGCTTAATTTGACTTTGGTGCTTGAAAGGAGAATGCCAATACATGCATGCACTCACATGCTTTGCATGCAAGAACATGCATTTGCATGCAAGAATAGGCATTTTCATATGCATGATTGGTTGTTAAGTAGTTGAATACTTATACTTTCATTACCTCTTTTTTCTAACTGGACTTAGATAGTTAGGGAAAATGGCAAACTAGGTAGTTGCAAGGGTTCGTGGCTGCCATGCAACTCAAGTAGCTAGCCTAGTTGCCATGCAACTCAAGTAGCTAACTTGTGTTTTCCCAAAATGTGATACTTTGGTATCACAAATTAGGTCTCTTGATTAGGAAAAGTAGGCCCTTTGAAATTTAAAGAATTCAATTTTCTTGCTCATTGGAATGGCCAGAAAATGGGACTACTTGAAAATTTCCATGATGACTCTAAGTTTGGAAGAAAACTTAGAGAATCCTAACGACAATTCTAGATGTAGTAATTAGCTTGGATTTAAGAAACCATGCATCCGAGTAGGTTGATAAAGTTTTCTTTGAAAATTTTATATGATTTGATCCCCATACGTGATAAGAATCACAAAATCAAATGGAACTTAAATCAATTGAACTTTCAAGTTCAAAGGATAGTTGTTGAGGTTGTAGCTAGGAATGACCAAAACCCTCACCACCTTGCATGGAAGCAAGAAGGAAAGTTCAAGAGTGACTCTCCTCTCATCCACCCCTACCTCCCACATGTTCAAGCCATTGGCAACAACCCCATGCTTTGCCACATGCTTGAAAACAAGGAGAATAGGGAGTCGAGGATCCTTGTCTATGAGGAAAATACAAGCAAATGCAATTATCCTACTCATGCAAAGGAGAGACATGCATAGGCACACACACACCACTCTCACACACTCACAAGACACAATACATGTAAATGTAAATAGTCTTCTTGGAGTAAATGAGAGCATCTTCCATTGATAAATGATCTTACATGAGATCATGTCGACCAAAAGCTCCCCTCTTTACAAAAATTATCTTATATTTATAGGCTAAGCTCTATTCCCCATGTGCCTCTTTAAAAAGTCAAAAAGGTGATTCTCTCTCTAACTGCCAATCTTCTAGGATATTCTTTCCTAACAAACAAATCTTCATAAAAGCATGCATGGGGATTTCTAGGATTTCTATGTGAGATTTGCTTTAAGAGAGCAAGAAAAGAAAAATACCCAAGATCACCTATACTATGGTATAAGGAAAATATCAAAAAGTGATTTGTGGAGAGTGTTAACATGTGATACTCAAATGTATACAAAAAAGGTTATTTCTCATGGTCTAGGGAGGGTTCTTATGCACAAATGAGGATGTGTACATAGCCTACGACCCAACACTCTCCCCTCCATAGACTTTTTCATCCTCAACAAAGCTAAGAGAAGAGGATCATACACCGTTGAACTTGATCCAAGTAGAAATCTTCAAGTTTTCAAAAATTTGCAATTCGCTAGTCTGCAAGGCTTCAAGCTACAAGTCTTTAGTCTTTACTTCAATGTAAAAATCTTCAATCTTCAAAGTTGAGCGACACAATCCCCTTGGGGGTAGTCAGCCCAACATTCCTCCCACTATGTAGTCTATTGTATGGCTCGAAATTCCTTCTCTAGAAGCTCCAAAACCTGAAATGACATACAAAAGAGCAAGTAGACTGCATCTCGTAATGAGATAAACATTCATTTCAAATTTAATTTCCACATCAAGGGCATGCTCTTCTGCAGGACTTTTCTTCTAGAGAGAAGTCCTAAAAATTTGATAGTTCCTGCAATCCAAGAAGTACAGCTAAAGAGCGAGGATCATCACAAGAACCTATATCCCTTATATCTTCATTCTTAAATATGCTATCCCCGATTGAGTGTGAGACTTATTTTAATGTATGGCATGAATGTGGGTTTACATTTAGCTTATGGCCCTCCTATCACTTATACAATGTTCATATCAACAAACTTGCTAATCAATATGAGTATTAAGCATTCATAAAAGTTGAGACAATAGTGAAATATTATGACTCTTATCGTTCTAGAAGCATTCAAACAACTTATCCAGAGTCATTCATATTAAGCACAGTAGCAAGTTATCTATAGGAGGTAAGAAGGATCAATGCTGAAGTTCTGAGTGTGTTGGCTTGCAATAGATTAAAAAATAAGCCTCAAATGAGCATTGTGAAACTAGAGAGTTACTTCCCTAGGAAAAAAAACAATTACTCAAGTTTTGTGACTTCAAACTTAATTAATTCAGAATAGGTCTAAATCCATACAACATTTCCCTCTAATTAACAACTTCTTTGTGTAAAATATTTATCAGTTAGTTTGTGAGCAAAAGAGACTCGATATTTTCAAATCAGATCCGAGGGCAATAATTTCAGAGATAGATAGTGCATGCATGACTTCTTAGGTAACAAGCATTAGTTAAATTGATATCACACAAAGCCTCTTATAAAAAACTACAACAATAAGCACCTTCTTATCCATGTATCTACCCTCGGAGGTACCTAGAATCTGCACCCAATGGTGTCACCGAGCGCACAGCAGGATCCTTAAGGCAGAGAGAGTAGATTTTGACTACAAGGCTGGGGATGGCCTTGCCCTCACATAGGTGGGTGGATATTTGCAAACAAAGTGCAACCGGGTGCATCTTCATAATCCCAAGCCACAGCCCCAGTTGTCCTCCAAGGCATGTCATAATACTTATGCCTCAAGGAATATAAGAAAGGTGATTCGGATGTAAGCCAACAGACATTCAAGCATATCATAGCACCAACTCACATCCATAACATGTCGTGCAATTTAATGAAAGAATCCATTGTCGAGCAGAGAGGAAGGGGGGTGGGAGACCAACCCTAAACAAAGCATCAATTCAAAAATAGAATCCAAAGAGGAGCAACATAGAGATAATCTTTAAGGTTCTATGCTTTCATATGAAGCATGCAGATCCCTAATATCTTCATTACAAATAATGATCTCGAGAAGCATAACTTTTCTAAAAGAGTAAGGAATCCAAGAAGCACAATCAGGTGCTCAAGCCAAGAGGATGAGGAGACCAAACTCCAAAAGATAATGCGAAATATGGTAAGGGAAAAGCACCATACCACTGCGTAGAGAAGGGTGGCCAGGGTAATTGTGAGCAAATCCATGCCCAAATTTGATGCAGATGATTGAAAGGGGAAGTCTAGATCTGGAGTTCATCAGGTCAACGAATTTGTTTTGCAGGAGTCCAAAGAGGATTTAAGCAGTTGATGGAGACCATCTCTCAAACACAATGGAACTCGAATCTAAAATGGCTCATTCTTATGTGTAATGGACATCAACGTGGAAGCCAGCACATACTCACACCCAACAACCAGACTCCAATCCATCGTATAGAGGAGGCGAGCATGAGGGCAATAGTGCTGAACCTGCCAAGAGCTTTTGTGACGAAAACTCCACTAGAAGCTTATGGAGGCAAGGAGAACAAGAACAACAAAAAACCTCAGGTTGCTAGAGAAGAATCAAAGAGAGCCATAGCTCAGCTTACACATCACACCAGAAGAGACAACAACATGCCTTGAAAGAGCAGAAAAAATGTGCTAAGCTGGTGACCAAACCTTGCAGAACGCGAAAGAAAGGCTCAAACTCGCACAGTTGAGTCTAGGTCCAATGGGAGCCACCACAAAAAATGAAATCACAGCCAAGAAGAAGCTTGACACCCAAGAGAGGTTGATCCGAGGGCTCTGTATATCTACTGAGCAGCCTCGAGGAGAAAAGGGGCCACAAGCAAAGCTTGGGCAAGGAAGATCACCCGTAGAGCAGGCACAAACTACACAAGCTCTACCATCACATGAGGTAGCTGACAGAGGGAATGCACCCCTGAATCAGGAGTGGAGAAAAGGGAGGGGGAAGGAGTTCCCCCGAAAATTTAATGCCAAAGTTTGGATGAGGGCAGTAGCGGACAGTTAACACCTTCCCACCTACTTCTTGATTGATGTGCCTTGAAGAATTCCTTCAATAAGGACAACCAACTCAAATCACCTGCCCACGATTTGCACACATATCAAAGAACATATCAATTTTCAATTTTAGCATAGCCATTTGACCACCTATATGTCAGAGTCAAGAAATGTAAATCGTGGAGGATCGTTACATTAACAAATGAAGAGGGGGAGGGGTTAGAGGGGGTACTGCCCACCCCCTATTCAAGGATGTCACTGAAAACAAGAAATGGAGAGAGATGAATGGTGATGCTTGAGTGAGTGTGTGTATGTGGAAGTGTGAGAGAGAAAGAGAGAAGGGTAAGGGGGTGTTTTTGTGCAACAACCAAACATGAACTAAAGCTATAATACTAAAAATAAGAAACGGGGAACTAATGGCCCAATGGAAGGGTCAAACTGCCATGCACAAACTCAAATCCTATGTAATTGAGCAAAAAATATTGCAACACAATACTTTACCACATGTTCTTGAGCTCTCCAAGTGATGAAAGGCCGACCATCCCTGGCAACAGCGCCAAAAAGTTGAGGTTGTAGCTACGAATGACCAGAACCCTCACCAGCTTGCATGGAAGCAAGCAGGAAAGTTCAAGAGTGACTCTCCTCTCATCCACCCCTACCTCCCACATGTTCAAGCCATTGGCAACAGCCCCATGCTTTGCCACATGCTTGAAAACAAGGAGAATAGGGAGTCGAGGATCCTTGTCCATGAGGAAAATACAAGAAAATGCAATTTTCCTACTCATGCAAAGGAGAGACATGCATAGGCACACACACACCACTCTCACACACTCACAAGTCACAATACATGTAAATGTAAATAGTCTTCTTGGAGTAAATGAGAGCATCTTCCATTGATAAATGATCTTACATGAGAGCACGTTGACCAAAAGCTACCCTCTTTACAAAAATGATCTTATATTTATAGGCTAAGCTTTATTCCTCATGTGCCTCTTTGAAAAGTAAAAAAAGGTGATTCTCTCTCTAACTACCAATCTTCTAGGATATTCTTTCCTAACAAACAAATCTCCATAAAAGCATGCGTGGGGATTTCTAGGATTTCTATGTGGGATTTTCTTTAAGAGAGCAAGAAAAGAAAAATACCCATGATCACCTATACTATGGTATAAGGAAAATATCAAAAGTGATTTGTGGAGAGTGTTCACATGTGACACTCAAATGTATACAAAAAAGGTTATTTCTCATGGTCTAGGGAGGGTTCTTATGCACAAATGAGGATGTGTGCATACCCTACAATGCAACAATAGTTGATATGTTCCTAATTTATAAAAAGCATGGAACTTTTAAAGTTTTTCTTTGATATCCTCATGAAGAGTGATGAATCTCAAAGAGTTGAATAAACTTTAGCATCACTTGAACTTTAGTGTTCAATAGTTGGATGCTAGTTTCCATGACTGCATCTCTAGTCAAGATGCAAAGTTTTCAAAAAAGCATGGAAACTTTATCAAGCACTTTTTTGAGGATAAGAAAAGTATGCTTGGTTTTGTTTAAGCTAAGTAGATCCTAAAGGAGAAACCCAAGTCAAAGTAATATTTGGGAATCAAGATATTTTCCTAACGATACGTCAAAGTAATCTTTGGGAACTAAGCTACTTCCTAAAGATAAGCCACTAAAATGAAATAGTCTGGTTAACTATTTCATTCGTTAAAAGGAATATCTTTTGGACAAGCAATAAATATTTAAGTCTTGGTCTTATATAAAAGTCAAGAATTTCTTTTGAAGATCATTCGAGTAAAGAAAAGGATTCCAAGATGAATCATTGGACTAAAAAGTAAAAGATTCCTAGATGAATCATTAGCTTAGTATTACTTGATTCCTTGGTAGGAATCTAAAAGAAAAATCTCCCTAGATGTGAGACTGGAATCTTTCAAGTAAGTTTAATAGCAAGTAGTTCCCAGCAATTCCCAAACCACCGGTATGGATACTTAAGTCCAAATATTGATATAACCTAAAGGTATATCAAAGATTCTTAGCTTTGGAATCTGAGAGGCATCAGTGTATGCTTGGACTAAAGTGTAGGGAAAGATCTCTAAAAATCCTACAGGTAAGTGAAGTCACTTTTGTTAGTTTAAGAGATATTAATAATAAACACTAAGTCTTTATTCTAGTCGCAAGGTCAACCAGACTTGGTCAAGCTTGACCATGATTGTCCAAGAACGTGCAGTTGGAACTACTTTAAACATTTTCCAAGTATTGGCAATAAACTTCCCTTTGGGAATTATTCACTCAGGTTCCATTTATCCAATGGAAAATTGTGAAAAGAGTAAGTTGTTCCAAGTCTGAACAGAGTAAGAAATTCCAAGAATGTAGTCTGTAACCATGAAGATGGTACATAAGTTTGTGGAAGGTAAAATATAAAGTTTACCTATCCTTTTACCTATCCTTAAAGGGATTTTGGTACAAATCTAGAAAGCATGAGTGGATGCTTACACCTAAGCAATAGAGAGATTCCTGTAAAGTCCCAGTTGGGGTAGGTACCTAAAGCATCAGTAAGAAAGGAATCTAAAGACAAGAAGTCAAAAGCTCTTGTCACTACAAATTGGTTGAGAATAAACTAAATGAGCTTGAACCTATGAAAATTCAAGTACTTGGAATTCTAACTGGTTTTCATTTTGAAAACCCTAGCAAAGAGGAATAGATATTCTATCAAGAGTTTTTCAAGTTTCCAAGGCAACACACGTGATTGTGAGACGATCATGTGAAGGAATCAAAACCTAAAAAATCTAGTTAGAGATAATGCCTGAAACTTCAGAATTCTTATCAAGAATTGAAGTGAGAAGGTTCTCTATCAAGAGATGTATAGACTTTAGGATAAAATTCACTCACACATCAATGTAAGTATGAAATAGGGTGGTAGGGGACACTATATTTTATACTCGGATTGATGTAGGAAAGATGGTATGGGACATCGGACCATAAGATGATGATTATCATTTAGTCTTAGAATAAATCTTGAAGTAAGATCAGATCCTCAAAAAAATGTAAATCTCAAAGACGAAGTTTAAATTTAAGGAGGATAAAAGTAGTATCTGAAGATAACTTCAAGATCAAGGAAACTTCTAAGATCTTCTTGAAACACTTCAAGCTTAAGTGTTATTGATTAAAAACTATTTAATAAATTTCTGAACAAGTAGGACTTTGATATTAAAATGATCATTTCAATTAAGGATAGACTGACTAAGTCAAAGCACCAAGTTCCTAGTGTAACTTTATGAATTTACTCTTTTGACTCAAAAGAAATGCACAAGAATTGCATTCCCTATAAGGAGTCATAAAAATTGAATATAGGCATGAACTTAGTCTCAAGTGAAGCATTACTTGATTTAAAAATCATCAACAAAACCTTAGTGGTTTGACACACTGATGTTAGATACCACACTAGTATCTTGTGGTTGGATGATGTTTTAGATCTAATCTATGAATCTTTTTGAGAATCAAGTCTCTTCCTCTTAAAGATAGAAAAAATGTTTTAATACCCTATTGAAACAGATCTTTGAGAAGTTAAAGTCCTAAGTCATCTAGGCTTTGACTCATAAAAAGTTTAAGTGTCTTCAAAGTTTGAATTGGTTGAATAGAGTTTTAGTTCTTTCTTTTTGCTTTTCGAATCTTTTGGATTTGACTCAGATATGGTATCTGATTCTTTTCATAAAAGTCAAGGGTTAGTCGGATAGAACCAGGTAACTAAATTAAACATCCTAGATAGATGTTCTGTACAAGAACCTTTTCAAACATCGAAAGATGACAAGTTCAAGATTGACTTATTTATTTAAGTTTTCTTCAAGTTATAGCATAAATGATTTCCTAGAGTTCAGTATACTTTAGAATAGAGAAGTTAGGAATTGCTCAGTAGATTGACAATTCCCAAGAACTTTTAGCTCAAGTCTTTGAGAAAAGTGTTCTAAGTTGAAAAATTTTCATTTTGAATTTCAATTAGTCAAGTTATAGTATGGTTGACCCAAAGAAAATGGTAAAATTTCTCCTACAGTTTACATAGGATTTTTAAACTCAAAGTAGTCCTCTAGTCAGGTGAGAAAATCAAGTAATTGTTGGATAAGAGTGAACCATTGAACAAACATCCAAGTTAGAAGTTTGGGACAACCAACAAATTATCCAAAACAAATTCAAGTGAATCAAGAGTTGTCAAAGTCTTTCAAGGGATAAGAATTCCACCTTTGTTACTAAGTCCATGCACCAACCATGCCCAGAAATGGACTAGTAATTTGAATCCACCTAGTTCACATGTTTGTGCCTAGATCGCACATCGACAAAACTATGAATTGGCTAGGGATGTTTTTAGATCCACACTTATTATTCATTCACTACTTTGTACTTTGACTAGTCTACCAAAGTGCAAAGTGAGACAATGTCTTGAATCATTTGGGTAGGGATGGCACCACAGAGATCATGTTCTTCCAGTTTTAGAACATGAACATATTCTTCTAGTTTTAGAACATGAGGCTCGGGGGTTGCCTATAATAGTTATATAGCTCTATCTTCAAGGACCAAAATATTTTCCAAGGGGGGAAGAATGTAATAAAGTAAGTCTATGATTTAAGGGTCCGGCCAGTTCAGACAGAACTAAAATCGGACACGGTTTGGTCAGTTGTGTGTATGGCCAAAGATATCAAGTATAGATTTACTAGGAGGTCATTTACTCTTGTAACCAAGTGATCCACTTAGCTTAGTGGTTAAATCTCATGGATGTGAAGGAGGAGGTCTTGGGTTCAATCCCCATGGGGCACATGGGAAAGTATTTTTCCCAAAGAGATCTGGAGCCTTGTAGAAGCATCCACTTGGGTCAGCTCGAGTTAACTGGAACACTTGGTGCGCATGCAGTTACATGGCCAACACATGAATGGTTAGTATTCACTTGCCTAAGGAGGCAGTTCCCTAGAGAGCGCTATATATAGAGGCATTTGGTTGGGAGGAGATTCATCTCTCTAGCACGTGGTGGTTGTAATCTTGCAGTGAGCACATGAATGAAGGTGATTCTATGGACAATTTTCTAACAAAGATCAAGGATTTGAAGGAACAATTGATTTCTACTAACAAAGTCCTTCCTGACAATTCACTTGTGCAGACTGTTCTAATTGGTCTTTTCATATCATAGTTTTGCTTCTACTCTTCATTTGATGATGAAAGGCAATCCAAATGCCTTAACATTTGAAGAGTTAGTTTTTGTTTTGTTGTAGGAAGATCAGTCTAGGCAGAACATGTCTATTATGCGTGTTGCAGATCAAGCTTTCCTGGCTAGTCAGAAGGGAAAAGGAAAATGGAGCTCTTCTACTAGAGTAAGCAGAAATGTGCTAATTGTGCACAATCGAAGAAGGAAGACAAAGATGAGAAGAAATCACAAAAGCAAAAATTATTTCGCAATTACTATAAAGCAAATTATCATGTCATTAAGAGCTATGCAAAACTCACTGTTAAAGAGGCAAAGAAGAAAGAGGCCAAAATGGTTGTTGCAGAGGCCTCTACACTGAAAATAGAGTCTGCTAATCTTGTGCAAGATGAAGAATGGGCATTTACTATTGTTTGCAATTTCGATCCATCTTCACATAAGCAGTGCATGTTAGCAGTAGACTCAGATTTTTGGTACTTTGATAGTGGGGCGACCAAACATATTACCTCATAGCATAGTTCTTCTCTTCACTCGAGCTTGGCCCTATAGGGAATAGTGTCACATGTGCCAACAACTCCTCTTATCCTATCATGGGAGTTGGTAAGATCATCATGACTACTACTGATGGTAATTCTTTCACTTTGTGAGATGTTTTATTTGTGCCAAGGATCAAGAAGAATCTGTTATCAGTTTTGGCTTTAGCCAAGATTGGCTTGGTTGTGAAATTTGTTGATGACAGGTGTATAGTTCATGATCTGTCAAATGGTGATGTGATTATTGCTTCTAGCATTTTATGTCGTGGGCTACATAAGCTCATAGACTATGAAAGATCTGTAAATGATTCATGATGTGTAGTACATGATTCTCTGGCTATGTCAGATGCAAAGCTTTGGCATGCACGCTTTGGTCATCTGAATTTTCCTAGTTTGATAAGCCTACAAAAATTTGAAATTGTGTCCCCTTTGCCCAAACTTGAGGCACCTGGTAAACATGTATGTGAAGCCTATAATTTGGGTAAAATGTAGCATTCCTCATTCCCAAAAGATGGTTCTGTTTGAACTACACAAAAATTGTGGCTTGTTCAAATTGATGCTTGTGGCTCTATGCAGACACCCTCTTTTGGAAACTATCTTTAATTCGTGACTTTCATTGATGATTTTTCTAGGCATGCATGGGTATATCCATTGAAATAAAAGTTCGTAGTGTTTATGTACCTCAAACAATTTTTGGTTTTGGCTCAGAATTTTTCAGCATGTACAATGGGAACCCTTTGATCTAATTGAAGGGAGGAATATATGTCTTCAAACTTTAATGCATTTTTGGTTGAACATGGGACAAAACATGACTATACAATGCTATATACACCTCAGCAGAATGGAGTTGTTAAACAAAAGAACATGCCACTCATGGAGATGGTGAGGTGTATGGTCAAGATTTAGGCCACCACATAGTTTTTGGCTTGAGGTTGTTATGTGTGGAGCATGTGTACTTAACAAGTGTCCCATTAATGCACTACACTCTATCACTACATATGAGGCTAGGCAAGCTTGCAAGCCATTTGTTGTTGATCTGCGTGTTTTTGGTTGTATGGCATATGCGTTAGTGCCTGAACATCATAGGAAATTGGATGATAAAGCAGTAAGATGTATTTTTGTTGTGTACACTTTTGAAAGCAAAGGCTATCATCTATATCATCCATAGACTAGACACATTATGGTTAGTCGTGATGTTTTTGTGGAAGATGCTATTTAGCCCTTACTTTCATGTACGAAGGAGACATTTGTTTGCTCCAAATACATGTATGATACTTTGCTACCTCTTTTTACAGGTGGACAATCTAGTACTGGTCCTAATGAGGAAATTTCTCAACCTTTATAGGTTTCATGTGATGATGCAGATCATTACATTTCTGATGTAGATTTACAAGATGCACTAATTGATGAGAGAGCTAATATTGAGTAGGCAAAAGCTATGCCAAAATGGCTAGTGCAGACTTTGTGTGATAGAAATTTAGATGCACCTCTATCATATCGTACTTGTTCAGGCTCTCATAGTGCCTCTTTTGCATTAGATTCCTATACTATGGTTGCATCTAGTCTCTCTGATGAGAATGAGCCTGTTTCATTTGATGAAGCATGAAATTCAAAAAATTGGATGGCTACTATGCAATCTGAATATGATGCTATATTGAAGAATGGTACTTGGTCTTTATTGTGACTTTCCTCCTAACAAGAAGGCCATTGGCACTAAGTGGCTATACAATCTGAAGTGTAAGCTTGATGGAACAGTTGATAGGTATAAGGATAGGCTTGTTGCAAATGGTTATGCATAGGAAAGGGGCATTGATTTTGATGATACCTTTGCACTTACATGCCAAATGACTATTGTTTGTAGCATTTGTGCACTTGCAACTCATCGTGGTTGAAATGTACATATGTTGGACATTAAATCAACATTTTTGAATATTGACTTGCATGAAGAAGTGTATGTTTTTCAGTCCCCTGGCTTTGTGCAGAAAGGTAATGAAAACAAGGTGTGTAGGTTAAAGAAGGCATTATATGGTTTAAAGCTAGCACCACCTGCTTGGTATGAAAAGATACGTGCCTATTTGATTGCACATGGTTTTGAGAACAATCCAACTAAAAGAACCTTATATATTAAGCGTGATAATGATGTGCTTCTTATCATTGTTGGGTATGTTGATGACATGCTACGCATTAGTCCTCATGAGAAGCATATTGCTCATTTTAAGGCTGATTTACATGCCTCATTTGAGATGTCTAATTTGAGGCATTTGCATCATTATTTGGGCATCCAGTTTATGCACCTTGATGGTGGAATGGCTTTGTGTCAAACGAAATATATAGACACATTATTGCCACATTTTGGCCTTGAAGACTATAAATCTATTGTCACTCCTATGGAGATAGGTTTACGATTGAGTCTTCATGATGCTGGAGATGCATTTGATGTTGTTCTCTATCAGCAAGCTCTTGCATTCTTGATTTACTTATGCATTACTCGGCCAGATATTTAGTTTGTTGTCTCACAGATAAGCAGGTTTATGCATTGCCTAGGTGTCAAACATTGGCTGATGGTTAAGCACATCTTTTGATACTTGAGTGGTACCCAGCTACTTGGATTGTTTTATACCAAAGGGGGATCACTACTACCAAATTTGCATGATTTTCTCAACAGTGATTAGGCTAGTCACTATGACACTCGTGTGTCCACTAGTGGCTTTTGCTTCATGCTTGGTAGCTCATGTATATCTTGGTTGAGCAAGAAGGAGCTACTATGGCCACTTCCCATTGTGAGGCTGAGTATAGGGTAGCTTTCACAGTGACTATTGAGTGTTTGTGGCTTAGATGTCGTATGGCTGATTTGGTTGTTGGTCAATCTTCTGCCACCACCATCTTTATTGATAGTCAGAGCACATTGGCTATTGCGAGGAACCCTGTGTTCCATGCTCACACTAAGCACATTGAGGTGCATTATCATTATGTCAAGGAGAGGTTCTCTATTGGAGAGATCATCTTGGAATATGTGCCCACACAAGAGAACATTGCAGACCTTTTCACAAAGGCTATGCCTAGGGAGAAGTTTGAAGCTTTCCGCAAAGCTTTGGACTTCCTTCCTTTTTGTGGAGTGATTTCCATATAGCTTGGCACTTCCTGATACATGAGTGCCAGCTCCTTGTTCATCGCATCACGCCTAGGGGGGATTTGTTGATATATTTAGGTAGTGATGTGTGTGAACTCACTAGGACCACCGGGGCACTTTTTTTCCTTTTTAGGAGGTTTCCCTCTGGCTTGTATATATGACTATTGCCCTAACACATTACTTATCTTTGTACATTCTAGTGGTAATACATTGAGTAT
Organism: Ceratopteris richardii; assembly: GCA_020310875.1. NCBI lineage: Eukaryota > Viridiplantae > Streptophyta > Polypodiopsida > Polypodiales > Pteridaceae > Ceratopteris > Ceratopteris richardii. Next base: position 11,667,995 of record CM035427.1, read on the forward strand.
TGTGTGTTGTGCTCCAAGCTTCTTCTTCTTCCTTGTGCTATTCGTGTGTTTCCCCAGACGTCTAACTCCGACAGATCCTCCATCCATGCTTCCTTTATTTCTTGATGCAATGAGCTATCTAGAACTATAAAGCTCATTTAATACACTATTGTGATAATGCATCAGCAATTATATTCTCTTTGCCTCTTCTATACAAGATTTCCATGTTAGCCTCCTACATGAGCTCATCCTAATGAGCCTATCTACCTCTCTAGCTAACTACAGAAGTATTTGAGTGTATGGTCATCTGTGTATACCTTAAAGTCTATACCATAAAGATAGTTTCTCTAGACTTTTAGAGCATGCAACACTTCATACAACTCCTATTCAAGCACTAGCCAATTGTGTTTTGCACTACTCAATGTTTTGCTCTCAGAAATTATTGGCCTGCCATCTTGGTTGAGGACTGCCCCTACGGCTATGCCACTAGCATCTATCTCCAACCCAAATGGTTTCTATGGATCTGCCATTTTGAGTATAGGAGCCTCTAAAACAACTTATTTCATAGTATCAAAACTTTCTTGTTGCTCTTGCTTCCATGCAAATGGAACTTTGCCTTGAAGCAAGTTTGTCATAGGTGTTGCTATTGATGAATAAGAAGATATGAATTTTCGATAGAAATCGAAAAGTCCTAGAAATGATCATAACTGCCCCTCATCATAAGGAGTAGTCCAAGATAGAATAATTGAGACCTTCTTGGGATCCATCTGGACCCCATCGATCGGTACCACATGACCTAAATACTCTATCTCTAGAAGAAGCAACTGAGTCTTATCTTGATTTTAATACAACTACTTAATACTAACCTCAAACAACTTTCATGCTCATGAATGTACTTACTACTCACTAGCAAATCATCAACAAAATCCACACCACACTTCCCAATGAATGGTCATAGGATATCATTCATGAACAACATGAAAGCAGAAGGTGCATTAGTGAAACCAAATGTCATAACTAAGTACTCATAATGCCCAAAACACGTCCTAGAAACTGTTTTATATACATCATGATCTTTTACCCTAATCAATGGTAGCCACTCTTTAAATCTATTTTGCTATATAAAATGGTTCCACCTAGAGCATCTAAAAGATCATCTATCCTGGGAATGGGATGTCTGTGTTTGATGGTAATCTTATTGAGTGCTTGGTAGTTGACAAACATCCTATAAGATCCACCTTTCTTCTTCACGAGAAGAACTAGTGCTATAAAGGATGAATAGCAGGGTCTGATCAGCCGTCTCTTTAGGTACTCATCCACAACCTTACAAATTTCATTCTCCTCCCGTAAACTCATTTGAAATGGTGGCTAAGCAATCGGCCTCTCTCCTAGTACCAATTCCATCCTATGCTCAATGTTCATGCAACGAGGTAAACTTGATCGTAATTCTTTCAAGAATAACTCTTAGAATTCTGCTTTCACTTTCTCTAAAATTACTTGAGCATTCCAATTAGAGTTTCCATGACTACATGAATCCATCATAATACACAATCAACACACAAAATAAAGAAAATAAATATACTTATAATCAACCTTGAGCAACTTAGTAGCAGTTACTAATCGCGTCTCTTGGAGACCTGGCTCTCCACGGATCAATGGGCACCTTCCCTCATGCTCAAACTGGTACAAATGCAAAGCAAATTCATTGACCTATTGTTTCCTAGTATGCTATGTCTTACTTAGAACTACATCAAAATGTGCCAATCCAACTATCTCGAAATCCAATCAATCCGCATAGGACTAGATCTGAATGGGGAAATTAACTACTCATTGGTTTCAAGTCTCAGTTTCCTTCTCATCGACTAACTCTACTACATAAGCATAGTCTGACTACACAATCTCTAAGGATAGTTGGGAACTAATCACATTATGCATTGATCTAGTATCAAAGAGTACCTTGACATGCTATCCTACCATGACTCCCCTCATGAAAATGAGCTCAATGTCTAGGAATTGGGAGACCTTCTTTGTGATCATTGTGGCCACTATGGGAGATGATATCTAGGATGGGGAATCTCCAAAGTCCTCATCTTCATCACTCCCCGCCTGAGTGGGATTGATAACTATGGTGGCTACTATTTTCTTTTTCTTAGGACAGTCCTTGAGAAAATGCTACGCTAGACACCCATAGCATAACCCCTCTTTCATAGCCTTCTTTTTCTGCTTAGGGGTAAGAATAAACTTATTATATGCCCTCTCATCCAGAGCAAACACTTTCCTTTTCCCTCTTGAAACTATCTTGATCATATGCACTTTCTTAGCCCCTCTAAAAGGTTGTGCATTGGTTGATCCAATAGTAGATGAGGGAAAAGGTCGGATTATCTGAGTCCATGATGACCTCTGATCTTGGGAGCCTATGCCCCTATGGCCATCCTCAGAGACTAAAGCACACTCCATGGCCTGTGCCAAGGAGTGACATCTCTCCTTCCTCACCAAAGTTCTATTAATTTCCATCAGTCCTAAGACAAACTTGTGGACCTAGAGAAACTCAGTGATAGTATTAGGTACTTTATGAAGTACCTCTTTATACTCATCTGAGTACTCTTGAATGGCTTCATTCTTCTGGCTGATGAAGAACCAAATTTCTAGCGCTCTAGACCTCTTGTGAGGTGGTATGAAGTTATTGTAGAACAAGAGTTTAAATTGTTCCCAAGCCGTGGATGCTCTAGAGGGGGGACTCTCAACCTCCTCTTCATGAATTCAATCCTCCTTTTGCTTCAAGAAGAAGATCTTCCCTACTACACAATGCTGGCAATGCCCACATGATGAAGAGGATGAAGATTGAGATTAGGTTCGAATCTCAAGGTAGTGAAGCAACAAAATCATGCAAAACATTTTCAAGAACTTCGCAAAAGAGATTAAGAAAAGGGCTCTAATTACCAAATGTGAAAGCTAAAATTTCTCAAAGCTTGAAAATCAAGGACTTAGTGAACCATGTGTGTGCCACTCTCCTCCTATGCATTAATTCCTCTTGCATTCAAAATAGTAATGATCTGGAACGATAGTGCTGCCATGTGGCCATCATGCAACACTCATCCCCATTACCATTCGATATCTTAGGATATCCCCTAAGGCTGGGACCTTGGCTATGGCTCGCCCTTGTCTCAAATGCACATGGAGTGGTCTCTGTAGACCATTGTCTAGAACCTTCATTTATGGTTCCCTTTAGGTACTTAAGTATTCCTTTAGCTCCTTCAATGTGTGGCTTTCTAGAACTATGCATGAACTCCTTAGAACATTGACACTATAGCAGATTTATACCCTAGTGGGTGTTGCATAATTCAAACTACCCACCAAGCTTGAATAAGATAACCTTCATGAGCACTTAGCTTTTAATTTGTCTCCATGGGTGTACCTACAACCTTTGCATTCTCCATCTTGAATTTGGCTAGTATGTACTTGATATATTTCTTTTGAGAGAGATACATATCCTTCTCTGTGTACACTACTTCCAAACCAAGGAGGTATGTATGCTACCCTAGATCACTAATCTTGAATTCCTCCTTCATCTATAGCTTACTCCTCATCATACCTTCAACATCATTACTTGTGAGTATTATGTCATCTATATATACACAAAAGTATATGACTTCTCCATGAGAACACTTGATAAAGAGTGAAGGATCTACTTTACTAACAATGAAACCAATATCATGCAAATAAGTCACATCTTTAGGATTCCAAGCTCTTGGAGATATATCAGGCCATAAAAGGATTTCTTCAACCTACATAAATGTTCAAGTAAATGTGAATCTTCAAACCGAAAGGGTTGAGCCATATATATATGTCCAAAAAAACGTTCTTCATATCCATTTGATAGATTATCCAATCCTTAGCCGTTGCAATACTCATGAGTACTTTGATTGTTGACATTTTTTCCACAAGTTAGAAGGTCTCATTGTAGTCGATTCGTTCATTCTTAGCATACTCTTTAGCTAAAAGTCTAGCTTTATACATGTTGATGGTTCCATTGGAGGTCTTCTTAACTTTGTATATTCATATGGATCCAATGATATTCATGGTCGAAGTCTTGAGCATCATCTCTCGAGTGTGATTCTTGTGCAATGCTTGAGTTTCTTGTTCCATAGAATTCATACATTCTAGTTTCTTTTTGAGATCCTCATAAGATGAGGGCTCTTTAGAGTTTAACTCCTTTGGTAAGATAGAATGTTTAGTTACTATAGATGTATCAGATCCATACTTTTCTAAATTCTTCTTCTCCCTACTAGATCTTGTGATGGTTTGTTGAGAGGATTCTACAACATCCCTCAACTCTTGTATATTGGACTTTCCTTTGGGTTCCATGAATGGATTGCCTTCCTAGGAATCATTTGATCATCTTTAGAGTAACTTGATGTTTAAAGTGTATATGTATTCTTGCTTGAAGGTGGTTGGAAATTCTTCTTCTAGATCATATGGTAGCTTGATCTTCCTCCAATCATCTTCAAACCATGATTTCTTCTCATCAACACAACATCTCAACTAACTATAAATTCTTTTTTACTAGGATTATATATTTCTTAACCTTTCTGATAAGGATCTAATTTACCTCTAATTTGAGATGGTATGTGTGCATATGAAATGCACCCAAATATCATGCAATGATCCAAGATTGTTCTTCTTCCATTCCAAGCTTCATAAAGGGTCATACCATCCAAGGCTTTTGAGGATAATTTGTTTATCAAGTATGTGGCCATGGGTACTAACTCTACCCACAAATAATTTGGAAGCTTTTTTTCATTCAACTTGGACCTTGTTGCGTTAATAATGGTCCCATTCCTCATCTGTTTGATTCAAGTATGTACATGGTGAATTCTCTCTCTTGATTCCTCTATCTTGCATGTAAAAATCAAATTCATGGGAGAAATATTCTCCCTCTACATGAGACCTTATCCTTTTTAGATTGTTACCTATTTGATTCCCCACAAGAGCTTAATACTTCTCGAAGCATGAGAACACTTCATCCTTATGCTTCATAAATTACAAAATAGTCCATCTGCTACAATCATCTATAAATGATACACAATACCTTGATCCTGAGATTGATGGTTCTTTGCTTGGTCCCCAAACATCTATGTGGAAAAGCTCTAGAAGGTGTCCATGTATGTATTCTTTCTTGGTGAATGCTTGTTTGTGTGACTTTCTAAATTTACATGAACTTCACTTGTATATCATGTGTTTCTTTGTGATATGGGTATTCTAAGCACACTTTGATCTCTACTAATTTGTTTGAGGGCTCTCTCCCCAATGTGAGCCAACCTTTTATGCCAAACCTCTAGCCATGATAGTGTTTGGGTACCATAGTTGAACAAAGCACTCTTCTTGATGTCTTGGATTTCAAATGTGAATAACCTACTTGTTTTTTGTATCTTTGATATCTTCTTGAAACCTTGATATGGATACTCACATAGGATCCATTTTCGATAAACCTCACTTGCAATCCTTTCTCCACAATCTCACCTAAACTTATTCTGTTTTTAGTAACACTTGACACATATCATACTCTACTCAATAGATTCATACTACCATTGGAAGTCTTCACATTCCCTATCTTCTCCACAAGGTGCCTTGTATCATCACCTATGTAGACCTCATGCATATTCTTTCAATCATTCAAGTCTGAGCACAAGGCTACATTCCTTGCCACATGGTTTGAGCATCCAAAATCAATGTAGAACACATGCTCATCAAAATTTCTTTCTTTCATTGTCATATTCATAAGTAGAAGTGAATCCACTTGAGTTTGATCGTATGTGTAATTTTTGTAGTCTCTCCTTCCACTTTATCTCCCTTGATAGTTTTTTTTTTGTTATAGGTTTGGTTGTTATATCCATATGAGTTGTATTTGCCTCTAGGAGCTCCATATCCACCTCTCTTCTATCCTCTTCCTCTTTGATTCCATTGACTTTTGAAGAAATGCTTTTTTATATGATTTGATAGGCCACATATGGAATAGGGTGAGGAGCTTTGAGTCATTCCCCTTCCTTTTCTACCTCCTTTGCCTCTTCCTCTTTAGCTTCTACCTCTACCTAGAAACTTATCTTGGGAGGTGCTTCCATCATCATCTGACTTTTGACCTTTTCCTTTGTTATGTTTGACTTTGCTTTCATCTATGTAAAGAGGCATTGATTGCTTAGGTCTTTGGCTCTCACAATTCTTCATGGTTTTTTCCTCATGAGTGAAGCATTTTCCCATGAGAGTGTTGAAATCTCACACTTGCATATCCATGTATACATCCATGGCTATTGTAAAAGCTTTCGGCTTGTCATTAGCCTTGATTCTATTGATGAATTTCCACACAATCTTCTCTTCATCAATGGTTTATCCAATGCTCCCAATTGGTTTGCAATGTCATTCATGTCGATGAAAAATCCAATCACTTTTCTTCGGCACCTTCTTGAGTGTTGTGAACTCCATCCACAACTAGTTGCTAGCTTTGGTGCTTGAGGAGAAGAATGCTTCCAAGGCATTCCATGTCTCTTGAAAGGATATAAAATTCTTAATATGAGGAAGTAGAAAATATGAGATAGATTTTAGAATATATGAACTTTCAAAAGCATCCTTTGTACACCATTGTGTTTCACCTTTCCTACTCCTCTTGTGCTAGTTGACCTTTGTCTCTAAATACATGCATCAGCTCTTCCCTTGAGTTGTATCCATACAAGTTTCTCCATTGCAAGTAGGCCTCCATCCTTAAGGTCGATGCTGAGTACTTTTTTTTATCTAATTCGTTGATTGATGAGGGAATTCCATCACCCATAATGTCCAATCTATGACTATGCTCTAATAGCATTGTCTAGAATGTGCACAAAGATGAAAGACTCTTGGCAAAAACCTTATCTAGAATATCCTAACTAACTAAAGAGTAATTAAATAAACTCCTTAATCTTTCAATCTATGCATTTAGATTACCAGAGTACTTTGAAACATCATTCTTGAAACTCTAAGTCAAAATACAACTTTTGTGTACACATCAACTTGAGTGAACCTTCTATATATGGAAGAAGACACTTAGTGTTTTTCTTCAAGCTCACAACTTGGTAGGAATTGACCCGAGAAATTTTCCACACTTTCAAGTGAAGTGTTGCATAAGCTACAACAAGCTATTTTATGAATTTAACATACCTATACTAAAAGAGATTTGCATAAGAAGTCAGATGGTGATATTGACTTTTTAGGAAGATGAAGACACAGAGACATAATCATATTGATTTGATCATAGCTCACGATGTATAGCTCCAATGACTATGAAACATTGTAGGAATTATATTAATGTTATTATATTTGTATTCTAATCATTACATTAGATAATAAATCGTACACATAGAAAAAAAACTCAAAGAAGTTGATAAACTTTATTGAATGTAAACTAATAGTAGAAAGAAATCAATGTAGCTATGAATATGAGTTGTAAATGTATTGTTAACTTAGATATTGATAGAATGCAATGGTTGAGGACTTCTAGTCATGCGAAAAGTCTTAAATCCATCAAAATGAGTATGATGATCAACTAATATGCTATGACTAGAGTGACTAGTGTATATATACACTTCTGCTCATACATTTAGGGATTGACTAGAATTTCGAATTCAAAAGAATTCATGGTATTTGGCTCCCAAATGATTCCATGATATTATCTCCAAATATTTGCATTACTTTTGACCAAGATAAAACCCGACATTAACCTTATAACTTTATCCTATATCCTCAATTGCATAGATAACTCACAAGAAATCAAGGATTTATTTCATTGCTTGATTGGCCATTTTACTTGCATTAGAAAGTAGTTCATTGTATGCACATTGCCATAATTACAATAATTTTGTGAATTCCTCAATAGAAATAGCTTCAAGATCTTCATAAGCTAAAATTAAAAAAAGAATAAAGAAATGAAAGAAAAAGTGTACTTGAACATAAAGATTTGATAAATCAAGAACAAATTGCATCTAGAAAGAAGAATTGTAAAGATAAAAGGAGTTAAAGAAGTTTAGTGAATCCATATAAAGAATTAATCTATCACTTAAACTTGATATAACAAAGTGGGATTTGAATTCAATTAAGGAATGCTTAGATGTATGAAGAATTAAGGTATGATAATTATCACATTCAAAGAACAATCAAATAACCAAAGTTTTGATCTCTAACTCAGAACTAGGAACAAGAAACAAAGCCTAGGTATAAGCAAAAAAATTTAAGAAGGAATTTGAAAGTAAAATGAGAAAATGGGACTGACAACATTGGTGAACTACTTTCTCAACTATAACATAAAAATAAAAAAAAATAGAGTCCTTAACCTCGGATATAGTAGCTCACACTAAATAAAGAAAGATATGGATTATCTATTTTATAATATCATAGTTAGAAACAAGGATCATGAGTAGTACAATGAATCTTAAGAGAAAAAGGATGTTTCACAAGGTTGGATGTCATAGAGAACCTGGGATGCCTCTGTGGTGTGAAAATCACGATCTAAGATCGTTTTGACATTCGAATGCACTATCATAGTGCCTATGCAAGGAATTTTGTCTTTTTGTGTCAAAGATATATACAAGTTTCGGTTTGCCATTATAAGTTCTTCAAAGTTTGCTACATGTTGAGCAGATTTTAATAGGGTAGTTATGTTCAACATTTTGAGATACAATCATTTTTGTGCATTAGGCTATTTTAGTCAGTGGCCATGGCTAAAAGCAGTGATGTATTCTGTATGTTGAGTATTGAGGATAAGTCGGATGGTACCAACTACTCATTATGGGCTCATATGATGGATCATGTATTGGTTGCAAAAGGACTATGGAATATTGTGTAGGGTGTTGAAAAACATCCTATTACACCTGCAAATACAATTACTAAAGCTAATGTAGATGGCATTGAAAATGGTGATATTCTTCAAGTTCCTACTCATATTGTGATTCCTGTTGCACCTATTCTAGAGCAACTTTGTTAGGATTCGAGAGATGCTCAAGCACATGCATTGATTGCCTTTTCTATCATATGTACCATAATTCCTCACATTCACTCCTACAAAACAATAAAGGATGCTTGGGATATGCTTATCACTTTATACCATGCAAGGAGTGAGGCTCGTGTTGCTTACCATCGAAAAACGTTGGAGAGTGAGAACATGACTGAAGGAGACTCCATGGATAGTTTTTTGACAAAGATCAAAGATTTGAAGGAGCAGTTTATTTCTTATGATGAAGTCTTGCCTGATAGTTCACTTGTGAAAATTGTTCTAAATGGCCTTCCAGATTCATATAAGAGGTTTGCTTCTACTCTCTGATTGATTGATGATGAAAAGAAATCCAAATGCCTTAACAATTGAATATTTAGTCACTGTTCTATTGTAGGAAGATTAATCTAGGCATAATAGGTCCATTATGCATGTTGCAGATCAAGCTTTCCTATCTAGTCAGAAGGACAAAGGTAAATGGATCTCATCTACTAATAAGCAAAAATCTTCTAATTCTACATAATCAAAGAAGAACGATAGATACAAGAAGAAAACATAAAAGATGACATTATTTTGCAAATACTATAAAGGATATGAACATGTCATAAAGAGTTCTACAAAACACGTTACAAAAGAGGCAAAGAAAAAAGAGGCTAGAAGGGTTGTTGCAGAAGCCTCTACACCCAAATCAGATTCTACAAATATTGTGCAGATTGAAGAATGAGCATTTACTACTATTTGTAGTTATGACCCATCTTCTCATGAACACTTTATGTTTGTAGTAGACTCCGCTATTTAGTACTTTGATAGTGGGGCAACCAAACATATAACCTCACAATATAGTCTTTTCACTTCACTTGAGCCTGTCCCTTGTTAGAAACTGGTGTGGATGACCACTTCCTTGTAAAAATATCATTCTAATGTAATGGGATGGGAATTTGCAGAGATTCTAAGAGTTTCCAAAGTTGGTAATTTCATTGATTTTGTATCTCAAAAGTTTGGAATGGTGTGTATTGATTACGAAAAAGTTCGTTGTTGTTCCCTACGGTACACATTCCAGAAGTAATGAAGTATGAAGAACAAAGATACACAGAGTGCAAATACTAGTGAAGTCTATAGGATCCAAAAGAATTATTTTAAAGAAGATACTATAACGCAGTGTTATACTCCTATAATCAAAGATTCCACTTTTTGTTATAGTATTATGATTCTATCTATACTATGTTGGTGTGAAAGAGTGTTGTGTATAATGCGTATCTAAATAAATTGTAAGGAACAAAAATGCATGTTTATGAATATTGTTTTATTCATAAATCCCCATTCCTGAACCTATAATTTGGGTACTGTAAGATTGCATTGAACTGAAGTATCCAAACATTTTGGTGACCATGATGGGATGAGGTAACAACAAGAAAGTGGATTGATGTCGGTACGAAGTGGTAAGGAGTACTTGAAAAAGACCTATCATCATGATTGTTTAGGTGAATTTGTGCACAAGACCCTAGCAACATTGAAACTTGAAGATATTCCCCTTGAAGATGCAATTACCATCCCGAAGGAAGTGCAATATTGGGTGGACACGAGAGTTTTACCCCCTAGGCTTCTGAAGGACTTACTCTTTGAGTGGAGGGATGGCAAGCTAACCAAAGTCTTGTGGTAAGGGGAATTTAGTGGAAGTGACTAGTGGAGCCACCTATAGGAAGAAAAATTCTCTCTTGAAGTAGGCTAGAGAAAAAGTGGAAAACCCCCATCAGATTTGTAGTTAGCCCTAGCCCCTTTGACTCAATTTGGTACCTTACAGATGCTTGGAAACCCGATGGCGCATAGACACAAATTTCTAGGGCTAAATTACACTCGTTTTCATGGAAGAGTGGACGAGGACCCGGATGTGCATGTATGCAAATTCGAAAATATCAATACATATGTAAGCATTGTAACTTAGATGATGATGGGCGTAAGTTCTAGGTATTCCAAGCCATGCTGGCTACCGACTCTAGAGAAGTAGTTGTATTTTTTACAGTGTAGGAACGCGGGCCATATCATGGCTGATTGTGCATTGAACCACGTATTTTGTCCAATTTGTAACAAGACTAATCATAGCTTAGAGGAATGTCATTTTACTATGAGAAACACACTAGTCGCTACTGCACAAGTGGATGTACCTTCGTGGAAAGGGAATGCAGCCAGATATAAGCCCCAAGTCTCTTTCGAACAATGGTAGGATAGTCAAGACGTTAGATTTTTAGGACCATCCCAGTGTCCGGATTCACAACAATTTTCAGAGCAGTGGTGTGGTTTTTGGCAAAATAGCAAGAATTTGGTAGAGGTTCAAGGTTTCAACAACTCTAGGCCAGGTACTTCTGATAATCAACCAATTCAATGTGAGTTCTATTTGCAATATGGCCATAGATGATGGGAATGTGAGGAGGCCAAAGAGTATGATAAAAAAAAAGAAGAAGCTAAGCTTGAGGCGCCCATGGCCAATGTGGTGACCTTAGAGTATTTAGAGCCTTTGCATCAGTCGTTACCAGGTCCCAGAAAGAGTATCAGAGTGGAGAGAAATTGGATTATCTAGCACCCATAGAGCAAAAGTAAACACTTAAGAAAGCAGTATAGTGGGCTAGAGAATATCCACTACACTATGTAGAGCCTTTGTTAGTTCTTGCGAAACCCTCCATAAAGAAGTGACATAGCATAGTTGGTAAGAGAACTGATGAAATTATTTAGGAGACAAAGGAAAATGCTGGACCATCAATAGATTCACATATATCCGAAGTGTTGCAGGTAGTGACTGATCAGGAAACTACTAGTAGATTTCAGAATCAGCGGGTCTAGACTAAACAGAAACAAGGGAATACAGGCCTTGGAACATCCGTGGATAATGAGTGTTGTGAGTTCTTATAGCATTCACATATCAAATTGTCATTGAGAGCTTTACTGAAGCTAGTCCCAGCTTTTGAAAAGCAATTATTATGACAGCTATACTAAAAGTATTCACCTTCTCTGAGTGTAGAACCCTTGGTCTCAATGGTAAGGGATGTGCCTCACATGATAGTAGACTATGTGGTCCCTATGATCACAGTGAGGTAAAAAAATAAAACCATTCCAAGGGTTTTGATTGATGGAGGTTCTAGCATCAACATGAAATCTACCACCACATGTAAGCAAATGGGCTAGAACATAATAGAACTAGTTCCCTTCTTTGTTCAAATCGCAGATCAATCACGGTGTAGCCATTGGGGCTGGTTAAAGACATCCCTATCCATATTTCTCAGGTCTTATTTGATATTAAACTTTTTGTGCTAGAGCTTAACGGGCAGAATTCGGATTATGTTGGGCCGACCTTGGTTGTGAAATGCTAAAGCCCGATAGAACTGGGATGAAAAGACAATTACATTTCGAAAAGGACATGCAAAATTTTTTGTTCCATTAGAAGAAGAGCAACATTTTCTTTCCTGAACATAAACTAGTATTAAGAGAGCCTTCGCATATGTTGGACGCACTCGAGGAGGATGAAGAACAACCGTTTTTAGAAGCAAATAGGGATTTGCTCTCTTTCAGTGTGGTAGATGTGAATTCTGTTATCAACCTAGGTTGGGACAGAATGGGAGCCGTAGTCTGTACGGAACCTTTGGAACTAAAGGATGAAGATAGTGTCAACCTAGTGATAAAGGACCCCATGGAGAGTGGAAGGATACTAGTAGAAGAAGATTCATTGGAATTAGTAAACCTTGTTACTATGGAAGAGCCAAAGCCAGTCTAAATCTATTTGGAGCTTGCTCCAGAATTCTAGATGGCAGTGATAGCTTTATTTCAGCAATACAAAGATGTCTTTGGTTGGACATATGCGGACATGAAAGACCTTGATCCAGAGCTATATCATCATCGCATTTTGCTTAAGCCAGATGCTATCCCAATTATGGAGCAGAGGTACATAATGAACCCCAACTTTGCAGAGCAAGTCAAACACGAGTTGGATTGATTGATAAAAGTGGGATACATTATCCCTATTGAGAATCCAGAATGGGTGTTGTCTATAGTTATTATCTTGAAGAAAAACAAGCAATTACGGATATGCATCGATTACAAGAAATTAAATGTGTCTACTATACGGAATCCTTTTCCCTTGTCATTCTTGGGAAGTATGCTTGATGAGGTTGCAGGTAGGGAAATGTATTCATTTCTCGATGGATTCAGTGGATATAACCAAGTTCGAATGGTGGAAACAGATATACCAAAAAGAGCATTTATCACAAATTAGGGAGTTTTTGCCTATAGAGTCATGTGGTTTGGGTTGCAAAATGTGCTAGGCACTTTGGAGCGGTGCATTTAGAAAATATTTCCTCCATAACTTACATCATTTATGTGCATTTTCCTAGAATACTTTTCAATTTTTGGTGCAATGGCCTCACACCTAGAACATTTACGCACCTGCTTCGATTCTTGTCGATAGGTATATCTTTGTTTGAATTCTAATAAATCTACTTTTGTGGTCAAATGCACAAAGCTCTTGGGCCATATTAGTTCCAAAAAGGGTATTGCAATAGACCCACATAAAGTTAAAGAGATCCTCGAGACCTTAGCACCCTGTAATCCGAAGGAGGTTTTACGATTTTTGGGGCAAGTTCAGTGGCATGGCCAACATTTATGTGGGTTAGCCCATATTTCCATTCCATTGAACAAACTTGCTTATGTCCGAGTGATAGAATTTGTGTGGAGGAATGAAGCCCAAACTGCTTTTGGGCGATTACGAAAGATGTTAGCTACCACACCGATGATGAAGGCCCAAGACTAGAAGCAGCCGTTTCATGTATTTGTGGATGCTTTAGATAAAGCTATTGGAAGTGTCCTCATGCAGAAGGAAGATTGTAGTATGTTCTTCCCTGTTTACTATGCTAGCTAGAGATTAACAACTCTAGAGCAGAATTATTCGACTACAAAAAGGGAATGCTTAGATCTCATTTATTCAATAAGGAATTTTCACCATTATTTTTTGGGCTGAGCTTTCACTTTCCATGTAGATCATAGTGCTATTTTGTACTTGGTAAAACAACAACAAATTGGTGGGTTGTCTTGTTAGGTGGGTCCTGTTGTTACAAGAATTTGAATATGACATTGTTCATCGCCCAGTTGCTAAACATTCTATAGCAGATTTCCTATCATGCATTGACCATGGAGAACCCCCCAATGGTATCAACGACACTCTTCTCAATGCGAAAGTTTTTTCGATGGCCGAAGTTGAGAATCCTCCTCAAACCTATCCTACTTGGTACGAGGAAATGTTAAGTTTTCTAGAAAACAGTATAGCTTCATCCTATTTATGGTTCGCAACATGGAAGAAACTTGGACTCCATAGTTGTAGGTTTAGTGTTATTATGGGATAGTTGTACCATAAGGATCCAACCAGAATTTGGTTGCGCTATGTGCCTCCACATGAGGTGCAGGCAGTCATTGTAGAAGCTCATGCAGTGCCGGTGGGCACTTGAGCCATCTTATTACGGTCCGAAAAATTGAGCAGTCTAGATTATGGTGACCTACTATGTACTCAAATGTTCAACATGCAGTGCAAAATTGTAATCCGTCCCAATGCACCGATGAATCTCATGACAGTCAACATTTTGTGTTACAGCCAATTCTTCCACTAGAACCTTCCTAGAAATGGGATTTGGACTTTATAGGCCCGATCAAACCACTTGCAACTCACACTAGAGCATTGTACATGGCCTGTATGGATTATTGCACATGATGGGCTCAAGTATGGGCAACCAAGAAAGTTACTGCATGAACAATCACAAGGAAATTGCATAATGAAATTTTCTGCACTATGGCTTACTCTTGGAATTAGTCTCAGATAGGGGAACTCATTTTTTGAATTAGTTAATTTTATAACTTACTTTGGAGTATCAGATTAAGCATAAATTTAGCTCCCCTTTACCCACAAGAAAATCGCTTGACAAAATGTACTAACAAAGTTTTACTCCATATGCTATAAAAGGTGCTGCTGGATTCAATGGATCAATGGGAAAGTATGCTCCCCACTATACTTTAGGCATATAGGACTTCATACAAGGTCTCTATTGGTTGTACACCTTTTAAAGTGATTTATGGACAAGAGGCAATCCTCACATTTGAATTTGCGGTACCTAGTCTCTCGATTGCAGTGCAGAAAAGATTAGTTTTGGAGGAGTCATTTGCTTACCTAATGGATCAGTTGTAGCAAATATATGAATAGATCTATCACAACTTTTTACTGTTAGAGGAAGTCTAGAGTAGGCAGAAGAAGTGGCATGATTGGAATCTATGAACAAAGATTTTTTGGCCTTGCGATTTGGTGTTGTATTTTCACTCTAGAATGAAGAAAAAAATGGGCAAATTAATATCACCATGGACTGGTCCATTCTGGATTCACGAGATGTGTGGACTAGGTTCTTTTCGATTGGACATGTTAACTAGCGAAGTTCTACCAACATTAATTAATGGGTCCAAATTAGAGCCCTATCCGACTTTCAAAGGTTGATTCTATAAAATAATAATAATAATAATCTCCACGAATCATATCCAATTTAAATATATCAAGATCATGGAATATCAGTAATTGTGTGGTGTAACTACTTTACATGCAATCGTACATGCAATCGTACATGCAATCAATGAGCGGTGGTAGTGACAATGTTTGAAATTTGATAAGTGTTCCTTATTTTGTGAGCTGGGAATCAGTGCAATTCGAGAGTTAAGATTCCATAATCGGCAATCATGGCTCAAACTCACAACTCTCTACACATGTAGGCTGGGCATAAAAGGCTATACACTTTCCAGAATTTGGCTTATTTGGCAAAGGTGCACATAGAGCGACTATAACAATCGATGTGTCAGATTTTGATAGCAGCAAAGCTGCAAAGTAGCAATGTAGCAATGGCTGTATCTTTCTCTAACTGCCATCTTCTCTACATTCTAGAGAATCTTTCTCAAGAACAAAAGGAGTGGTCCCACTGGAGGAGCATTCGACCTCACCTACAGGAAAAAAAGATTGCAATGGAGATAGCTCGGCAAACTAATGGTAATGATGATAACACACAAGAGATCAATATCAAAATCACACAAGAAGTGTTTCAGCTTTCTTCTACATTGATAGCCGAGTGATTTAATGTTGCTAATGATGGGATTACATCAAGCATGAAGTCTGTATAAGCAGCATAGATTTGCATGTTACTTGGTAAGCCCTATTCGGGTGAATTCTGATTTGCACAGCCCCCTGATGACAACGCTCTAAATCTTGGCTTGCTACTGACGACAATGATCATTAACCTACAAGCCAAACACTATGGATTATCTCAATAGCTCTATGTATTGGTAAAGGAATCTGCTAAAACATAGATTAGTTGGGCCAAAATTATTTTTTCAAAATTGAAGAAGGAGGTTTGTAACCTTTCTGATGATCCGGACAAGTAGTGAACACATAATTAAACTCCAAGGTGGGAAACATTTTTAAATTTCTTTTTATGGAGACTCCACCATACTTACCTCGAGAATACATAGTATGATCGATGAAAGTCTTTCTGTAGATCCTTCACAAGAGAGCAGTAGAGCAAAAACTAGTGGGTGAAACTTCTCATGAGCAGAGGGAAACCAAGAGAGATGAAGAGGAGGAGTCAAAGAGGCGATAGATGGAGGAAAATCAATAATGGGAAGCAGAGAGGAATTCCAAGGAAGAAGCAGAGAGGAATGTTAGGGAAGAAGTAGAGAGGAAGGAAAGAGAGGAGGACGTAGCATGATATTAATTGGAAGAAGAAAGGCACCGACAGCAAGAGGAAGAAGAAGCCTACAGAAGAGAAGAGCATGAAAGGGACAAAAGGGCTACTGAGGAAGAAAGACACATGTGAGAAGTGGAGAATGACATGTCTGGGACTCACCTCCTAGCCTATTTATAGCCCTTGCCTAGTCACCATCTAGAGTTCTCTCTAAGGTCCCTCTACTCATCAGGCCATCATGAGTAGGTACCGCGTATGAACTCTCTGGTTTTTGGCCTTGGCTATCCCCTGAGCAAGGAACTTCTCGTTCCTCCAAGCATGTACATCTTTGGAATATAACACTCCCCCTTCTAAAGATCATTGTCTTCAATGATATAGAAGGAGCTATAAACCTGGGAATTGGAATCTGTGATTCCAAATAATAAGAGTAGAGTATACTAGATGTCTGAAATAGTAGATAATCAAAAGGTAGACAACTAGTCTCTGTGCTTCCTATCTAGCATTTCCACCAATCAATAGTAGTTCTTTCCTTGGGCATACTATAAGAATCCCTCTGAGGCCCAATGAGTCCAGATGTGCGCAGCATAAGTACTCGAAATATCCTCTGATTCCCTATGCCTAGACCTTGACCACTAACTTGTGATGGCATGTCACCTGTAAAGACCTCCACAGCTTGCCTTTGTGTCCCCGAAATACCCACTGACAACTTTTCATACGGTATAATTGCGCAAAATATGTGACGCTAGCATTACATAAGTGATAGTGTTTTTTTTGGATTTTCTTTTTTTTTTGCGGCCGTTAGTCGCATAAGCAATGCTAGCATCGCTTATGCAATGCTAAAAGGCTGTGTCGCAAATAGCGTCGCTAACTAGCGATGTTATTTGCAATGTTGGCAAACTGCATGGCGTCGTAGAAGCGACATCCTGTGTTCCAGAGCATCGCATAAGAGACACTCTGGAATGTTAAAAAAAATTCGATTTCTCCCGGCACATTTGTGCCAAGATTTGAACGGGAGCGAGTGAGCAAGTGAAAGAGAGAGA